>BSBK01003032.1:1610000-1937500 GCA_027943335.1 Chamaecyparis obtusa
GGTGGTTTGGACTGTGCATAACTCTTGGATGAGGAAGCGAAAGATGTTGACATGTCACGTGCCTTCTTGATTTCCTCCATGAGTTTGATGGGATTGAACCCCTTCACCCAACCTCTCAAAGGTTCTGCCAACCCATCCATGAAATACATGATCAATCACCTCTCCAAAATATATGTTACCAGAACTGCTAATCTTTGAAATTTTGTAATGAAACTGTCCACTGTACCCATTTGTTTTAGCTGAGCCAAATCTTTAAAATTAAGCTTTGGATCTCTTTAATCAAAATGATTTGTTAATCTATCAGTGAAATGAGCATAGGAAGTTATCTGGTCATGGCCCAGAGTGACAATGTCATGATACCACCATTCGTGAGATAACGCTTCCAGATGTAGGGCCACAAATTTTATACATTCATCCTTTGGCATAGCATTGAGTTGGAAATAGGTGTTGGCCTTTTGCACCCATGTCCTAGCTATGGTGGAACCAGAACCATCAAAAGTTGACAAATTAACTTTATCGATCCTTCTCCTATGGTCATTGTTATAGTAGCCACCCCAATTGTTGCAACCTGAATATCTCATTCTCAGATCTATGTAATCCTTGTAGGTTATATCCCCTTCCAGATTTTCATTATTCCAGTCCCCCCAAAGTTGATCTTGCATATCTTGGAATGTTGGTTGTTCTTTGTGTTGTTCTTCCGTTCGAGGAGTGAAAGTGGACATCAACGGTCGAGAGCATATTGGTTCAAAGTTTTCCCTACCTGAAATAGAATTGTCACTTTGCCCATTTTTCTTTGTGGATGCTTTTCCTTCGGCTAATTTTTGTAATGTCTCCTCCATGATTCATTGAGTTTCATTGATCTAAATTTGGTTTCTGGTGAGCTCTCTTAACAATGTCATGACTTGAGCGGCAGATCCTGTTGATCTACCATTCTTTCAACCGAATGATATCTTCATCTTTTCTTGGTATATACTTGCATTCACAACCCACAAGATGGCATAATCACCAGCTCTGATACCACTATAATGTGCCCATAGTACCCTTGATCCAATTTCCCCAACAACAGATGAATATTGAAGGTCGTACGGTGTGACCTGGTAGCCCCTACGGTGGTCTGGTAGTTCCTACGGTTGGACCTGGTAGTCCCTACGGTGGTCCAGTAGTCCCTATAGTTGAACCTGGTAGTCCCTATGGTTGAACCTCGTAGTCTCTATGGTGGTCTGGAAGTCCCTACGGTTAGACTGAGCAGTCCCTATGGTGGTCTGGAAGTCCCTATGATTAGAATGGGTAGTCCCTACGGTGGTCTGGAAGTCCGTAGGTGCTATGTTTTCCCCTCGGGTTTGCTTCTTCACTACAATGCAATTACTTAGCAATTCACTAGATGTTAATAGATGCACATAAAAATGAAGTACCAGATATGGAACTATTGCCAAGAGGTTATATTATGAATAATGAAGTACTTTAGATTTTCTAGATCTGATACAAGCAGAACAAAGCAGAGTAGGGTGAGGGTTGAATCCCACCAAAATTGCAACAAGCCAAATAGGGAAGGTCTTTCACTTTTGAAATGGTGCACACTAGAGCTCCAACTGAAATTCGCAATACAAAGTAATAATTCAACATGCATGCCAAATGATTACCTACAACTATTCTTAAATATCCATCGAAAAACTCCTGAGGGTGTATAAAATTTAGCTGACACAACACAACTAACACCTACGCTAAAATAAAAATGGGCTCGAGATGCAAAAATCAACCGGAACCCCAAATTACAAATTTTATTTTATTTATTTAATAACGGGGACATTACAGGAGAAGCTGATGCAAGAAAGAAAAAACAAGCAAGTGCTAGAGGATGTGAAAGAAATCTTGATGTAAATTGTACCTGATGTCAATGTTGATGAGAATACTCCCACAATTGACCAATTTGCAGTACTTACTGAGCACATCAACTCTCCTACCACCAATGCATAAAAGAAGATTGAAGAAAGAGAAGAGACAAAGATGCAATACAAGATCACATAGAAGATCATCCAATCAGTGGCAATTCACAAAGTGAAGTTATCCAAAATAGTAACCGAAATCGAAGGTATCATTTAGCAAATACTTACTATTTTGAAAAAGATTTGCACAATAGATTCATTTACTGTAGAGATTACTTCTAAGCTTGAGAAATTAGACGAAGACCTGCAGAAAAGTGCAGAAAGCTTGATAACTGAACCCCATGCATTCAAACTGCATTATACAAAGGTTAAACATATACAGGGGTTAAGGAATGAATTGAGAAGGGAAGAGGACAAAATAAAGGATCAAATTACTGAGCTACAAGCTGAATTATTTCCCCACATAGAGGTGATGCAAAGGCATGTTAAAAAGATAGAGGAATTAGTTGCAACCCCCGATCTATTAGTTGTAGATCACATTTTTTTATATGCATGCCCAGGCAGGCCTAGAGAAAATTGTACTTGAGAGTATGAAAGAGGAATGGGAAAACCTCATGGCCAACCTTAAGAAAACCCACCAAAACATTTTTGACAAGTTGTAAGTATATACATTTTTGGCATTATTATCAAAAAAGGGGGAAAACTATATGTATATTGTATGTATACTGAGGGCATATAGTCAAGGGGAGTCTACAAATTTTGAAGTATACAAGTTTTGAAATTTTGGAAATATTTTTGGATATGGCATACATATGTGTTTTTGTCACTAATGTCAAAGGCGGAGAATGTTACACATAATTATATTATGATTTGTTATTAGTGTCACACATATAATCGGTAAAGGAAGAAAACAGACTAGTCGATCAACATACCAAGTATAGTAACTGAGCAGAGCACAAGGAAGAATGACAGGTTAACCAAGCATAGTCTTGACCAAGCACATACACCGAGCTAGATGATTACCATGCACACTGAGTAAAGTTATAACCAAGCATTCATATTTATCGAGCAACATTATTTTACCAAGACGGGAATGCAGTATATACCGAGTAATATAGGAATGACATAGAAGTTTAGAATGGCATAGAAAACAAGGCAAACGGTTTATACCGAGCTAGAAAATGGTTTACATAGATCGAGGTAAAGATTTATTAGAGACGTAACAATTAATTGGTGATGATCCCTATGTAGTATTGATTTAGGTCATTCATTTGGATCATAGATCTAATATTTTCTAGATGATTCTATAACCCTAATTAGATCAAATTATTATGATATAAGAATTGTCAAGATGTCAAATCAACAAGACACATGAGAAGTAGCCGCCTACAGGAGACATCTAAAGATCAGATGGGGTAATGATGTTAAAGTTTTGAACAAGTATTTAGAATTGATTCAGAGGCTACCGAGCATTATTTGAAGAAAAAATCTATCACAGAAAGGTGATGTCAGTTAAGGACTAAGTAGATCTGAAATTTAGTAAACTAAACTTTGCTACATCCAGATCAAATTTATTGTTACTTTCAAATAATTGTGGCAGACAAAATCTCTTTACAGAGTAGACCTAACTATCTTTGTAACTATCTTAATCGAGTGCACACTTAATAGTGTTGCTTAAATACTCTAACAAGGTAGATCTTAACTAGTCTTAAATGTTACTCCTAACAGGGTAAGATCATCAGAAGTGATCAACATTGTAAGCCCTAATAGGAAACTTTATTATTGTAGTAGTGAAGCTTTGTGGGTGTCATCCCCACCATAGTGTTTACCTTCTAACAAGGGTTTCTATGATACCAATACATGTCAAGTGTATGAAGTTTCATGAATGTTTACATGTTAGACTAGAAGCATTTCATATTTTAGGTATGTTATAAATGAATGGAAATGTTAATATGACAGTCAGTTAATGAGGTACATTATATTAAGGATATAGATCATAAAGATTTTAGGGTTACTGATTCACCCCTCCCCTCTTAGTGACTCACCTTTCCATAATCCCAATAGAGTAGACTATTTATCAAGTCATGGTTCATACTGGAAGATGAAGGGTATTCGACACAATACGATAGGGAAATAAATAGAAAATTACAAGGACATAACAATGGCAAGAACATAAACTCTTGTGTTCTATTATCTTCAATGAAATGGCATTACAATAATCAAAAAAGTAACATGCTATAGCCACATGGGCATCTTCATTACAATAATTTGCAATCTCTTAGCAGAGCCACAATCTACATGTCTAAAATTGAACCCTAAAATCCCCCCATTATCCCTATATAAGTAGCATAATTAATTGCCTTATAATATTTTGGAAAGTGAAATTTTCCCATTTTGGCCCCCAAGGGCTCAATTTCCCGCCTTAAGTGATTTTTCTCTCTCTTCCTTTTGTATTGAAACTAGAATCATGATGGCACAACTTGTAAAAACCACAACTTGTGAACCATTGAGTCGATTGGCTATTAAAATCCCATTTCAAAAACCTCTCAAAGCATTCTATAGCTTAGGATTACAAAATTTTGGTCAAAGTTTGAGCCCCTTTCAGAGCCTCTAAAACCTTCAAAACTGAGTTCAAAGTTTTTGTACCACCCCACTAAAATAGAAAATTTAATATCTTCAAAACCAGACTTGAACTTTCCATGAAACTTTACTGACGGGATAATTTATCCAAAATGAACCTCAAGGGAAGAAATTGGAACAATTTGTGCTCAAAAGATCAACCTACTAAAAATAGTAAACTTGTCATAGATAATAACCCTGCCCAAAGATAGCCCTTATTTAAAAACTGGACAATATTTTTGGGTGAAGCAAAATTGCTCTTACATCCTAGATGCTCCTGCATCAGACACCTGGGGTAATTTGAGAAGTGACCTTGTCACATCTCAGGTGTTCAGAGGAAAACCAAGGTAATCAGCCTCTTTCTTTGATAGCCATGATGAATCTTCAATGGGTGTTCCCTTCCATTTGACCAACTACTCTTCATATTTCATGGTTCTTGTGCTTCTACCCACAAGACTATCTAGGATACCCTCTATCTCTTCCATAGTTGAAGTAGGTGCTGAAATATTCCACCGTGTTTCTATTATTTCATCTTCTATATTGCCTTCACGATACTCTGTCAAATATGAAATATTAAACACGGGTGAAATATTGAGTTCACTAGGAAACTTTACTTTATAAGCATTTCCTGAATCTTGCTTCCTCAGAATTTTGCATAGTCCAAATTTGTTCATCTTCAACTTATTATATGTTCCCACTAGAAATCTCTCATTTCTCAAATGAACCATGACTTCATCTCCAATTTGAAATTCCTTATGCCTCATTTTTTTATCTACCTTATCCTTGTACTAAGTATTCATTTTATTAATATTCCTTCTCACCTCCTCATATAAATTCTTCTAATGTTCTGCAAAGTCTTCAGCTTCAACACTACTTGTCTCTCCTTTGTCCAACTTCCTTAATTCTAAAGCATTTCTAGGACTACTTCCATATACAATCTGGAATAGTGATTTATTAGTGCTCCTATTGAAAGAGTTGTTATATACAAATTCTACCTATGGTAAAGATTAAATCCCACCCCTTGGGCTTATCTCCAACTAAGCATCTCAACAATTTTCTAGAACTCGTACTCACCACTTTTATCTATCCATCAGTTTGTGGATGGTGCACTAAGCTGAACTTGAAAATTGTCTTTAGATTTTTCCACAATGTCCTCCAAAAATACCTAACAAACTTAGTGTCTCTATCTAAAACCATGCTTTTTGGTACACCGTGTAGTCCTGCCACTTCTCTGAAAAATAATTCTACCACATGAATAGCATCATTAGTCTTTCTACAAGGAATGAAATGTGTCATCTTCAAGAACCTATCTACCACCACAAAAATGGAATCATGCCCTCTTTGATTCCTTGGTAAACCAAGAAAAAATCCATACTAATATCCTCCCATGGCCTCTCTAGTACAGGTAATAGCTGATATAACCCTATATTATGCCTAGTTCCTTTTTCCATCTGACATATTTTACAACTCTACACAAACTTCATAATATATTGTTGAAATAATGGCTAATAGTAATGCTCACTAGCCAGAGCAATGGTTTTATCTTGACCAAAGTGTCCATCTAATCCTCCACTATGTGGGTCTTTGATTAGATTCTCCCTCATGGAACTCTTTGGAATGCATAATTGACTACTTCCAAATAACATACCATCTTGGATTATAAAATGCAGCCATCTGGTCATGTCTAGAGTAATAGGTTTTGTGTAAGCCCTCCAGACCTCACCCAAATCAGGATCATCAAGATACAAACTCTTGAGTTCCTTAAACCCAAAAAATTTGACCTACATCTCTGCCTAAAAATTATGACTCCTAATCAGGGCATATTCAACCCTATTAGACATTCCACTCTTTTGCTTCAAAACAAGTGTAAATCTATAAAAACTCAACCCATTTTAAATGCCTTTGATTCAACTTTCCTTGGCTATTCAAATATTGTAAAGCTTGATGATCAGTAAACAAAAAAAAATAGGCAAAAGATAATGTCTCCACTTCATCAATGCCTAAACTATAGCATAAAACTCTTTATCATAAACAAAATATTTTATTTTGGCATCATTCAAATTCTCACTAAAATAAGCAATGGATTTACCTTCCTAACTCAAAACAACTCCAATGACATTGCCACTAGCATCACAACCTACTTGAAATACCTTATTAAAATCTATAAGTGTCAAAATAGGATGCTTTTTAACTTTTCTCTTCAACAAATCAAAACCCTTTGGTGCTCATGCAATCCACTTAAACTCTTTTCTATCCCATCTCATAGTTTCAGTTAAGGGTCCATAGATACTACTAAAATTTCAAATAAATTTTCTATAAAAGCTAGCTAAACCATGAAATATATTACCTCAGTAACACTCATTGAAGTAGGCCATTCAAGGATAGTCTTCACTTTCTTTGGGTCCATTTTAAGACCATCTATTGAGACAACAAATCCCAGGTACACTAACTATTTCTTCACAAAACTGTACTTCTTCAAGTTAATCAAGAACTTTTCTTCCCTTAACTTATCAAAGACCCTATGAATATGCATTATATGCTCTTCCAATGTCTTGTTGAAGATCAAAATATCATCCAAGTAAACAAATAACACAACAAGCCAATCAAAAACAATAATAATCCAAAATTCTGTTTAGAAAGTGTAGACATTACAAACTATAGGAAAAAGTTAAAAAAAGTATCTTTAACAATGCATAATGTATCTGAATCGATTCATTCAATTACATAGTTGGACATTGTTTTTTTTAGACACTTCATGTCTTGTTTCATTACCAATTTATACCTAAAGAACTATATAATGGTTTTGTAGATTATTTCTTCCATTTCCTTTACAATGGTTGTGGTGCAGCTTTAAGTTCTTTCAAGCTTATGTTGCATCCAAAAATTCTTCATGAATTGCATAAGATACATGACAAAGACACATATTTGTAGCTCATACAATTGTGATCAAAATATGCAAGTACAATTGTAAATTGTAAATTGTAAATTGCAATTTGGTAAGAATACAAAAACCCACAAAAATACAAAACAAATTCCATAAAGCCCTGCAGTTTAACCAACAACTAAGACACATGTGGTTTTAGCCATTTTCAGGAAGACTAATTCACATTTTTCTTCCCACTAAAAGAATATTTTTAAGGTGTGTAATCATATTCCAACTCAAACAACAATATTACATAAAAATAACAAAAAACTCACAAAATTAAAAATAAAAAAATCTGAAAAAATCCCTACAATTGAATTGAGATCTAAAACCCATGCAGTTTTCACCACTATCACGAAAACTAATTCACAATTTTCTTCTCATGACAAAAATATTTTTGAGGTAGGTGACCATATTTGGGTGACCATAGTTAAACCAAGAATGAATTGTAGCTCATTTTGATAGTGAAGCAAAGATATTGAACAACTAGATTGAGAACAATTTGTAACCCATTTTAACAAAGAAGCAATGAAAATAAATAGTTTGTACAAGAAGGGACGTCATAGTTAAACCAAGAAATTAAACAAAGCAAAAACAATTACAATACCGCAAAGCCCTCACTCAACCCTTGCTTAGTTTTTTCTTACCCCTTGTTCAAATGACAATGCTAAATAATGGATAACAAGTTCTTTTGCATGACATTGTTCAAATTGTTCATTGGCATCGCTTCATTGTTAAATTGATTTTACAATTTGTATATCAATTTGCTATGTGCTTATCCTATGTAAGCAAGGAACTAATATTTTTGGTTGAGCTATTTGCACAAATTAAAGATAAATTCCTAATTGTTCCTATAGTTTTCTTGCTCCATATTATTGAGCATGGAACATTTGCAAGTCTTATATTTTGAATTTGAACTACTATTATGAGGATTGTTGTTTGAACAAGGAAGATAATATTTACAAAATAGTATAAGTGCATAGTCCAAACAGATTGTTAGCTATATGAACAATAGAATGATGTAGAGTTTAAAGTATAAATCATGTTAGAGGTAAACAAAGAAATTCATAAAAATAAAAAAATAATTGTGATAGTTGCAATGAAAGATATGAAATCAAATAGCTCGGCCAATAGCTCACTAAACCAAGAAATAGGAATAAGAAAATCAGTCACCATAACTGCAAATATCATACAAAATGTGTGAGGAGGCACAAGGAACATGAACTATTTGTTGAATGCTATCATATTTTTCCCTTATTTTTTTTAATAATAAACTAAAAAACAACTAGTATTTACTGACCACTCATTCTATTCTTGTTAGCATTTTTAAAATTCTATTGTTAAAAATCAAGGGACAAATCAATTCAAAAAATTACAAGAATTTATTTGTGTTTTGTTCATTGCATGACATTCAGGAAACAAACCATGTGCCTTGTATCTGCTAACACATTTTGTATGATGTGTTCAGTTACATAGCTAATGCATGGCAATATATAACAGAGTTGCTTGAGAAAAAGTTTCAATTCCATATTTTAATAATGACTAGTTTGTTTTTTTAAATTTTCGCCTTTGCTATCCATTTGGGATTTCATTCCAAGATTATGCTAGGCTTATTTTTATTAATATTTATATTTCATTGCAAAGCATTGTATTCATACATTGAATTTCAAAAAAATAGAATTGTCATTTTCCTGCTAATACATTCTACACCCCTTCTGAAATAAGAAGTTCTGGTCCCGGAGGTACAAAGTCTAGTACTTGTCGACCATCTGATGGATTATCAATAGTTATTTGAATGTTTACTATATTCACATGTGCAGGTGCACAAGTGCAACAAAATATTGTTACATTATCATAATTTAGCAGTAGTCATGCTTGGACAAATATTTTTGAAGACATTTCTTTGGCTAAAGGTATGATGACTACTTTCATCATTCCTATTCCTTGGTTGATCTCTACCACAATGTAAAACATAATTTTTTGGACTTATTGATTTGTAGTTTCTACTCTAATACTCATTTTTTGGTAACTACAAATAGATCAAACTACAATGAGATAGCTATAACTTTTTAGGTTTAGGAGAACAATAGTTGATTTCTTAGTAAGTGCATAATCAAATCACTTTTGATACAAATTTTTTTGTAGTGATTAATTAATTTATCAATATGCTTAAAAACATTGTAACATGAAACAAAATATGTCACAAAACTTTATTATAGTTCAAACATAAAAATCAAAGAACCATCCACAAATAATATGAATTTATCAAGGTTTGGATAATGCATAATGTTTCTGAATTAGTTCATTCAATTACATAGTTGTACATATTTTGTTTGAGACAATTCATGTCTTGCTTCATTACCAATATACACCTAAAGAACTATGTAATGGTCTTGTAGATTATTTCTTGCATTGTCTTCACAACGGTTGTGGTGCAACTTTGACCTTATTTTACATCCAACAATGTTTTATGAATCACATAAGATACATGACAAAGACACATATTTGTAGCTTGTAAAATTGACCTCAAAATATGCAACTACAATTATCAAATATTTGTATCTCGTAGAATTGCCCTCAAAACATGCAAGTACAATTGTCAATTGGAAATTACAATTTTGCCTATGCATGGAGCACAATAATTGAAGCATTTAACATACTTGGACTTTGCCAAGTGCATACATTTGCTACTACATTTAGTGAAATCATGTTCAATGATGTATCTTTTCTAGCTGATGTATGGTTTTATGCAATATTTTTTCCATTATTCATTACTTAGTCCTTGGCCAATGCACTGAAAGTGCCATCAGACATATGTATTATTGACACAAAAACTTGGACCAAGCCAAGTTGGATTTATTCATAGAATATTGTAATGAAGAATGTAATTACTCCATGCTTTTAACAGGATATACCATAGTCTATGTATAGCTTGTAGCATATTATATTAAAATTATATTCACACATGGTTAGCATATGCAATTAATGTCTATGTTTAATGGCAATGTGCCTTTCTGGCCAGCCAACTTGGCACAAAAAAAAGGGAGCAAGGACAACATTTTTAATTGTTCACTATAGTATTGTTAGTTCTTTGTTCTTAGTTCTTATAACTGCACTATCAGGTTATGGAAGAGGATTTGTTTGTATTGTTGGAGTTTTTTTTATAGTGTGCTATCTCCATTTTTGTACTTTCAAAGCCAAGGAGACACTGGTTGGACTCAAAATTAGCATGGACAAAATTAGAAAGAGTGAAAGCTGAGAGTAGTCAAGAAAATCCCAGTGCCAAAGAATGCTCCAACAATGCTAACATTAATGATCGAGCCAATATCTTAAGGAGAATGATGTTTCAGTTGGCAATGTAAGTTTACATGGATGCTTCAAATGTCATGAATTTGAGCACTAGACTAAATAATGCTCTAATAAGTCCATGGAAGATGATTTGTTTGTATTTTGGAGTTTTTCTATAGCATGCTATCTCGAGCTATGTAATTTCAGAGCCAAGGAGACACTAATTGGACTCAAAATTAGCATGAAAAAAATTAGAAAGAGTGAAAGATGAGAGTGGTCAAGAAGATTCCAGTGCCAAAGAATGCTCCAACAGTGTTAAGATCAATGATCAAGCCAATATCTTAAGGAGAATGGTGTTTCAGTTGTCAATGTAAGTTTACATGGATGCTTCAAATGTCATGAATTTGAGCACTAGACTAAATAATGCTCTAATAAGTCCATAGGCACTGGGCTAAGCACTAGCCCAATAACTTCATCCATGTCATGGCTTTTTGGATTTCACCTACTCCAAATCATTCCACTTTCATAAATTTAAGCATTGTATTAAGGGTTGCACCAATAACTTGATACATGTGTAGTATCAGAGACAAGGAGAGACTAATTTGGTAACATAACTTTGACAACATTATAGTCAAGAATGCAACCATTCATTCTTTGGTAATGGCAATGACATTACCAGATTTGAGTTGTAATTATGAGAGGATAAATGCCTAAGTTTGTAATAATTGTAGTAGACTAGCATTAAACTATGACATGGTGTAAACTCTACAAATCATAAGTCATTTATACAACATACCTAATGAATTGTTGTGATTTAAAAATGTTAGTATTCTTCCTTAATCATTTGCATGAAAGAATTTTCTTCGTTATGCATATTTCTATAATTTTTAATGTTTTCATCAATATACGTGATTATTAATAGTTCCAAAATAACAAAAAAAAACAAATTCAAAAAAGCCTTGCAATTGCAGCAAGATCTAAAACTTGTGTAGTTTTGACCACTGTAAGAAAAACTAATTCACATTTTTCTTCCCACTAGAAAAAAGATCTTTACAGCCAATGACCATAATCGCCTAACTATAGGTAAACCAATAGCATATTGTAGCCCATTTTGACAATGAAGTGATGGTAATGAGCATGTCATTTTAGTCATTGTCCTTAAGACTAATTCACACTTTTCTTCCAATCAGGAAAAGTTTTTTAAAGTGGTTGATCATATTTAGACAACCATAGGTAAACCAAGAACAAATTGTAACACATTTTAACAATGAAGCAATAAAAATGAACAGTTTGTAGAATAAGTTGTGTCATAACTAAACCAAGAAATCAATCAAAACAAAAAAAAAATTACAATACCTCAAAGTCCTTGCTTAGCCTTTGCTCAAGTGTTTTTTAGCCCTTACTCAAATGAAAATGCTAGATAACAAATAACAAAAACTCATGTATTTTAAAAACAAACTCAAGAAAGCTTTTGTTGATGTTTGTAGCATCGCTCAGATAAATATTACTGACTATATGATTATTATGAGAAATAATTTATTATATATATACATATATATCAATTTATATAATTATTGATATATATATATATATATATATATATATATATATATATATATATATATATATATATATATATATATATATATAGATATATATTATAATTATTCTCATAATAACTAAATAGTTAAATTGATAAAATAAATATTATTATTATTATTATGTAAATATTAGAGAAATTAATATAATACTCAAGAGATATTATATATATATATATATATATATATATATATATATATATATATATATATATATATATATATATATATATATATATATATATAATTAGATTATAATTATTTGCAATGATCCTAAAATCTTAACATGGTATTAGAGCCAAGTTGCAAATGTAAGACAGTAGTTTGTTGACGGTGAATGTGTGATTGTCACAGAAAATAAAGTCTCAATACGAGGACCATATCTCACAAATGAACCGTTGGATTTTTCTAAATTTTGGATATGTTGATGATAAACAAATTTAGAAAAATCTCACCGAAGAGATTGGAGAGAAAATGTCAAATTCAAAAGTTATGACCAACTGTGTACGGGTCTATGCAAAAATATGTAAAAGAGTGAAGTTCCTTCTTTAAAAGCCTAACCACTTGAAGGGAGATCCAATCACATTGAAGGTTTTCATAGTGTATAGAACTTTTGGATATTCAAGACAAGTCATGTGAATAATTCTAGTAATGTTCGTGAACGACGACATCATTCTTTGAATTTGCATGATATTTTCTATATGGGCTCACCTTATAGAGTGAAATACTTGAAATTTATAAATGCACGTAATTTTTGAGTTTGTAATTCATGCTATACTATTGGACAGAAGCACAAGATAATTGCATTCAAGCGAGAAAGAACTTGATGTTTGCAAAAAGAAATTGATGATTCAGACTAGATGAAAAGGGAGTTTGATATTTCAAAAGTGGTCAATAAGTTGATAAACTTGAGCTTCAGAGGGAGTAGATGGTTCAGTCAACTTGTGACAATCTTGATCATATTGATTGAGAGGGAGTTCACTATTGAAGGTGAAACATTTATGAGGTTTTTAGTAAATAGATTTGTCCTTTTTTACTTCTTATGAAAATAACTCTTAATGCCCAAACTATGAACAATATCTGAATACAACAGTTGAAAAGTCACTCTATAATTATTGGCTTTTCTCTGAATTGGTAGGTACAGCTCCCTATGTGAATGATATTCAATTAATTATGTTTTTCTCCTAAAACTAACACGGGGTATGCTCTTAACCCGAGAGCAGGAGAGGAAACCAAGTTTCACCCAGGCAAGTGAAACTCAGGCAAGGATCTAAATGCAAGGGTGTTATGTTTATGGTATTATCAATCTTATGACTCCCACAACACAAGAGAATGAAAATGCAGTTTATGGAATGCAAATGAAGTATGGTGATGCAATCTCATAACCAGTTATAACTCTCTGATTATTTTACTAATTGGTTAAACTAAAAAACAATGAAATAAAACTCTGTTCACTCACTATTATCAATTCAACACAATGAAACAACATCACATACGGAAATGAAAAACCTCTAACTAGTTCTTCTCCAAATATCCTACAGCAGATCCTACTGAGTTTATTCACATCTTCGAAAACAGGGAATGAAACATCCTTTCCTTCCTACTGCAACTTAGATGAAAGAGAAAGAACCATCTAAATAACTAATTGGAACAGAAAATCATTGACATAAAACACTTTCAATTGTCTCTGCAACATCAAGTATTCTACACCAAAAATTTTCCGACCCTTCCATTCACTTTTTCAACAGTATATAAAGAGTTTACAAACATACAACCTTCATGGGAATAAAAAGTGTTTCCAATTCCAAAATTTGAAAAGACTAGAGCCAAGTAGTTAAGAGAATACAATAAGAAGAACTAGTTCTGATGTTGTCCCTTCATCTACTTTGGCTAGAGAATATGAATTGAATAGACCTTTATCAAATTGATATGATTGAGCCTATAATCGTCAAAACTACTTGACTGGAAATAAAGATGTTTGACAGACACTTGCAAGTTTGATTTAGAAACGTTCAGCTATCCCATTGTATCAAATTTTTCCTCTACCATCATTTGGGAGAAGACAAACTGTTCAAACCATAGCAGTAATCCTTTGATCAAACCCGCTGTTACCATGTAATTTCCTTATAAAATCAGTCCCTTTTTCTAAGCTTTCTGCTCTTTGTTATTTATGCTAAACTGGAGTGCACAGAACATGCAAGTAGAATTCATTTTATAGCAGGGAAAGTAGAAACGATTGCCTTTGATATTGCAATGAGCCGTAATTTTTATCATAGGAAATGATTTGAACAACTCAGCAATTAACATATCCATATGATGAACGGTGTTGATTTGAATAGATAATTAAACTCGGCATGTTTCTGGACTGTCGACCTCTAGCTTCCTTGCTAGGAAATCAAACATCTTCCTTTTGGCAATCATTACAGATAAGCACATACACTGAATCTCTTCCTTGTAGGATTCGCACTTAGTAAGTGAGATTTCCGCTTAATGGTGTAGTGACTTGCCCATTTTCCGCACGTCAACTTTCAGTGCATGGGGGTTTTTTAACTTAAAGCACATGCTTTTAAACTTTAAATAATAATAAACATTTTCCTTTTATGCAAAGCTCAGGTGACAATCACTTTTTGCCTTGTCGCATGATCGCAAGGCTATTATTATATTCATGCGATCATGCGACCACTCCTATTTCCTTCACCTGTTCATTGGATATCCACCTGCCAACCGCCAGACCTCTCTATCTGCGTGGGACCCTCCTTTCCTTCACCTTTCGCATGATCACATAACACTTTTTTAATCCATGCGATCATGCGATCACTCTGTTATTGGCGCTTGATATAATATCAAATAACCTAAAACTTTCACTTGCCTGGTCTATGTTGTCACATTTGCGCTGTTGGCATATGTGGGTCCCAGCAAAGCATCTTTTACTTGGTTTTTCCTGTCGTTCATTAACTTTTCTCATCTACCTGAGCTTCCATTCACATGATTGCATGGCAATATTTTAATCTATGCGATCATGCGACCGCTCTATGATTGGTCAACTCTAAGCATCTTCGGTCCCACCTGGACATGTGGAAGGATCTTGGAAACGCTTGTTGTTGTCAACCGTTTTGTCTTTTATCATCGGACACAGAATTGCTACGTGTCTTCATCCCGCTTTCCCGCCAAGATAACATGACATCATTCAGGGAAAACAGCAACCACAGATTAATTAAGAGTTGCAAAGGGGTTATGCAAACAACTAATGCACAAGGCATGACAACCGCAAATGAAATCTCTCGGGCCCATAGAGCTATGCAGGAGAATACGATAGGTGTCAAGATCCCGCTTTCCCTTGAAGAATCTCAAACATCATAGAGGGAAAGTGGGAGCCGTCGATTTTACCAGTCATAACTTCAAAGTTAAAGCTTTAAACTTGCGGAAAAAACATTGAGTGAGTGAGAAACCCATAGTGGAGTAGCCAAAATCAGAAAACCCGCGGAGCCATAACTTTCTTGATTTAGCGCCAAATTGAGTGTCGTTTCTCCACTAGGATCATTGAGACTTGGAGAATTGGTTTATGCTTTCAAATAGTGAAAATTTCCAACCTTTTATAGACTATTTAAAATACATTGGGTGAGTATGCGTTCGGTTCTATTGCATATAAAAAGCACACCGGAACTTAGAAGAACCTCAACCCGTTACATATTCACCATTTCCAATTACTTTTAAACACCATCCTTAAGTTCTCTATAACCAATGCTAATGTTTCATAGCTCAATCTGCTCATTCTTTCAATCACCACACTGAGATCCAATGCCATTTGAAAGACTTCGAGAATAACTTATCACATTAGTTCTACCAATGCATCATCCATATTTAGAATCTTCTCTGACCTTTATGAATGCCTAGTAATTATAATTCCCAATCCTCCTTCTGCTGAAAAAGATCATCAATAAGAGCACATCATCCTTGCTAGGTTAGGATCTATAACCTACCCATTATGACAAGACTTCCAAATAACCCACCCGGCTAGACAAGAAAAAGGCAATGGCAGGGAAACCTGACAAGGATAGCCTACCTAAGGAAGAGTTAGACATAGACACAACCATGACCAGACCTGACTTGACATCAAATACTTCCACTTTTAACAGCATGGTTATGGGGTGAAAAGTGGGGCAACAGCTGGCTCTGACTGGGGACTTAAACATTTCCATGTTTAAGAAATGAATCCTGAATCTCTGGTTTCGTAGGCCAGTAAACAAAAAGGGGGACAACACAACAAAACTTAACAAAGGAAACAAAGGAACAGGAAAGAAAACAAACTAAACACAACAAAAAGACCTCATATAAGGTGGGAAAAACTAGACAAACCTTATATGAGAAGAATTCCGCATTTATCAAGCAAAGCCATTCACAGGCTGAGAAAAATATGACCCCTTGCGGGACAGAGGTCTGCATACATATGAATTCTTTAAGTACATCAGCAACCCCTTACTTGTGTGAGAACAGGACCAATTCAGCAAACTTCCAGGCAATGGTAATGTGCCAAATAACCATCTTTCATCATAAACTTCTTCATGACAGATTTCTAAACCTTCGTATCTTTGTTGCAAAAGAGACCAATTGAATGTTGGATTATCTTCACAACACATACTTTGTTTAGGACTCAGACCTTCTTGAAAATTTTAAACTTTATTGTCACTCAACACTAGACCATCCATTAAAAAGTCATCATCCTGCTTACTAATTCCATCCTCCTTAGCTTTGACTGATTCATCAGTAATTAGAAAAAAAATTTGGCCTATATTTTCAATATTATGAGTGCTATCATTATTCTATATGTCTACTATTTGTTTAATGTTCTCTTGAGACATATTATTTTCTGAGATAACTTGACTAGTGATATCAACATCACATACCTTAGGAAAGCTTTCTGCAGCCTCAAGTGATTCAACTGAGAGAGGTGGTTGCTCATTATATTTATGATCAGTGTTGTCTTCAACTTCAATCATCAATTCCTTACTCTCCTTAGTAGTCAAAATAATTTCTTTGGTTTCAACAACTTTAGCATGCTCCATAGAATGATTCAAAAGCTGAACTGAAACTCATTCTTCTGTTTGTAATACTGAGGGTGCTTCTAGATTCACACTCATAGGTTCTTGGGAAGTACTCAAATCACAATCTACCGCAGGAACTACCTCCTCTTGATTGACTTGATAAATTTTATAGGAACAAGATGGTCCCTGAACATCTTCTTTAATCACATCTGAACTATTTGTGGTGTGCTCTTGGTATTCAGACACAGGTAGAGAATTTTCCCAATCCTTTTTATTAGGAGAAAAAGTCTCCTTTCCAACCTCAAATGATGAATCTAAAGGTGTAATTAATGATTCCAAAGGAAATACTGTTGATAATCAAGGAATAAAAACAAACTTTCCTTCTTCTTGTGATGGTTCAGGCTGGAAATGCTCTTCATGCTGATCACTCATCCATGGTAACACTGAGGATGAAGTAAATTTAGGTTCCCTTAACGCAAGGAAGATGGGAGAAGACAAAGTATCCTTTTCAGAACTTACATCAATATTGTGCGTTTTGGATGCTGGCTGTCTTTGTCTTGCTGAAGGAACTTTTGAATCAGCAGCTACCTTTGCATCTTGTTTCTCTGAGTCTGATTCATATTCTAAAAATAAATTTCCAAAGTGTCCATTGGAATATGACTCAGTCTCACTGCCATTAACCCTTTTATGTGGAGCTTCAATTGCTAATCTTTGCTATGATTCAGGCAACTGCAAAGGTTTATTACTACATTCACCAACCTATTCTGAAAAGCTTCTTTGATATGGATTGTTGAAGTTTGGGAGCTTTCTTTTCAAAGCAATCAATTCATTAGACAATTTTTGAATCATCTCTTCCTATGAAGTACTCTCACTAGTGCTGGCCTTATTCTGTCTTTCCCGTTTCCACCTTCCTGCAGAGATCATATCATCCTCCAATTCCACAGCAGTCCTTTGAGCTGCCTCCAAATCTACAGGGCGAGATCTTCTCAATTCAAAGCCTATGTCAGGAGGCATAGCGTTGATGAAGAATGTTTTCAGATTGCCTGTTGTGGGTCTATTTGCTGCTGGAATTTTATTCATGATCTTATTGAAGCTAGCAACAAAATCTCTCATGCTCATAGAAGGTAGTTTCTTCACTGATGTTAATTAAGCCAAGAAAGCATGTTCATCTTCAGCAGTTTTAAAATGATCTTCAAAAGCTGCTCTCATGGTATTCCAATTTGTAATACATCCATCAGCCAAGTGATAGAACTAGTCTGCAGCCACTTCAGTAAGAGTTTCAACAAATAACCGGACTGCAACATCTTCATGATTAACTCCCAAGATGTTTATAGCTGTGAAAAATGCCCTTATGTGCTCATCTGTAGTAACCTTCCCATCTCTTGAGAATTTAAGTATGTTCTTTCTAGAACCGGAAGGCAAAGGATGGTAAACTACAAAGTTAAGTGGTCTAGGGGCAACTGCCCAAGGTGCAGCCATGTCCTAATCTTTTCCTCAGAAAATTCTATCCTCAATACATTGACAGAAATCTGCATAAAATATCATCAAATTAATGAGAAAGAGGATGATGTTACCTCAATCTTGTGGGTCACTGAATGTTTGAATTAGTGCTTGAGTTAGCCTCTGATTTCTAGATTTGTCTTTGTACCACTGGGGCCAACTTTCCAGCTAGTTTTCATTTCAAAGCTTTACTAGCTCTTCTGTAATTGGAATTATATCCTCACGAGGTTGCACCATTTTTCCTCAT
Organism: Chamaecyparis obtusa; assembly: GCA_027943335.1. Taxonomy (NCBI): domain Eukaryota; kingdom Viridiplantae; phylum Streptophyta; class Pinopsida; order Cupressales; family Cupressaceae; genus Chamaecyparis; species Chamaecyparis obtusa. Next base: position 1,629,101 of record BSBK01003032.1, read on the forward strand.
GATAGGTAAAGTGACTAATTTTGAGCATTAGTCTTCTGAAATTTTCAATTAACACCAAGGCTCTGCAATTGAAAACCTTGTAAATGGGGTTCTTTGAGAACAAAGTCACCAATTGCTCAGGAAGTAATGAAAATGAATAATGCAGCTTGAAAAACCAAAGTATTCTTCCTCTTAGTCACCAAAAACACAAGCTGGGAAACTGAATGGTAAGAACCTTCAAATTCTTCAAACTCTGATATGAAATAGGGTTCTTTAAAAATACAGAGTCGCCAATCTCTACCAGAGATAACAATAATAAAACTGAGAAAACAATCTCTAGCACTGGTCTTCTTTTCTAACTCCCCAGCGGAGTCGCCAAAAATCTGTTAGTAAACAAATTTGTCCTTTTTTACTTCTTATGAAAATAACTCTTAATGCCCAAACTATGAACAATATCTGAATACAACAGTTGAAAAGTCGCTCTATAATTACTGGCTTTTCTCTGAATTGGTAGGTACAGCTCCCTATGTGAATGATATTCAATGAATTATGTTTTTCTCCTAAAACTAACACGGGGTATGCTCTTAACCCGAGAGCAGGAGAAGAAACCAAGTTTCACCCAGGCAAGTGAAACTCAGGCAGGGATCTAAATGCAAGGGTGTTAAGTTTATGGTATTCACAATCTTATGACTCCCACAACACAAGAGAATGAAAATGCAGTTTATGGAATGCAAATGAAGTATGGTGATGCAATCTCATAACCAGTTATAACTCTCTGATTATTTTACTGATTGGTTAAACTGAAAAACAATGAAATAAAACTTTGTTCACTCACTATTATCAATTCAACACAATGAAACAGCATCACGTACTGAAATGAAAAACCTCTAACTAGTTCTTCTCCGAATATCCTACAGCACATCCTACTGAGTTTATTCACATCTTCGAAAACAGGGAATGAAACATCCTTTCCTTCCTACTGCAACTTAGATGAAAGAGAAAGAACCCTCTAAATAACTAATTGGAACAGAAAATCATTCACATAAAACACTTTCAATTTTCTTTGCAACATCAAGTATTCTACACCAAAAATTTGCCGACCCTTTCATTCACTTTTTCAACAGTATATAAAGAGTTTACAAACATACAACCTTCATGGGAATACAAAGTGCTTCCAATTCCAGAATTTGAAAAGACTAGAGCCAAGTAGTTAAGAGAATACAATAAGAAGAACTAGTTCTGATGTTCTCCCTTCATCTACTTTGGCTAGAGAATATGAATTGAATAGACCTTTATCAAATTGATATAATTGAGCCTATAATCGTCAAAACTGCTTGACTGGAAATAAAGATGTTCGGTAGACACTTGCAAGCTTGATTTAGAAACGTTCATCTATCCCATTGTATCAAATTTTTCCTCTACCATCATTTGGGAGAAGACAAACTGTTCAAACCATAGCAGTAATCCTTTGATCAAACCCGTCGTTACCATGTAATTTCCTTATAAAATCAGTCCCTTTTTCTAAGCTTTCTGCTCTTTGTTATTTATGCTAAACTGGAGTGCACAGAACATGCAAGTCGAATTCATTTTATAGCAGGGCAAGTAGAACCGATTGCCTTTGATATTGCAATGAGCCGTAATTTTTATCATAGGAAATGATTCGAACAACTCAGCAATTAACATATCCATATGATGAACGGTGTTGATTTGAATAGATAATTAAACTCGACATATATCTGGACTGTCGACCTCTAGCTTCCTTGCTAGGAAATCAAACATCTTCCTTTTGGCAATCATAACAAATAAGCACATACACTGAATCTCTTCCTTGCAGGATTCGCACTTAGTAAGGGCAATTTTCGCTTAATGGTGTAGTGACTTGCCCGTTTTTCGCACGTCAACTTTCAGTGCATGGGGGTTTTTTAACTTAAAGCACATGCTTTTAAACTTGAAATAATAATAAACATTTTGCTTTTATGCAAAGCTCGGGTGACAATCACTTTTTGCCTTGTCGCAAGATCGCAAGGCTATTATTATATTCATGCGATCATGCGACCACTCCTCTTTCCTTCACCTGTTCATTGGATATCCACCTGCCAACCGCCAGACCTCTCTATCTACATGGGACCCTCGTCTCCTTCACCTTTTGCATGATCGCATAGCACTTTTTTAATCCATGCAATCATGCGACCGCTCTGTTATTGGCGCTTGATATAATATCAAATAACTTAAAACTTTCACTTGCCCAGTCTATGTTGTCACATTTGCGCTATTGGCGTATGTGCGTCCCAGCAGAGCATCTTTTACTTGGTCTTTCCTGTTGTTCATTAACTTTTCTCATCTGCCTCAGCTTCCATTGTCGCATGATCGCATGGCAATATTTTAATCTATGCGATCATGCAACTGCTCTATAATTGGTCAACTCTAAGCATCTTCGGTCCCACCTGGACATGTGGAAGGATCTTGGAAACGCTTGTTGTTGTCAACCGTTTTGTCTTTTCTCATCGGACACAGAATTGCTAGGTGTGTTCATCCCACTTTCCCACCAAGATAACATGACATCATTCAGGGAAAGCGGCAACCACAGATTCATTAAGAGTTGCAAAGGGGTTAAGAAAACAACTAATGCACAAGGCATGACAAATGCAGATGAAATCTCTCGGGCCCATAGAGCTATGCAGGAGAATACGACAGGTGTCAAGATCCCGCTTTCCCTTGAAGAATATCCAACATCATAGAGGGAAAGCGGGAGCCGTCAATTTTACCAATCATAACTTCAAAGTTAAAGCTTTAAACTTGCAAAAAAAACATTGAGTGAGTGAGAAACCCGTAGTGGAGTAGCCAAAATCAGAAAACCCGTGGAGCCATAACTTTTTTGATTTAGCACCAAATTGAGTGTCGTTTCTCCACAAGGATCATTGAGACTTGGAGAATCGGTTTATGCTTTCAAATAGAAAAAATTTCCAACCTTTTATAGACTCTGTAAAATACATTGGGTGAGTATGCATTCGGTTCTATTGCATATAAAAAGCACACCGGAACTTAGAAGAACCTCAACCCGTTACATATTCACCATTTCCAATTACTTTTAAACACCATCCTTAAGTTCTCTATAACCAATGCTCATGTTTCATAGCTCAATCTTCTCATTCTGTCAATCGCAACACTAAGATCCAATGCCATTTGAAAGATTTTGAGAATAACTTATCACATTAGTTCTGCTAATGCATCATCCATATGTAGAATCTTCTCTGATTTTTATGAATGCCTGGTAATTATAATTCCCAATCCTCCTTCTGCTGAAAAAGATCATCAATAAGAGCACATCATCCTTGCCAGGTTAGGATCTATAACCTACCCATTATGACAAGACTTCCAAATAACCCACCCGGCTAGAAAAGAAAAAGGCAATGGCAAGAAAACCTGACAAGGATAGCCTACCTAAGGAAGACTTAGACATAGACACAACCATGACTAGACCTGACTTGACATCAAATACTTCCACTTTTAATAGCATGGTTATGGTGTGAAAAGTGGGTCAACAGCTGGCTCTGACTGGGGACTTAAACATTTCCATGTTTAGGAAATGAATCCTGAATCTCTGGTTTCGTAGGCCAGTAAAAAAAAAGGGGGACAACACAACAAAACTTAACAAAGGAAACAAAGGAACAGGAAAGAAAACAAACTAAACACAACAAAAAGACCTCATATAAGGTGGGAAAAACTAGACAAACCTTATATGAGAAGAATTCCGCATTTATCAAGCAAAGCCATTCACAGGCTAAGAGAAATATGACCCCTTGTGAGATAGAGGTCTGCATACATATGAATTCTTTAAGTTCATCAGCAACCCCTTACTTGTGTGAGAACAGGACCAATTCAGCAAACTTCCAGGCAATGGTAATGTGCCAAATAACCATCTTTCATCATAAACTTCTTCATGACAGATTTCTGAACCTTCATATCTTTGTTGCAAAAGAGACCAATTGAATGTTGGATTATCTTCATAACACATACTCTGTTTAGGACTCAGACCTTCCTAAAAATTTTGAGCTTTATTGTCACTTAACACCAGACCATCCATTAAAAAGTCATCATCCTGCTTACTAATTCCATCCTCCTTAGCTTTGACTGATTCATCAGTAATTAGAAAAAAAATTTGGCCTATATTTTCAGTATTATGAGTGCTATCATTATTGTATATGTCTACTATTTGTTTAATGTTCTCTTGAGACATATTATTTTCTGAGATAACTTGACTAGTGATATCAACATCACATAACTTAGGAAAGCTTTCTGCAGCCTCAAGTGATTCAACTGAGAGAGGTGGTTGCTCATTCTGTTTATGATCAGTGTTGTCTTCAACTTCAATCATCAATTCCTTACTCTCCTTAGCAGTCAAAACAATTTCTTCGGTTTCAACAACTTCAACATGCTCCACAGAATGATTCAAAAGCTGAACTGAAACTGATTCTTCTATTTGCAATACTGAGGGCGGTTCTAGATTCACACTCATAGGTTCTTGGGAAGTACTCAAATCACAATCTACCGCAGGAACTACCTCCTTTTGATTGAATTTATAAATTTTATCAGAACAAGATGGTCCCTGAACATCTTCTTTAATCACATCTGAACTATTTGTGGTGTGCTCTTGGTATTCAGACACAGGTAGAGCATTTTCCCAATCCTTTTTATTAGGAGAAAAAGTCTCCTTTCCAACCTCAAATGATGAATCTAAAGGTGTAATTAATGATTCCAAAGGAAATACTGTTGAGAATCAAGGAATAAAAACAACCTTTACTTCTTCCTGTGATGGTTCAGGCTGGAAATGCTCTTCATGCTGATCACTCATCCATGGTAACACTAAGGATGAAGTAAATTCAGGTTCACTTAAAGGAGGGAAGATGGGAGAAGACAAAGTATCCTTTTCAGAACTTACATCAATATTGTGCGTTTTGGATGCTGGCTATCTTTGTCTTGCTGGAGGAACTTTTGAATCAGCAGCTACCTTTGCATCTTGTTTCTCTAAGTCTGATTCATATTCTAAAAATAAATTTCCAAAGTGGCCATTGGAATATGACTCAGTCTCACTGCCATTAACCCTTTTAAGTGGAGCTTCAATTGCTAATCTTTGCTGTGATTCAGGCAACTACAAAGGTTTATTACTACATTCACCAACCTGTTCTGAAAAGCTTCTTTGATATGGATTGTTGAAGTTTGGGAGCTTTCTTTTCAAAGCAATCAATTCATTAGACAATTTTTGAATCATCTCTTCCTGTGAAGTACTCTCACTAGTGCTGGCCTTATTCTGGATTTCTCGTTTCCACCTTCCTGCAGAGATCATATCATCCTCCAATTCCACAGCAGTCCTTTGAGCTACCTCCAAATCTACAGGGCAAGATCTTCTCAATTCAAAGCCTATGTCAGGAGGCATAGCACTAACGAAGAATGTTTTCAAATTGCCTGTTGTGGGTCTATTTGCTACTGGAATTTTATTCATGATCTTATTGAAGCTAGCAACAAAATCTCTCATGCTCATAGAAGGTAGTTTCTTCACTGATGTCAATTGAGCCAACAAAGCATGTTCATCTTCAGCAGTTTTAAAATGATCTTCAAAAGTTTCTCTCATGGTATTCCAATTTGTAATATATCCATCAGCCAAGTGATAGAACTAGTCTGCAGTCGCTTCAGTAAGAGTTTCAACAAATAATCAGACTGCAACATCTTCATGGTTAACTCCCAAGATGTTTATAGCTGTGAAAAATGCCCTTATGTGCTCATCTGTAGTAACCTTCCCATCTCTTGAGAATTTAAGTATTTTCTTTCTAGAACCGGAAGGCAAAGGATGGTAAACTACAAAGTTAAGTGGTCTAGGGGAAACTGCCCAAGGTGCAGCCATGTCCTAATCTTTTCCTCAGAAAATTCTATCCTCAATACATTGACAGAAATCTGCATAAAATATCATCAAATTAATGAGAAAGAGGATGATGTTACCTCAATCTTGTGGGTCACTGAATGTTTGAATTAGTGCTTGAGTTAGCCTCTGATTTCTAGATTTGTCTTTGTATCACTGGGGCTAACTTTCCAGCTAGTTTTCCTTTCAAAGCTTTACTAGCTCTTCTGTAATTGGAATTATATCCTCACGAGGTTGCACCCTTTTTCCTCATGACAGGTAAAGTGACTAATTGTGAGCATTAGTCTTCTTAAATTTTCAATTAACACCAAGGCTCTGCAATTGAAAACCTTGTAAATGGGGTTCTTTGAGAACAGAGTCACCAATTGCTCAAGAAGTAATGAAAATGAATAATACAGCTTGAAAAACCAAAGTATTCTTCCTCTTAGTCACCAAAAACACAAGCTGGGAAACTAAATGGTAAGAACCTTCAAATTCTTCAAACTCTGATATGAAATAGGTTTCTTTAAAAACACAGAGTCGTCAATCTCTAGTAGAGATAACAATAATAAAACTGAGAAAACAATCTCTAGCACTGGTCTTCTTTTCCAACTCCCCAGCGGAGTCGCCAAAAATCTGTTAGTAAACAGATTTGTTCTTTTTTACTTCTTATGAAAATAACTCTTAATGCCCAAACAATGAACAATATCTGAATACAACAGTTGAAAAGTCGCTCTATAATTACTGGCTTTTCTCTGAATTGGTAGGTACAGCTCCCTATGTGAATGATATTCAATTAATTATGTTTTACTCCTAAAACTAACACGGGGTATGCTCTTAACCCGAGAGTAGGAGAGGAAACCAAGTTTCACCCAGGCAAGTGAAACTCAGGCAGGGATCTAAATGCAAGGGTGTTATGTTTATGGTATTCACAATCTTATGACTCCCACAACACAAGAGAATGAAAATGCAGTTTATGGAATGCAAATGAAGTATGGTGATGCAATCTCATAACCAGTTATAACTCTCTGATTATTTTACTGATTGGTTAAACTAAAAACAATGAAATAAAACTCTGTTCACTCACTATTATCAATTCAACACAATGAAACACCATCATATACGGAAATGAAAAACCTCTGACTAGTTCTTCTCCGAATATCCTACAGCACATCCTACTAAGTTTATTCACATCTTCGAAAACAGGGAATGAAAAATCCTTTCCTTCCTACTGCAACTTATATGAAAGAGAAAGAACCATCTAAATAACTAATTGGAACATAAAATAATTGACATAAAACACTTTCAATTGTCTCTGCAACATCAAGTATTCTACACCAAAAATTTGCCGACCCTTCCATTCACTTTTTCAACAGTATATAAAGAGTTTACAAACATACAACCTTCATGGGAATACAAAGTGTTTCCAATTCCAGAATTTGAAAAGACTAGAGCCAAGTAGTTAAGAGAATACAATAAGAAGAACTAGTTCTGATGTTGTCCCTTCATCTACTTTGGCTAGAGAATATGAATTGAATAGACCTTTATCAAATTGATATAATTGAGCCTATAATCCTCAAAACTGCTTGATTGGAAATAAAGATGTTCGACAGACACTTGCAAGCTTGATTTAGAAACGTTCAGCTATCCCATTGTATCAAATTTTTCCTCTACCATCATTTGGGAGAAGACAAACTGTTCACACCATAGCAGTAATCCTTTGATCAAACCTGTCGTTACCATGTAATTTCCTTATAAAATCAGTCCCTTTTTCTAAGCTTTATGCTCTTTGTTATTTATGCTAAACTGGAGTGCACAGAACATGCAAGTCGAATTCATTTTATAGCAGGGCAAGTAGAACCGATTGCCTTTGATATTGCAATGCGTCGTAATTTTTATCATAGGAAATGATTCGAACAACTCAGCAATTAACATATCCATATGATGAACGGTGTTGATTTGAATAGATAATTAAACTCGACATATTTCTGGACTGTCGACCTCTAGCTTCCTTGCTAGGAAATCAAACATCTTCCTTTTGCCAATCATAACAGATAAGCACATACACTGAATCTCTTCCTTGCAGGATTCGCACTTAGTAACTGCGATTTTCGCTTAATGGTGTAGTGACTCACCCGTTTTCCACACGTCAACTTTCAGTGCATGGGTGTTTTTTAACTTAAAGCACATGCTTTTAAACTTTAAATAATAATAAACATTTTCCTTTTATGCAAAGCTCGGGTGACAATCACTTTTTGCGTTGTCGCATGATCGCAAGGCTATTATTATATTCATGCGATCATGCGACCACTCCTCTTTCCTTCGCCTGTTCATTGGATATCCACCTACCAACTGCCAGACCTCTCTATCTATGTGGGACCCTTGTCTCCTTCACCTTTCGCATGATCGCATAACACTTTTTTAATCCATGCGATCATGCGACCGCTTTGTTATTGGCGCTTGATATAATATCAAATAACCTAAAACTTTCACTTGCCCAACCTATGTTGTCGCATTTGCACTGTTGGCGTATGTGGGTCCCAGCAGAGCATCTTTTACTTGGTCTTTCCTGTCATTCATTAACTTTTCTCATCTGCCTGAGCTTCCATTGTCGCATGATCGCATGGCAATATTTTAATCTATGCGATCATGCGACCGCTCTATGATTGGTCAACTCTAAGCATCTTCGGTCCCACCTGGACATGTGGAAGGATCTTGGAAACGCTTGTTGTTGTCAACCATTGTCTTTTATCATCAGACACAGAATACCTACGTGTCTTCATCCCGCTTTCCCGCCAAGATAACATGACATCATTCAGGGAAAGCGGCAACCACAGATTCATTAAGAGTTGTAAAGGGGTTAAGCAAACAACTAATGCACAAGGCATGACAACTGCAGATGAAATCTCTCGGGCCCACAGAGCTATGCAGGAGAATACGATAGGTGTCAAGATCCCGCTTTCCCTTGAAGAATCTCCAACATCATAGAGGGAAAGCGGGAGCCGTCGATTTTACCAGTCATAACTTCAAAGTTAAAGCTTTAAACTTGCAAAAAAAACATTGAGTGAGTGAGAAACCCATAGTGGATTAGCCAAAATCAGAAAACTCGCGGAGCCATAACTTTCTTGATTTAGCACCAAATTGAGTGTCGTTTCTCCACTAGGATCATTGAGACTTGGAGAATCAGTTTATGCTTTCAAATAGCAAAAATTTCCAACCTTTTATAGACTGTATAAAATACATTGGGTGAGTATGCGTTCATTTCTATTGCATATAAAAAGCACACCCGAACTTAGAAGAACCTCAACCCGTTACTTATTCACCATTTCCAATTACTTTTAAACACCATCCTTAAGTTCTCTATAACCAATGCTCATGTTTCATAGCTCAATCTACTCATTCTGTCAATCACCACACTGAGATCCAGTGCCATTTGAAAGACTTCGAGAATAACTTATCACATTAGTTCTACCAATGCATCATCCATATGTAGAATCTTCTCTGACTTTTATGAATGTCTTGTAATTATAATTCCCAATCCTCCTGCTGAAAAAGATCATCAATAAGAGCACATCATCCTTGCCAGGTTAGGATCTATAACCTACCCATTATGACAAGACTTCCAAATAACCCACCTAGCTAGAAAAGAAAAAGGCAATGGCAGGGAAACCTTACAAGGATAGCCTACCTAAGGAAGACTTAGACCTAGACACAACCATGACCAAACCTGACTTGACATCAAATACTTCCACTTTTAACAGCATGGTTATGGGGTGAAAAGTGGGGCAACAGAGGTAAACTTGATATAATTGATTATTATACTAATGAATCATAAATATTTTTAATGGGCCTACCCCTATGTAAATCATGAGGAAGTGACGACTTCCAAATGATTATCACTTGTATTTGGAAAATTTATTGGAAGGTGACGATCTTACAATAACTTGATCTTCTATTGTGATAGACATGTTGTGATGGCTGAAACATATCATAATAGATAGAATTTGTGGATAGAATCACCGATTGAGGCAATCCACATTAAAGCTTGTGAGTTTGTGGATAGAATCACCGATGGAGGCAATCCACACGAGAGCTTTTGGATAGAATCGTCGATTGAGGCAATCCACCCGGGAACTTGTGGATAGAATCGCCGATAGAGGCAATCCACACTAAAGCTTGTGAGTTTGTGGATAGAATCGTCGATGGAGGCAATCCACACGAGAGCTTGTGGATAGAATCGCTAATTGAGGCAATCCACCCGAGAACTTTTGGATAGAATCACCGATAGAGGCAATCCACACTAAAGCTCGTGAGTTTGTGGATAGAATCGCTGATGGAGGAAATCCAGACGAGAGCTTGTGGATAGAATCGTCGATGGAGGCAATCCACATGAGAGCTTGTGGATAGAATCGTCGATGGAGGCAATCCACCTAAGAGCTTGTGGATAGAATCGTCGAAGGAGGCAATCCACACAAGAGCTTGTGGATAGAATCACCAATGGAGGCAATCCACACGAGATCTTGTCGATAGAATTGCCGATGGAGGCAATCCACATATTGAGACTATGTTTCTATTGATTACATCATGAGGATGATGCCTTTATTGCTTACATCATATGAATGATGTTGCCAAGTGTCATAAGTGTTGACATTGGATTGATTTATCCTCCCTAGATAAGAGGGAGTGTTGATGTTTGTAGCATCGCTCAGATAAATAATACTGACTATACGATTATTATGAGAAATAATTTATTATATATATACATATATATCAATTTATATAATTATTGATATATATATACACACACTAGATTATAATTATTCTCATAATAACTAAATAGTTAAATTGATAAAATAAATATTATTATTATGTAAATATTAGAGAATTTAATATACTACTCAAGAGATGTTATATATATATGTATATGTGATGAAGGGTGCTCCCCTTAGTACCACAAACACATAACAAAAATAGAGAAACAACAACAATAATATGCAAGAACAGAAAATTGGCTTCTTATTATCTCCACAAATGTGGAATTACAAACTTTCAGAATTACAATATGCAAAGCCACATGGGCATTCCCTTACAATATTCTGTAGGAAAAATCCTCGAATCAATACCCAGATCTACTACCCAAAACTGCCCTAGACAACAATATGGGCCTTCTTTATATAGGCAATTTCCACCGCCCGAGAAGGTTCTAGAAATTTAGCCCTTAGGGCCGACCAAACTTAGAATTATTTTATTTTATAATTTATTACATCAAAGTCGGCTCAAAATGAGTTTTGAAACCCAAACAGAAATTTTGAAGAAAAATTATTTTTCGCCATTTCAGGTGACCCAACTTTCGAAGACCATAAGTCATCGCCCGTTGACCCGATTGGCTATTATAACCCCATTCTAGAAACGCCACGAAGCACTCTACAGGCTTAATTAGCGCAAAGCGCTTGTCACCCAAGTTTTCAACCTCATCCGGGGCCTCTAAAGCCTTCAAAACTAAGTTTGAAGTTTCTGTACCCTGCTGCCAATACCGAAAATCTTCAATATCTTCAAAACTACACCTGATCTAGCCATGAAACTTTGCTGGCAGGCTAATATGACTGAGATGAACCTCCATATGTAAAATCAGACATTCCGAGATCGTAAGACCAACTTACTAAAAATAACATGTTTCCATAAATAGCAACTCTGCACAAGATAGCCCTTATTGAATACAAAAACACAAATATTTTTGGGTGATGCAAGATTGCTCTTACACCCAGGATGCTCCTGCATCAATATGTATGTATGTATGTATGTATGTATCTATATATATAATCATAATTTTCATTGTATTAATTACATAATACTGAATAGACATGTCCCATAAAGGGACATGTCTCTTCTTGACTCATTCTCAATATAAATGCAAGAGATTGTTGCATTTGGAAAACACATTAAAAAAACATACAATGAGATAGTGCTTGTTAGAATAACTGAGAGGGGGGTGAATCAGTTAGATCAGTTATCCTATAGTTCCAAATACAAAGATGTACCACTTTAAACAATTTTAAAAAATTTTGCAGCTCGATAACTTATACTACTAAACTGTCTATGCCTTTTACCGATTACCAATTAATTAACTCACTGTAATTACAGACCAAATCAAATATGTAGTATGTAAAGTATGACAATAAAACAATCATCACAGAAACACATAACACAATGATTTAACGTGGAAACCCTGTTAAGGGAAAAACCACCTAGGACCGGTAACCCAAAATAATTTTCACTCTTCTAAAGTGAGCTCGGTGAAGAGCCAACCTTGTTAAAGGTTACAAACACACTGTTAGGTGTGACCTTGTTAGAGGATTTAAGCCTAATAGTTTTCGTTCAACCAGTATTCACTATGGGGTCAATAGGATAATAATGTACATTCATTGAATGACATAGGGGCATAACATAAGACAGTTAAGTCCACTCGGTTAAGAGATTTTTCTGTATCAATGGTTAAACTGAAACAGTAGTTGATCTGATTACAATACAACTTAACTTGCAGATGTGTAGATCTATTCTAAGTCCATAAAAATCCTTTGATCAATATATCAATTCACTTCCTCAACTTACTTTCACTCGATGATAGCTCTCTGACGCTCGGTACTGTTCTGTAGTTCAGCTCTTCTTCAACCAGTCTGATCATGCATGCATGAAACTATATTCACGTGAAATCTCTGCAGTCCTCTTTCTTCCGGCATAGTTTCAATAAAGAAACTCATATCTCTTATATAGACAGATAAACTGTTTTCATATCAACCATCAGATTTTGTCGTTTATTCTCCTTTGTTGATTTTGCCTCTTAAACCTTCCTCGGTAGATGTGTCAATAACAAGTTTCAATTCCATCCTTTAGATCTTCTCCAAATTTTGTCAGTCGTGGATCTCATCACAAACTTTATCCTCAATATCGAAATCATAACACTTTCCAGCTCTATCAATTTTTGTCAACTAAACTTAAGCATTTAATACTTTCATCCATACTCGATTAACAAATAAATGCGTCGGTGAACACAAGCTCGGTTAATACTGTCACTCGGTATACACTACATTGGCTTGGTGCATCTGAAATGCTTCATTTACCGACCACATTGCCTTGTACATTTTGCTTCCATATTTATAATAGATTAATGCAAAATAATCAAGTCAACAATATGAAGTCTTAGACTCATCAATAAGTTACCCAAAGTATTCCTTATCCTCATCTGTCATATCCATCTTTCTCTATGTAGATATCTCAGTTCTTCATTTTTTCTCTCCTCTTTACAGATGTTTAGATGTTTGCAACCAACATGATAAGTACTCTCAAAACTAGTTGACATCAATGACAACATAATGATTGATTTAATTATCTTACATATCATTTCAGTACTCGGTGATCTATAATCACTTATCTTCAAGCCATTCAGGTATTCAATCAGTTGTAGTTCATCAATCTCTTCCTTTGGCATTGATGGCAACACAAGCAATATGAAATATGTCATGCACATACCAAACATGTATTCTACAACTATGTAAGTAAATGTTGTAGCTTGGTAAGCTCTCCCTAGCTTGATATTTAATATGTTTAATCACTACGTTACATAATAGCATTACAAGTGCAGACTTTCCTCTACGGATTTGATCTTTTCAACTCTTAGATTCCTTCTGTTCTCAGCAGCAAATCTTCAAATCTCTCCCTGACTTTCTCAGATTATCTCTCCCTTAGATAGATATTTCATTGATCTCTCTGTTAATCTCTCCACTGTTTATCTCTCCCTTTGAAAACAATGCCAAAGAAAAACATAAAACATACAACTCTGCAATAGCCAAGTAACTCTCTGTTGTTTGGTGCAGACAATGTATCTCAATATACTGATATGCAAATCTCTGTTCTAGCTCCTCAAATCTTTCACAACCTTAGACATTATCCAAAGTGTGAGCTGTGTTGCATCAACATGAATGATCTTCTGATAAGAATAGGCTAATACAACCTCCAGATCACATTAGTGATCGGTAGACAGGGGACAGACCCCAAGTCTAGTCCTCAAGTATTCAAAAGTTTTCTTCGGTAGAGGCTTGGTAAAAATATCAACAAGTTGCTCCTTTGATGTAACATATTCCAATTTGACTTGCTTCTCTTGTACTTGTTCTCTTAAGTAGTGATATTTAGTAGAAATATTCTTTGTCTTTGAATGCATTACAAGATTCTTAGAAATATTTATTGCACTAGTGTTGTCACAATATATAATCACCGGCTCAGTGATTACCTCATTCATCCCTTCCAACACTTGTTTGATATAAGCAATGTTTGAACAGTTTGTAGCAGCAGCAACATACTCTTCTTTGACTGTGGACTAAGAAATACAAGGTTGATTCTTACTTGTCCAAGCAACAAGTCTTTCACCAAACAAAAATGCTCCTTCAGTTGTGCACTTTCTATCATTTATATTTCCAACCCAATCTACGTCAGTGTAGACTCTTAGTTCAAATTTGCCTTCCTTAGGATACCATAAGCCATATTCTCCTATTTTCTTCAGGTATCTCAAGATTATTTTTACTGCAACCATATGTGAATCCTTTGGATTGGCAGAAAATCTAGCAACAATCCCCACTGCATGTGCAATATCTGGCCTACTCTGTACTACATACATCAGTTTACCAATCATAGATCAGTACAATGTCTGGTTTACCTCTGTAGATTCATCATCTTTTGTTAATTTGCAGCATGTGACCATTGGTGTTCCAACTAGTTTAGCATCTTTCATGCCAAATGTTCTCAATACTTCCTTTATGTACTTTGATTGTGTGATGAAAATTTCATCATTTTGTTGAATAACCTGCAAGCCTAGAAAGAACTTAATCTCTCCAAACATTGACATTTCAAATTATTTTCTCATCTCATTAGCAAATGATTTACAAATATGATCTTGTCCTTCAAAGATTATATCATCCACAAATATTTTAGCAATCAAGATAGTATCATCAGATCCTCCTTTCATGTATAAACTGTTATTCTCACTAGTTCTTACAAAACCAATACTTAAAAGATAAGTATGCAACCTTTCATACCGAGCTCTTGGCGCTTGCTTTAAACCATATAAAACTTTGTGTAATCTACATACCATGTCTTTCTGATTCGGATCAACAAACCCTTCTAGTTGTTCTATGTAGACCTCATCTTCTAGTATTCCATTTAGAAAAGTAGACTTAACATCCATTTGATAGACTTTAAACTTCTTATGTGCAGCATATGCAAGTAACATGCGGACTCCTTCTAGTCTAGCAACAGGTGCAAAAGTTTCACCATAATCAATCTCATCTTCCTATGCATATCCCTTGCAAACAAATCTAGCTTTGTTTCTAGTAACCTCTCCATTTTCATTCAACTTATTTCTGAAAATCTATTTAGTACTGATAACATTCTTATCTTTCGATCTAGGTACTAAAGTCCATGTCTTGTTTTTCTCAATTTGTTCTATCTCTTCATTCATAGCATTTATCCATTCATCATTCTCAAGTGCAACCTTAACATTCTTCGGTTCAAACTCACAAACTAAGCATGTGTTTTGTCTTAACTTACTTCTTGTCAGCATGCCATCTTGCTTGTCTCCAATGATTTGGTTCTCAAGATAATGCCTTCTAACAAATCTCGCTAGCACTTGATATCTCCTTTGTTCTTCATTCTGTTCAGGTTCATTTCCTTGCTCGGTAGCTTCTACCTGTTCCTCGATTTCCCTTTGTTGTTCCTCGGTGTTATTTTCCTGATGCTTGGTCAACTCAACCTATGGCTTTAGTAGGTACTCTGGATGTTCAACATAAACAAATCTACCATAGTCTTTCGGCTCCTTAGTGCTTTCTTCATCATTTTTATCAGCAAAATCATCAACTTTGACATTAGCACTTTCAATCATCTTATTAGTAACCTTATTTAGACACTTGTAAACTTTTCTTTTAGTAGAATATCCAAGAAATATTCCCTCATCCCCTTTAAAGTAAAATTTCTTGTTCCTATCCTCTTTCAGATTAAAACATTTACTACCAAAAATTTTGAACTTACACTCGGTGTGTAACCAAACCATAACTCGTAGGGTGTTTTGTTTGTCTTTCTTCAATTGTACTCGGTTTAGAACATATACAGTTGTGCTAATTGTCTCTCTAGTATACTTGTGCAACATTCTTTTCTATCATCAGTGTCCTCGCGCAATCAACAATTGATCTATTTCTCCTTTCAGCAATCACATTCTGTTGCGGTGTTCTAGGTGCAAAAACCTATCTTTTTATGCCATTATCATTACAATAGTTAGTGAATTCATCAGAAATAAACTCACCACCTCTATCAGACCTCAAGCATTTCAGTTCTTTCCTGGTTTATTTTTCTACTTTTGCTTTGTACCATTTAAACATTTTAAATGCCTCAGATTTCTCTTTTAAAAACATGACAGTCATCAATCTAGTGTAATCATCAACAAACAGAAAAAAGTATATATCTCCATAGTAGCTCTAAGTTCTCATGGGATCACATAGGTCAGTGTGAACTAACTCCAAGATTCTTTTTGTTGAATGGTTTTTACTCTTAAAACTAGATTTTGTTATTTTCCCCTTTTGACATTCATGACACATAACATGATCAGGCTTTGTTAGGCTAGGCAGTCCTCTAACTTTTTTCTTTCTAATGATCTTAATCATGTTATCAAAATTTACATGACATAACCTTTTATGCCATAACCATGCATCTTCATTTTTCATCAGTAAACAAGAAGTCTCAGCATTGTCAAGATAAAATAAGTTACCTTTAGATTGTGCTCATGTTCCAACAAGCTTTCCACTTTCATCAAATATCTTTACCTTCTTGCTTTCAAAAGCTACTCAGTGACCTGAGTTGTTAAGTTGTGCCACACTTAGCAAATTGTAATTCAGTCCTTTTACCCAATAAGCATTATCACATTTGATTTTATCATTTATCAATAAAGATCATTTTCCTCTAACCATACATGGTGTATCATTACCCATTTTTATTGATCCCCATTATAATGTTCAAGATGATCAAATTTTTCTTCATCACCAATCATGTGATGTGTACAACCACTATCAATGATCCATGTATCATTTTTACTAACTTTAGAAATGAGTGTTGTTTCTACATACCTTTCTTCTTCCTCAGAATCATCCTTCATTACAACAAATACTACTTCAACATCATCATCTGTGTCGGTATCAATATCATTCTCTTCAGCAAAGTAACATACCTTTTTGCCCTTATCTCTGTGATCTTGGTTGTCTCTGTTGTAGTGTCAGTAACTTTTGTTGTTTCTCCTTCCATAGCTTCTTTCACCAGATCGATCTTTGTTTCTGTCTTCTTCTTTCCTGTTTGGACATCTAGCAGCAATATGGTCAACTTCTTTACAGTTAAAATATGCTAAAGGTAATTTACCTTTATATCTACCTTTACCTTTAGGTAATCTCTGAGCCATAAGAGCTTCAAGTTCATCAAGCTCGTCATCAATATTACTATCACTGTCATTCCTTATATTATGTCTACTGCTAGACTTACCGATCTTTAGAGAAGACATGAAAGTAGACTCAACAAACGGTACAACACTATTATCAAAATTGTTCAACTCAAAAGTTGTTAGCTTACCAATCAGACTATCAAGAGTAAGAGTATTGCCAGGTGCAGACCTCATTTCATGTATAGCAAATATTCTGATTGCATAAGTAGGCAACAAGGTTCTTATAATTTTACTTACCACTGTATCTTCATCAATGACACCACCAAATCCTCTGATAGCATTGACTACCTCTTTGATTCGGTTTGTATATTGTACTATGTTTTCTCCTTCCTTCATTTTCATATCGTCAAACCTGTCTCTTAGGCTTTCAACTCTGGCTCTCTTGACATTAACATCTCCACCATAGACTAGAGCAAGCTTATCCCACATTTCCTTTACATTAGTGCAATTCTTAACATCCTCAAATTCAACATCGGATAGAGCAGCAACAATCTCTATCATAGTATAGTTGTGTTCTTGTTGGTCTTTCAGTTGATCAAGAGTCAAAGGTCCAGCCGTTGGTTGTAAGTAGCCATTTTCAAGTAGATGTAGGGCAGAACCTCCAATTCCGGATATGTGAAGTTTCATTCGACTTTGTCATATAGTAAAGTTGTCCTTATTCAACTTCGGCACTTCCCTCGTATACATCTTGTAATCTTTCTGTTGAAGTCCTTAAAACTTTGTTCCAAGCAACATTGCTCTGATACCAATTGTTAGAATAACTGAGAGGGGGGTGAATCAGTTAGATCAGTTATCCTACAGTCCCAAATACAAAGATGTACCACTTTAAACAATTTCAACAAATTCTGCAACTCGGTAACATAAACTACTAAAATGTCTGTGCCTTTTATCGATTACCAGTTAATTAACTTACTGTAATTACCGACCAAATCAAATATGCAGTATGTAAAGTATGACAATAAAAAAATCATCACATAAACACATAACACAATGATTTAACGTGGAAACCATGTTAAGGGAAAAACCACCTGGGACCGGTAACCCAAAATAATTTTCACTCTTCCGAAGTGAGCTTGGTGAAGAGCCAACCCTGTTAAAGGTTACAAACACACTGTTAGGTGTGACCTTGTTAGAGGATTTAAGAAGTTATCGTTCAACCAGCATTCACTATGGGGTCGATAGGACAACAATGTACATTCATTGAATGACATAGGGGCATAACATAAGATGGTTAAGTCCACTCGATTAAGAGATTTTTTTGTATCAATGGTTAAACTGAAACAGTATTTGATTTGATTACAATACAATTTAACTTGCAGATGTTCAGATCTATTCTAAGCCCATAAAAATCCTCTAATCAATATATCAATTCACTTCCTCAACTTACTTTCACTTGGTAATAGCTCTCTGACATTCGGTACTATTCTGCAGTTTGGTTCTTCTTCAACCAGTCTGATCAGGCATGCATGAAACTGTATTCACGCGAAATCTATGCAGACTTCTTTCTTCTGGCATAGTTTCAATAAAGAAACGCATCTCTTATATAGACAGATAAACCATTTTCATATCAACCATCAGATTTTTCCACTTATTCTCTTTCATTGATTTTGCCTCTTAAACCTTCCTCGGTAGATGTGTCAATAACAAGTTTCAATTCCATCTTTTAGATCTTCTCCGAATTTTGTCAACCGTGGATCTCATAACAAACTTTATCATCAATCTTGAAATCATAACACTTTCTAGCTCATCAATTTCTGTCAGCTAAACTTAAGCATTTAATACTTTCATCCATACTCGGTTAACAAAGAAATACATTGGCGAACACAAGCTCGGTTAATAATGTCACTCGGTATACACTACACTGGCTCGGTGCATACTGAAGTGCTTTATTTACCGACCACATTGCCTTGTACATTTTGCTTCCATCTTTATAATAGATTACTGCAACATAATCAAGTCAACAATATGAAGTCATAGACTCACCAATAAGTTACCCAAAGTATTCCTTATCCTCATCTGTCATATCTATCTTTCTCCATGTAGATATCTCAGTTCTTCATCTTTTATCTCCTCTTTACAGATGTTTAGATGTTTGCAACCAACATGATAAGTATTGTCAAAACTAGTTGACATCAATGACAACATAATGATTGATTTAATTATCTTACATATCATTTCAGTAATTGGTGATCTCTAATCACTGATCTTCAAGTCATTCAGGTATTCAATCAGTTGTAGTTCATCAGTGCTATTACATTTGCAATGATCCTAAAATCTTAACAGCTTTATAATTGGATTGAGATCTAAAACCCATGTGTTTTAAGTCATAGTGAGGAAGGCTAATTCATATTTTTCTTCCTACCATAAAAAGATTTTCAAGGTAAATGATCATATCCGGGCAACCATAGCTAATCCAATAGAAAAGCGTAGACAATGAAAATGAACAATTTGAACAAGAAGTTATGCCAGAGCTAAAACAAGAAATTAAATAAAACAAAAAAATAGTCATCACACTAGTCACTACATTGCGTGTGCAAAATTCTTACATAGAAATATACAATGATCTAGTTTCTGCAAAAAAAATCATTTCATATCTTTTTCGACATGTATGATGACTCATTTTCTTGTTTTCACTTCTTCTATCAATGATTCAATATTTGATGACAAGAATATGCTAGGTTTAGCTCTATTTATATTCTCATGGTAGTGCAAAACATTGTATAATTACATTGAATTCCACAGTAAAGTCTCTACACTAGTTATCCACTTCCTTATATATGAACTCAATTCATAGACATTTCTCACTTATGCATGTACCACAATGACAAACAAAATCAGCTACATGAATAGTTGTTACCAAGCATTTGTATTCCTGACTTCATATCTAAATCATAATTGCCTATTGTTTACAAATGTTAATGTGTTGTTACTTATTGAACTTGTACATTATTAAAAGCAGTTAATAGGAACAAAAACCCACTCCAATTTCTCATATCTACAATGGCTTACTGCACAAACTATTCATTTCATTATTCCATTGTTCAAATGGCTTAAAATTTGTTCTTGATTTAGCTTTAAAATTAGTCACTATACAAATTGTCTATTATCATTGTCCCACTATTGAAGCATCCTACAATTTGTTCAAAATATGGAATTATAATAGCTAGGCAATGTAATAGATACCATGCTTTTAACACAATAAAATGTACCCTATATATGAAATGATCAAGTATCTGTTTTATATATGGCAGTGGTTTCTATTTTATGATTTATGATTTAGACAAATGCTTGAAGTTTATAAGAAAGTTAGCATGTCCTTTGACCAAGGGCTGAAAAAAGGCTTTGAAATATGCTGAGTTTTTTTTGTTTCTTTCAATTTCTTGCATTCGCTCTACCATAACTTAGTGTTCAAACTACCCATTTTCATTGCCATGAACTTATTTAAACCTAGATTTGTTCAACTTTAGTTTACATTAAATCATTTTAAAAATGAAGCGATGATAATGAATAGTTTGAACAATAAATCATGCCGAAGCTAAACCAAGCAATTAAACAAACCAAAAATAGTTACTATACCTCAAAGCGCTCCCTCAGCTTTTGCTTAGTCTTTGCTTGGCTCTTTCTCAACCCTTGTAGAAATCACAGTGCAAATCATGGAAGTGGAAACAAATCCCTTCAAATGTAACTTTGTCATGGACATTACGTACAGTCTTAAATGTTGTATCAAAACGATGTATTGTCATTTACCTACACCTGTACATGTATTGCAAAGACAACATGCATGCACATTTTTTTCCTTCTCTAATTTTCATAACAAATTTTTTTTAAACTACTAGGAAAAATACAATGAGCAATGAGAAGAAAACAAAAAATTATCCAAAACTCTATTTATAAAATCTAAATGTTTCAATCTATCAAAAAACTTATAAATTAATGTTTAGTTTGCATAAATTAGTGCACAATATCTCAACTAGAAACATTAGTTCCTTGTCCTTCATCAATGCTAATGCATTTTAATTGTATATACTACAACAACATTGAGTTCAAAAAAGCTTCTTTGCTTTTGGCTTGATATGGCTCTCCATTTTAGTTTGAGTTGTATGTGTTTAAGAGAGACTCTCCTACAACAATGCCAACGCCAATTCCAATCAAAACATGAAGATGTTTATGAAGCCATAACATGTATCCTCCAATATTATACTCATGGTGGATACAACCACCTTCATGATGGTCAAATTTATGAATTTTTTTTCACTTCCCTATTACAGACAGTAGCATTCCTTGATTGGGTATGCATGGTTAGAAAAAAGATTGTCTCCAAGTAGTATTGACCAAGAAACTGCTCAGGCCTTTGGAGGAATCGATGTTGGGGTGATCTCAGGCCTTTTAGAAAAGGCTTTTGACCTTGCTTTGAAGCTCAAATCTCACAAAATGTAAAAAGCATGGACCATCTTCAAGTTTTGTGTCATATATGGTGACTTTGCATCAATTAACATGTTTATTTTTGCAAATCATGAGGACCTCTTTTCTAAGGCTTGAAATAACATGATTTTCGACTTCTCATTCGGCCTAGCAACTATGGTGAAGAAGTTAAATCTAAGGCCATCTTTGAAGTTCACAGAGCATTGATTACTTCTTTTTCAATTAGCATCTTTCATATTACTTTGCTTTTACTCTTTATTGATGCTCTATGAGTTGAACCTTCCTCCTATTTTGTTGGCATTGCCTATATATTTCTCTATTATTCTATGTTCCACTTATCTAATTTAATTCATGCATAATGCATTTTAGTGCAACTAAAACCCACTCCAATTGGTTAAGTATAGCATCACTTACTATACAAACTATTCATTGCCATTTCTTCATTGTTCAAATAGCTTAACATTTGTTCTTCATTTATTATAAAGCTAGACGTTGTAACACATACCATGCTTTTAAAACAATATATTCCAGCATATATATCAATGATTAAGTATATTTTTTTGTATATGGCAACAGTCTCTATTTTGGAAGTTATAAGTTAGACAAATGCTTGAAGCTAGTAAGCAAATCACCCTATCATTTGACCAAGGCCTAAACAAAAAATTTGGCATATGGTGATTGTTTTTTGGTTTTCTCCAATTTTTTCATTGGCTTTACCATAACTTAGTATTCAAACTATTCATTGCCATTTCCATGAAGTTATTTAAACCTGCCCCAATTCATTTTGGGTTTAGAAAGGCTAGTCTATAAAGCTTTAAAAAATCAAACACTACCCTTTCAAATTACATAACAAAATCAAAGAAATTAAACAAAACAAAAACACTCACTATACCTCAAAGACCTCCCTCACCTCTTGCTCCACCCTTGTAAGACTTTTTCTAAGCCCTCGCTCAAACCATAGTGCAAATCATGCAAGCTGAAGGGAAATCCATCAGATTTTACTTTGTCATGGCTACTACTTAAGGTCTTAAATATTAAATTAAAAAAGATAGATTGCTATGTAGTTGGAGTTGTAGATAGTATGTCTTCTATCATTATTAGATGGCAATGTTTGGTGTTTTCTACTTTTGCACCTTGTTTGTGCATGTGCTATAGATCACTTGATTGGTCTAGGAGCTTCTCAATTGGCTACAAAACCACTACTTAATTCAATACATGTGTCAAATCACTTCAGATTCGACATTATACAACTTGGAGCATTTCAGTAGATCATGACATCTTGCTCAACCCAACATATCCATCAAATCACTTACACTACATTGTGCCTAAGGACGAAGAGTATTCAATTTCTTCTTCCCTTCATTTGCAACTTAATATTCATAGAGAATGTTGGTGTATAGCACGCATAAACATTTGATGTAGGTTCAATTGTTATTTTTAAGTTCACTAAGCAATTATCTTCATATGCCCCTTCACCTAGTCAAGGTCACTAACAATCATATTTACATGCCCTATCCACCAATGAAGTTCACCAAGATTTACTAGGGGAATCTTACCATTTGGAAGCTTTTGTCCATGTCAATCTCATTGAGTATGTATGTAGAAGGTTGTTTTGATAAGGATAAACTTAAGGTAAATTGATTAAGTTCTGTGTCAATTTGCCATGGTTAGTAGTGTAAGTCGCAATTTGTTCTGGAATGTATACCAAACTTATCTTTAAGTACGACCATTTAACAAAACCATGCCTTAAGTTGAAGGTCATACTAGAAACTATGTCATGTTTATCCATTAGTTATACAAATATATTAAGATCAAGTGGCTTGGTGGGAATATCTGCAGCCTATTTGAGATTCAAACAAAATGGTATCTATATCATTATCAAGCACCAACCGACTGTTTATATGGGTTAGTGGGCAACACCCCTCGCATATTCCTTGTTGCAATACAGAGCAGGGTAAAGGGGCAAGCACCCATCGTAGGTTCCCAGGTCAACACCCGTAACATGTTCTTTGTCGTGATGCAAGGCAAGGTCAAGGGGCAGAGCACCAGTCACCAAGCACAAATTAAGACCTTCAAAACCACACAAACCTTCATGTTGAATGTCATTTTCCCAATTTTATCACTTAATTTTTGCAACACCAAATCCTTCCTAAAAACAATATTTGATCTTTAAAATATATTGATTTTTTTATTTTGCAGCAACAGGGGGATGCCTAGAAGTCTCTGGGATGGATAGGAGGCTCCACGGAGTCCCCAAAACTACCTAGGGTCCCCAAACCAAGAGGTGTCTTGGAAATGTCTCCTCCTTGAGGGGCTTGGGGGGCACAACCAGGAAACATCCCCAAGACTTGTACGGCACTAGCAGGACCGCAAGGGAACGTCCCATCCAAGTTCCACATCTCAAAGACGTCCCCATCCCAGAAACATGAAAATTCTGCGGACGAGGGGCAGCATGCATCCCCATGGAACATTAATTTCAATTTCATTTGGTAAATGAGATTTCCTTTGCCTCTAATCAGGAATCCCTGTGGTTGACTCACATGCGACTCTACCTTGAAATGGGCATCAAAGAAAATCTGAAAATCCTCTTTACATCAGATTCTTACAACTTCATCTTGTTTCACTCCTTCCAACAATTGAACAGAACCATTGAGCATATGTTTTGCAGTCATAAGATCCAAATCTGTTATATTTCGTTGCTCCAATACATTTAATTCAGCTATGATATTTCCATAATTTCATGAACACAAATTCCTGATGCTTTACTCTCAACTACAACAATCACACAAATCGGCTAAATTTTAAAGTTTCAATCCAGCATTTAGCATTGAATCTCACTTCTGAATCTAACTGAAAAAAAGTTGATTTATTTCCTATAAATGATACTACAGATTATACAATTGGTTAACATCCACTTCAACCATTTGTCATTTTGGAGGTTTTTCTTATTCACAATGTGCTCCACGATATAGCTGTCCACTTACAACTTGGCGCCAACACCTTCCTTGCAAAGAACCTGTGGTTGCTGAAGCCTTGTGCTTTCGAACAAGGTTTAAATGCCCACAAGGTAGCCTCAGGCCAACTAAGAGATAATACATTTTCTTCTTGAATGTGGCCCTTCAAAGAAAATTAACATCTTCAATATCAGTGGTTTTGAATGGTCCCAATTTTCCATGTAAATATTTAGGTGTCCCTTTGTTCTTGGGACAAACCATGCTACAGTTAACAAGAGTTGACAATTTGTTACAAATCGAAGGCTTAAAAGTATGTAAATGTAATCAAAATCATAAACTGCTAAACTCTAATTGATTCATTCTATTCTTAAAGCACAACTTATCTTTATTCTTTGCATTCTTAAAGTATATATTTGAGATAATCCAAGGAATCTTTATTCTTTTGTAGCCCTTAACCACAATTGAAAGCATAAAGAATATTAACAAATAATTTACTAGGATAAATAGTAAGATAGTCAAAACAAATGGAGGAGAAAGGCCCATTATTTTTCCAATCTTGGAAACTCTCTTTTCAACATAACATGCACCGTGAGCTAACTGGCTGAAACAATTGTCGGATTCCTACAGAATCACATGTAGACGAAATATAGATACCCTAGACTGGAGATAAGCTAGAAGAGGCCAGTATTCAATTAAGGAAGGCTGCATACAGATGATCAGAGAAGCTGGACACAATGGGGATTGATGAGCCCTGGAAGTTTCTTCAGGACAAAAAATGCCCAAGAATGGAGTCCTTCTGTCTAACTCCAGAAATTAGAATCATAGACTTTCCCAGGATCAACTTTGTAAAAGGAGATTCCAAGGCTTAAATGCTGTCAGTATTCCTTGTAGCGATGATGTGATTTGCTGCTTTTGTCACTGAATAATCAAGCGATAACAGATATGCCTGTAGATTTTGTCGAAGACTTATAAGCTCAGTAGCTTGACAAATGGATTTATGAGTTGGTTAATGGGTCTAATGGGTCACCCGGTTTCACTAATCACTTAGTCGATTCCCTCGTTAACTGTTCAATCAATGGGGTAAAGAGAAAGAAGCAATAGGATTTCAGGCTATGAAAAAATGGTAAGAATTTGACACATAAACTCTGCCTTCACTGGGACCTACAAATGGAAGAAAAGATGATGGGCCTTCTAACATTGTGATGTCCGGAATATTCAAGAAGAAATGTAATAAATTAATAAATTATTACAATTTATTAATTATAAATTAAATTAATAAATATGTCTTCTAATATGATGTCGCAAATATGTCTTGTCTATTTAATTTATTACATCTTGCTGTCACCAGCAAGATGTAATAAATTAAATAGACAAGACATATTTGCGACATCATATTAGAAGATGACATACATGATTTTAATCTTTATAGCCACTGCGTAGTCTAATGGGCACCAACAAAATCGTTATTGCATTTTTCTTAAATGTTAGTCCTTTTCTTTTCTAGCAACTGGATCTTAAGAGCTGGAAGGATAGTTTTCCTCTGGCCCTTCTGAACATTGTATACACGTACTTGTTTCGACTGGTATTTATGATATAATTGAAATATTTTACCTTTAAACAAAAGGACCTATAAGTGTACAGGTACAATCATATTTACATAAATAATGGAATCTTTGAACCACCTAAAATCCCATATATCCATAATTCAACTGATATTAGAAAAATGACCTTTAACAACATATGTTGCTAACTAGTCTAAAATATAATGTATAAATATATATAATTAGGTACAGAAACTTTAATTCTATCATTATGGTTATGATAGACTGAAATAATGATGTAATTCTTCAATGTGACAATGTGATATATTCTTTATTTGTTAAATATTTGTGTTCACGTATATGTAATAAATCAATGAATGTTTGTATGGTATGAGCAGGACAAATAGAGGGATATCACATAATGCATGTCTAATGAAAAATGCTGACTGCTGAGAGAAGAAATCTACGATTGACAGAATCTTAATCTAAGTTTTGTGAAAATAAAATCCAAACCACAATGTTTATTCAATTTTAGTTAAAAAGTCAAATTCAAAAATAAGCTCAGCAGTATCCAGAAATAGTTTCAATATTTTGTAATATGAGCAACTTATATTATATGCACCTCAAAAATATAATATGCAGTTCAAACTTCACAAATCTGAATATTTAAAAATCTTACAGTATTCTTGTCTAAATTGGGCATTCTATTATAAGTCAGATTTAAATCAAGTTACATCTTCCAAGGAGAAAAGAAACTCAGATTCTTTGAAATACAGAATTTAGAAAAAATGAATCGACGGAGTGTATTAATCCTCTTCCCCAGAAGTAGGAAGTCTAATACAAACTCCATAAAGAGAGAACAATGAAAATTCCTAATTAGTCATTACCATTGTACAACCGAAAGAATGAGTAAAAGCAGTAACAGAATCTACTGTGCACCCTGCAATGAAAAGCAAATCAACCCCCATGTATCATTGGCCATAGAGAATATAATCAAATATAAAAACCTGCCACATTCCAAAGATGGTGCAATTTTAAGAGAAAAGCATAAAACGGCACAAAAGTAAAAATATGAATTTCATATTCAAAACATGATGATGACATTCCATTTTCCAGCAGAAACAGGTGAAAATGCTTGACCAGGTACCTTCTCCTACCTTTAAGATAATACTTGGATCGACAACGTTTATCACTCCTGTCTTTCCAGCTCCCCCATTCTCTCAATGATTGCCTGTAACACAATTATACATAATAGAAATGTGCAGTGATTTTTTTCATCGGCATCTAACGCTCAGAAACATTGGATAGTTGCCTCATACTCAAGAAATATCATTACATGTAGAATACATAAACAGTTATCCTAAACTAAATGTTTCAATTTACCTTCTTACTTGTTTCTTGCAACTCCCCTGCAAGAATAAACTCATCTAGTATCAAGTATACCTGCATTCAGAATAAATCCTTTTAAGAATTTTCTTTCATTCACCATGAAAGTATCAGTCTGTTGCAATACAGAATTATACATGACTAGCTATGCAAAGTTCCATGAACTCTAAGAACATTGATTAATATGTCTTCCAATTAAAGGTATAACTCTTAAGCTGTACTATAATTCCAGAATAAATAAGAAGTTTTGACTGACATAAATTTTGTCAACCTAAAACAAGAAGCCAATTTCCTTTTTACATTTTCGAGGTACATTGTAATCATCCACTAAATTCTGGAATTGCAATTTCCCTATTAAGTTTTATTTTTAATGGGTCATCCTTTGCCTGAACATCGTGAACAAAGATGTGTATAGTTAGAATTGTGATAACTGAATATGAGTGAAACATAAGGTGCATGAAAACTTCGTATTCTATCCTGTTATATTCAGTGAACTCTCCATTCCAAGTAAACAATTACATGAGCATAAATTAATGAAACCTTCAAATCAGAAACTAGCATGAAATGAGAAAACCCTTCTAATAGAAACTAAATTGAATATTTTCAAATGACAGGAGCCTTCAAACCAAATATATATGTAAAATGCAAAAGAGAGGAACCTTCAACTCTAGTATAATAGAGCATGAATGACAAACAACATTATGATCTCCCAAAAGAGAGGATTACTACAATTCAGTAAACTTCATACCAGTAACAGATCAGGGGCTTGGCATCTTATATAAGGCAGATAAGACGCCATTACATTGAATAATAAGCACTAAATAATGAAAACATCTGATATGTATACTTTTTCCTATGCGATCTTAATTTCCTACCAAAAAAATTAGATCAAAGACAGTTCAAAGACATTTACCTTGTGAAAATTGAATACCAAGTCGAGCTCACATACATTACTGAAGAAATGATCCAGTATCTCCACAAATAAATGAATACTTTCAAGATATGCTAGCTCATTATCAGTGATATCCACACACATCGAGAAAAACAGGCCTGCATACCGCCTATAAATCACCTTGTGAGTGCGGAACTGCACTAGATCAAAGTTCATGACCATCAGGATATGGAGGCATTACAAGCAAATTAGAAGTCAACATAATCAAGATATAGAGGCGTTGTAAGAAGCTGGAATGTAAGAGAAGTCAACACAAAAGAATTAATAATATTAGTCACATAGAATGCAAAGATAAGCAGAATTTCAACGCTCTCTATATATTTCAACTTTGAATTTTCACTAAAACTTGAAAACCATAAAACCCAGTAAAATGTAGAACAAGGGTGTAAACTTACATATAAAGGTTGAGACTACAACATTTGCACCCAGTTTGGGTATATGTGAATGTAAAAGATGCAAAACTAGGAAACCTGAAAAATACACCAGTAAAATGTGTAGTGGAGATGTAAACTTACATTTAAGGTTTAAGATATAAATCTTGCACTCAGTTTGGATGAATTTGCATGTAAAAGATGCAAACCAATTCACAAAGCCACATTCTTGCATCCTAGGTTTACATATTTAAGGGATCTGTAAAGATGATTAAGAGAGACCTCAACAATAACTCAATGGGAGCACACAAGTAATCTCATATGGTGGACATCCAAAGTAAGGATAAGATGCCTGCTTTCTCAGCTACAGCACTGCCTCTCCACAGAAATCTTTATTGAACTGCAAAGCAGCATTATTAACAATAGAGACTTTAATGTTTCTTGGATTTTTCACTTTAAATGGAATTTACTCCCCCAACTAGGGGTCATCTAGCATACATATCACTTAATTGTGTCAGGCGATTATTACTTTCTGTAATGTCCCCTTCTTGCACCTAGTAAGTTGTGCTTTCCGTTAGCCTGTTGCCGGGTTCCTATTGGCTATTTGATGTTGATTAGGGGACTACATGTTCTGTGGACAGCTCGGATTTTTGGTTTCAATGGGTTCTGACAGCAGTTATATTTTAAGTATATGCTATTTTTAGTAAGTCTCATTTTGGGCACATGGCATCTCTTTCAATTCCAATTCCTCTGCACTGTGAAGTGTTCTCTTTTTCAATAATTGCTAAAATCTTCTATGGTGATGGAAAATAATATTTTATATTTCTCACTTAAGTGTTTGAAATAGTGACTTCAACATTATAACTTAAGTGATCAATGTTTTATAAAGTGTGTCTCCAAAAGGGACGTCCAAGCTTGTGAGAGTTTTTGAAGAAGTCATATTGGGGCCTTTTTCGAGGAAATATTATATTTGAATATTTGAATTTGACTTAATTTCTCCCTCCAAATCTATATATTGGGATCTGGGCTCTCATTCTCTCATTTTGGATTTGCACACATTAGTGTTCTTTTTGGGATTGTTAAGAACAAAGCCCTCTACAAAATGTCCGGTTTCGATGGTGAAAGATCCACCCTATCTGGTTATTGTTTTTTAGTCAGAGTACTTAGTGATTTGCTTGATTTTGGTGATGTGGGTTTTAGTGAAAATGAAGATTTATAAAGTTTTTTGATTGGGATTTCAGAGTTTTGCTGTGTTTAGTGGATTTTTTGAGTGTTGTTAAAGTTTCAAGAGTTCAGGGTGAATTTCTCCAATCCGGCCATACACTTCGAGCTCCCCGAAAACCCTTGTTTTAGCTCATAACTCTTGCAGAGATCATTTTTGGCTTCTTGGAATTGGTTCATCCTGCTTCCCTCAGCTGGGTGACTCACTTCGATAGCACCCCTAGTAGCAGGCCATTAACTTTCCTTTGAGGCACGTGGAGATTTAAGGAAGCATAAATTTCTGTTTGAAGACTGCAAACACTCCTAACTGAGGCATCTAAGTAGCTGGGAAGGTGAAGGTATTGCACGAAAGAAGTATATTGCAGATTTGCACCAACTGAAAACTCAAGATGCAGACTTTACATGTGAATCAAGGTGAAGACTTTACAATTGGGTAAAGATCAACTAATGAAATTTCTGAAATGGGACAACCAATTGGCTGGACAACCAATTGGCTGGAAGGAACTGGATCAGTACAACAAGAGTATGAATTTCTAAAACTTCTTTTTAATCTTAACCTCCGTACTTTCTGTTTTTTATTGAATTATATGTTGAGCATAGAAAAACATACATCTGTTATTTTATGTATCTTGAGTTATGACACAGTAACAGGATTTTGGAGCAGAACTGTTGTCTATGGTGACCTGTGTGGTCCATTACTAGACTAAGAGAATGTATTCCATATGTTGCAGCTACAAGATTATGTTACAGGACACATTTATATAATGGCCCTGCATGGTCCATTATTAAATTTTAGGTTATGATACAGTATAATAAGCAGATTTCATAATGTAATCAGTCTCCTCAGCTGACCCTGCGTGAGATTTTTTTACACCTCATTGCTCACCATACCATTCCCTACAGTTTCATCTTTTTATCAAGTTTATGGTCTACAGTTTCACCATCCTATGACCATAAAATTTTATTTACACACTGGCCTTTGTTTTCTCTACAGTTGTAAACAATAACTGAAACTATGTTTCATGAAGATTCAAAACAAATAGGATGAACTGATTTTAGGGATGGATGGAACATGGGTCAGATTTTGGAGGCAGCAAAGAGGTAGAGAATGAGTGGAGTGCACTTGGTGTCCAAAAAATGTGACCATATATACACTCCACTATAAAACCAACTGCCCTATAATTTTAGGTGTTGTCCATTATGACCTGGATAACGTACTCAAGGCCCACCATTTCAATGCATTTTGAGTATTTTGGCAATCCTCACAATCCATTGCCTTCAAAAACATCACTACTTTAGGGGGCACTACTATAACATTGATCAATGATCAATTTTTGCAATCTTCCCATCCATCAAAAATGTACACACCTACTTCAAACCATGTTCCTTCATTGCTCTCAATAATGCCCCTACTGAAGCTTTCTCCTTTCTCAAAAAGGTGGTTCACAACTTTTTGTATACAAGACTAAAATAATCAAAAGGTGCATTGGTAATGGCCGTCACCATATCCCCCACCAATATGGTGATCTAACAAGGTTAAAAGGAAGTCCATTGCCATTAGTGCAATAAGCAATGTTCTCATCTGCAACCTCCTCGCTTCATTCTTGAAGGCCTTTTAAAATAGGCCTATTTTACGCAAAACATTCTCCTCTCCAAAAGATGGTGGCAATGGCATGAAAGGTTTTGGGCCACCGGGTTGTGATAAGCCACTAAGAGGGTTCTCCAAAGTTTTCTTGGCAAGAGGATGTGCTCTTTCCTTTGATCTATTACTTACCATATCGAGATCCTCCTGTTCTTTAATATAAGCCAATATGTGATGCTTTGGCAACCCTTTTTTATTTGGCCTAGGACAAACTCTTATTCCCATGCAAGGAATAGAGTAGAAGTGAAATTTCACTTGAGAGAATGAGCTCTTATACTCATTTCCACATTGGCTACAACACCAACAATAACCCTCACCACCAAGAATTTGTTCAAGCATTGTCATACGTCACCAAAGAAGTGACAATGCATTAGATTTAATTGAACTCTCTGCACTTGGAGCAACTAAACTAGAACTACCATTCTGTATAAACCTAAAATAAATAATAATTACAAATTAATAACCTTGCAACTTAAAAAAATTGAAAAATCAGCATTATAACCCCTTATTATGCATTAAAAAGTTAAAAACAATATTCAAAACTCACCAAATAAATTTAAAAAGACTTCAAAAAACTTGAAAAGTCTTAAAAAAAAATTCAAAAGTTGAAAAAATGAAAGATCTGCTCACCTATGATGGTTAAATCTTCTCAGTGCAGCTATTTCTCCCTTGTTATTGTAGGTTTAACTCTCATGTAGCCCTCACCTTCAACAAAAAATGAACCAACCTTCAAAACCCAAGAATGGCAACTTCGAGGAATATAAATCCAATTTTGGTCTTTTGCGTTTGTCAAATGAATTGAATGATGTGTCATGCCCTCACTTTAGGGAAAACAAATGATGTTATCTTAGTTTTCTTTTCAAATGTTAGTTTTTCACTTTGGGGGACCTAGTTACCACAAATACAAGGTTCACCCAAGTTTGTCCATCATAGGCAAACTGAAATTGGACTCAAACCCCAACCCGACCCATACTAGTAGGGGGAGGAGGGGTTACAAGGAACCCGGTAACATAGATTGTCAATTGTTAGGTATCACCACTTCCTCATCAGGTGAGTTCACTTGACCCCCCTACTCCTACCAGTTGAGATAGTCCACCAAAACACTATAGCTAGCTAACTCTACCTCTTTGGGGCACTTGTCACCCTAACTTGTGCATCCTAAGTTTATTTCTTGTAGTTCATTTCATTTGTTCTTGATATACACCCAATAGGGTAAGCTTGTGTTTAGATCGGAGATAGTTAACGAAGAAGCAAATAGCACTCACTCTTCTTAAGTTTTCTCAAAGAGTTCAAGCTCTCCATAGTAAATATTTGGCTCTTCCACTCTTATTTGGCTTCAAATGTTTAATTCAATGTCACAATACATCAATTCCTCTTATTCAATATGCAATTGACAAACTATGTCATGGAATCTTCATCCTAGGTTATAGATCAATGTCCATAACCATCACCCCAATTGTAATGGCAACTAATTACAAACTTGTTTAGGTCATTACAAAGCTTAAACTTTTTTGTTGCTTAGTTTTTAATATCAAAATCCATTTGTGCTTTGATGTTTAAAGGACAAGGCATTAACTTAGTAAACTTATCCTATAGTACTTGCATGATTAGAAGCTTAAATAATACCCAAAATTTTATTTCTTATCTCTTAAAATTGAGTTTTTATAACCACTCTTAGTACACCACTATTATTTAAATACTCCTCTTTTAACCATATATACTTGCTATCTATTTTTAATTCCACTCTTTAGTTACACCCCCAATGTATTAAATTGAACATTTCACTCCCGCTATCACACACATCTCCAAACAAAAAATCGTGAATGAGTTTGAGTTAGAGATTATGAAAATGAAATACATTAAAAATAATGAGCTTACATTGATTGCTCATATAAAATCTCATTCAAAACAATTAAAAGGAACTAGAAAGTATGAATATGGAGTCATTCTTGGCTTCCTGTGCATTTTAAGATCGAGGAAAGAATTAATACTTATGCATAGATAGCAAGAAACTAGGAATATAATTGTTTAGTTTCACCCATTTTAGATTTATCCATGTGTTGATGCGAGTTTTATGACCACTTCAACATAAAGAATTGAATACTAAATATTCCAAATGAAACACCAAATCTCCAACTCTCTCTTGAACAAGGAAGCTCCTATGCTAAACAATGTATATGGATTGTGTGACCAAATGAGACAACCCCAAGGTTCCTTCTAGTTGTGGACTTTCGCTCATTTGTAATCATGTGATATGATGATATCACAAAGGGACTTACGCTAGTTCACTTAGACTTATCAACTTGACTTTGTGAATGATATGGCAATATGAGTGTAATAAACTAATTCTAACCGACCATGAATGCAAATAAGATATGGGTTTAGGGATCTAATCCACTTGAATGCAAGGAATGGCAAATATCTTTGTGACTCCACTAGACTTAGTCTTGTTGTCAACTCCACCAAGCTAGTGCAATCTTCTAAGGTGAATGTAAGATATTCAAACTATTACCATTACATCAACACCATCAATGGATGCATATCAATGTGCAAGCAATAATCAAAGTAAAGCTCATTAAATTTCCAATTGACCATGCAAGGAAAACTTACAATCACCAAACCACTAATGGTATGGATTAGGCGAGTCCCACAAAGGTGGATTCACAATTACTTTCATCCAACTAAACTACTCAAAGCAAATTCTAAACTAAATACTTGAAAGCAAATTCTAAACTAAGCAAGGAATGTAGAAACCATGCAATACACAAAAATGATACAAGTAATCCGCATGAAAACCAACAATGAAATAAGAACAATTTTGGCGGTATTATTGCAACAATCTCTCCGAGTCTCTCCCCCTTTACAAATGATAAGGCCCTGCCTTTTATAGTTGTTCAAGTACAATGAAGGGTCATGATCGATTCAAGATCAAGGGCCAAGATAAGCCAACAAAGCCCTAATATAACTAATAGCTACAAGCATTAAATGCTTGACTAATTACAATGAAGCACCCCCTTGTGAGCCAAAAAGAAAATTACATTGTTTTGATTGACCAATCAAAGAATAGGTTAGGTAGAAGCATCAAGTGGACTCCACGTGTATACTAGGCATGATTTGATTGAATGGGCCTAGACACGTGCAACTAGAGCCTTTTGATTGGTTGAAGATGAATGAGTGCCACCTTAGCATGCTTATCTCACAAACTTGATCAATCCCTTGGTGATGAAAAGTAATCTCTTGATACTCAACATTATTGAATCTTCAATTGTGATGGCCCATATTCCCAAATTTCTTCATCTTCGAGAATTCTCTATATCTTCTAGAAATCTTCTCATTGACATGATTTTGGACTTGCTTGTATTTGAAATCTTGATTCTTTGGACTTAAAATTGGATTGACATCCTCACTTTGGCCTCGACCTTGAACTATCCCCTCGCTTGAAGTCTTCGAACTTGATCTTGCCATAGTCCTTATTCCTAAGCATCCTCCATTCTCCATTTTGGAAGAACTTGAATTAAATTCATGACAACAAATGTAAATGAAAATACTTTAGACATTTTTAATCTTCAACAGATTTGGAATTTCACTCTTTTCTAAATTTGATTTTCCTTTTATAAATTCTGAGTTTGAATCCCTGAAATTGTCCAAATCTGATGTCTTTTCAAGCCTGATTTTGAATTTAATCCAATTCTGATCGCTTATTTATCCATTAGACCAGCTTGTGTTGGAAATTTTATTGATTTGGAGGGATGAATTTCACCCCTAAGTCAGATTGCTTGACCTCTGTAGCTGAGTCGCCAGATGTTGTGACGTTTATCACACCTCGCCCTTTTGTGACGGGGCCCCTTTCCTTTCTTTACTCACTTCCCCCCTGTTCTGTCCCAGTAGCTTTGTTGTTCAGTCTCCCTTTTTTTTCCCCCTTTCCCCTGGGGAGTAGAGCTTGTTTCAATTGAGGATTCGCGGTGTGATGTTGAGTTTACCCAAAGAAAACATATGTTTATCAAGGCACGAAGGATTCAGTCCTTGCTTTTCACCACTGAGAACTGCAAAGAGATATTTTCAGCATGCATGGTCATTGTTATGTCTAAACGAATCTAGAGAAATGAAAGGAATTCTGACATGTGAAGAATGGAGAGAAGGTTGGAAGAGAAGAAATGCAGAGCGCATATCCCTCTTGGTCGAAGGAATGTAGAAAAAGCAAAAGAATCCAGAACTCATGTTTCCCGCTCCTATCATGTCTCCAGCTCAAACTCACGATGGTAAAGGATAGTCCAAAATAGAAAAGCCCTCCTTCTAGCACCAGTTTCTGTTGATGCGTGTTTTATGACTCACCATTGAAGGATGCAGAATTGAAATATCCAAACATAGAGAAGCAAGCCTATGCTTTGGTGAAGGCAATCAAGAAATTTCGACATTATATTTTGAGAAGCAAGGTTTTTGCAATTGTTCCAAATGCGGCCGTGAAGACACTATTGATGTAGAATGAATTGGCAAAAAGAAGAGGAAAATGGATGTCTATCATCCAAGAATATGACATGGAGATACAACCTATGAAGCTAGTTCGAGGACAGGCTCTTACACAAACAATCGCAGCAACTAGTCCTGGATTGGTTCAACAAGTATATGTGATGGAAGAAGTATCCCCAGATGAATGGTATGATGACATTGTTTACTACCTCCTGAATCACAAGTCTCCTACGCACCTAAATTCTGTCCAAAAGTGTGCCTTGAGAATGAAAAGTCAACAATTTATGCTTCAAGGAGCAATTCTATACAGAAAGAATCATGATGGAATCTATTTGAGACATGCCGGAAAAGAAGCAAAGCAAATACTTGAACATTTTCATAGCAAGTATGGGACCAGTCACGGAAGTAGTCTCTCTATGGCCCACCAGATTTCAAGGGCAGGATATTACTGGCCCACACTATTTAAAGATGCCTACGAACATGTCAAAACCTGTCACACATGTCAAGTAGCCACAATGCGTGAGAGAAATCCTGCAATGCCTTCGCAACCTGTTATTGAAGTAAGACCTTTTGCAAAGTGAGGATTAGACTTTATTGGTCCAATCAATCCACCTTCTTCGAGACAACATAGGTACATCCTGGCAGCCACTAATTATTGCACTCGCTGGTCAGAAGCTCAAGCACTAAAAAATTGCACGACTGAGGTTGTTATCAAGTTCCTTGAGGAAAATATTGTCACGAGATTCGGATGTCCACATGCTCTTGTATGCGACAATGGTACTGCATTTAAATCTCTGAAGTTTTCAAACTGGGCATTTGATTATGGGATCACCCTGAAGTTTTCATCGAATTACTATCCTCAAGGAAATGGATTAGTTGAGTCAACAAATAAGAATCTGTTAAGTGCTATCAAGAAGTTGTTGGACAAAAATCCTAGGGACTGGCATACGCAGCCGAGATTTGCACTTTGGGCAGACAAAATAAGAATCAAGAGCTCTATAGGGACATCTCCCTATCATCTGGTTTATGGACAAGATCCAATTTTTCCCATTCAGTTGAGAATTCCGACGTTGCAGTTTATGCAGGAATACATGGAAGGTGAAGACATAGCACACACACGACTGACACAATTGCTACTCCTGGATGAGAAAAGAGATCAGGCACTAGAAAAGTTTGCAAAACATCAAGCTGTGGTAAAAAGATGGTTCGACAGAGTGGCCAGAGTTGAGGATTTTCGAATTTCAGATTTGGTACTTTG
Organism: Chamaecyparis obtusa; assembly: GCA_027943335.1. Taxonomy (NCBI): domain Eukaryota; kingdom Viridiplantae; phylum Streptophyta; class Pinopsida; order Cupressales; family Cupressaceae; genus Chamaecyparis; species Chamaecyparis obtusa. Next base: position 1,666,714 of record BSBK01003032.1, read on the forward strand.
TTGGGATAAGGCCCATGAAAAGAGAGGATAGGATATTTTGGTATTTTGTTCTACTGTTTGGTGAGTCATAAAACATGCATCAACACAACTCAAGGTCGGATTCCGACCTAGAGCTGGAAATCAGTTTCCAGCTCATGGTTGGATTCCGACCATGAGTTGGAAATCTTCCATTTCATGAACTTAGACTCCAATTTTGTTTACTCAACCCTCTACTTGAAATTTAGGATTTTGCCCTTCATTTCTGATCTCTAATTCGCTCTTTTGAATGTGATTTTTGATGATTGCTGATTGGATTCAACCCAGATTTGATTTTCATTTTCTCACTTCGTTTTGAAATCTGATTTTCATCCTTGAAAAACTTGATCAATTCTCCTCCTTCTCCATCCAATTTGATTTTCTTCACCATATCAAGTCCAAAATCATCTCCCAAATGCGTTGGCATGCCTCCAAACTAGGGCAAGATTTCGAGGGTAGTTGGAAATGGAATTCCAACTCATGGTCGGCTTCCGTCGTAGAGCTGAAATTTTATTTCCAGCTCATGGTTGGAACCGAACTCTAAAAAACCTCAAGCGTTGGTTTCTTACCATTGAAAACTCAATTTTTTCTCTTGGTTACTTAGTAAAAACACCCTCTTTTATCACCCAACTTTCTGATTTCTAATGGCATTTCCCTCAGATCTGAATGTTGGAATTCTTCCTTTTCACTACTTCATATTTAAATTTGTCCATTTCCACCTTAATCTGCATGCCATATTCTCTATCCTTGGACTTCATGTCAGTATTCATACTTGTCAAACTTGGTGACCTCCAATTCATTATCCCCAAAATCAAGTTTTCTCCATGTATTCTAGACTTCTTCAAATCAGAAATTTGGGTTTCAAAATTTCATTCGTCATGTCTTGATCTTGAATTAGCTCTCATCCTATCAATTGATTTGACTCCTAAGTGGGCCAAAGTTGCTCAAACTCATCACTCATAGACCCAGAGACTTTCAAAACTCCTACCAAACTAAGGCAAACTAGAGTATCTACTGCTAAAGCCAAGCAAAAGAGGGGGTCCCCATGCTCAACGGGGCGATGGTGTGAAGACCTCACAACACCATGAACATTGAAAATTTTCTCTTAAATGTTATCACATCGCAATCCTTCCAATAAGTTATCTACTAACTCTCCACAATAGGTATATGGAAATATATTTAGAAAGCTATTTCAAAATGGTAAAAAAAGATAAAGGTTGTTTATTTATCAATTCCATGAGAGACACTAATTTGATGTATGAGACCCTCTTAGTGGACATGCCCACAAGGGGATTCCTTTAATTTATGCTATATATTGTTCAACAAGGTGTACATAGCATACCCCACCCCTATTTTTGAATCATACCTATATCTCCTTTACAGATTCCTTCAATTTATACTAAATATTGTTCAACAAGGTGTACATAGTATACCCCACCCCGATTTTTGAATCATACCTATATCTCCTTTATAGACTATATACACCATTGTCAACCCACTACGGAGTAAACAAATTTGTAAAAAACTACCATATAAAATTCCTCTTAGTGCCCTCATCATAAAACAAAAGAATGACGAATAAACTTACACTTTTATTTTGCATTGACCCAACTTGTCCTTGTTGAGACCAAACTCCCACCCCTTCCATTGTCTTGCTCCAAAATATGAGAAAAGCTGGTGCAGGAGCACCTATGGGTTGGCTAGTTCCACCCTTTCTTTTTGGTTGTGAAAGACCCTCAGAGGGCATTGTATATATCATAAGGTCATGTAGACCATTGTGTGTGAGTCTAATTAGGAGTTAAGGACAGATTGGGTCTAAAGTCCTATGAACGTTGCAAAGATGACTTAAGTGTTCAGAAGTCTCTAGATTGGTTAAAGGACTCTAGATGATGTCAGCATGATGTCACTAGGTCTAGGATATGCTTGTAGAAAGCTAGAACCTAGTGTGGAGCTTAGGATAAGCCAAAATGTGAGTAAAGCAACATTTGTTGCAAAATTGCTAAAGTTGCTTCAGCAACTTTTGAAAGTTGCTTGGACAACTTTGTCCAAAATAGTTAATAGGTCCTAAAATGGCGAAGAGGTGCCCTAATGACAACACAAGGCGTGGATACAAACTATTTAAGGCAAATTAGACCTAATCTGAAGGGTTGGTTGTCAGAGTGTATGGATTTTTCAAGACTGGTGTATAGAAACAATAGTTTTTCTTTGTAATATGTGGTTGCAGAGCGCCTACATGGTGTGCATGGATTGAATTCATGACTGTACCACCTTGAATAGTTTATTTTGTTTGTTTTGGTGTTGATTGTATAGTGTTTTTGTAAATTCTTTATCATTTGTTGGGTCTGTGTAAATACCTTGGTGTTCTGCCAGTTTACTGGTTTGTACAGGGTTGTTTTTGCAAATGAGGCCCTAACTCATCTTTCCACCGTAGTATCTATACGGCCTCTTGGAATTGATGAGTAGGGTCATTGTACATATTGCAGGTCAAAGGAGGGCTCTTGAAAAGCATGGCAACTATATTTGAAGTCCAGCCCTAGGCGGGTCCATGGAGATCTCGGTTAGGGAAGACTAAGTTGTAGAGACTCAAACTTGCAGAGGTGGTTCCCAAGCACGAACCCAAGCATTGGAGGTTGTAGACAGAGATCTTGCAATGGTCTAAGAGTGAGGACAAGGCCAGGATCAATCTTTGACAGACCCATCAAGTTCAGGGAACAGAGAAACCTTAATTCTTCATAAAACCCTTGCTAAACCATCAAATCTTGGATAGGGCACTGTACAGACAGATGAAGCCCTAGAACCCCAAAAATCTTTGAGGTGATGTTTAATGAAGTAAAATCCCCAAAGAAAGTTGCAGGGTCATTGTGCAAGAATTTGGAGAAACAGCCTATTTTCTCGGAGTAGGAGACCTAATGGGGGCTCTTGCCTAGTAGGTCTATTTTCAGACATATTGGTGAAATCGGTAAGGAAGATAAGCATGGAGAATCTTCCAAAGCATCTAGATGAACAACTTGGAGAGTATATGAACACCTCTGCAAGTATATTTGTGAAATTTGGTGGTGAGATGTCCTTAAAGCTTATTAAGGGCTAGTGTTTTGGCAAGCTAGTTGAGCACCAAGAACTTACTTGTCTTGGTAAAGCACTACTTGATAGTTAGGTTGGTCTATAGGCCAGGGGATCAAGATCATGTCAATGATCCTATAGGTCAGAGGGTGTGAAGAAAAAGAACCCTAAGAGGTCCTTGAGAGAGACCTAGTTGTGAGCTTGTGATTGGTAGATCCAACCTCCCTATAAAAAGCATTAACCCACTAAGGAGTAAACAAATTTGTACATAAATACCATACAAAATTCCTCTTAGTGCCCTAATGATAAAACAAAAGAAATGACGAATAAACTTACACATTTATTTTGTATCAACCGAACTTGTCCTCCTTAAGACCAAAGTCCCACCCCCTTCCATTGTCTTGCTCCAAAATATTAGAAAAGCATTAATAAAATTACCATCTCTACCCATTACTGACGAGGATTTCAACAAAAGCAGGCCTAATTTCAAAGAGTTAGCAGCAGATGAAGTGCAGAGTGTTGTTTGGCAGCAAAGCACAGAAAATGCATTGGTGCTTTCAGCAGGGAACAAGTTTGAAAAGTAAAACGAAGTAGAACAACAAAGGCTAGGAAATGCAAAGGTGGGTAAAGTGGCATCATGCACCCCAAGCAAAAACTAGGAGTTTTAAAGTCTGGTTTTAAGTTGATTTAACAAAATGAAAAAGGTCAAAAGAAATCCTATGCAGCGGTGGAGGCGAAAAAAGAACCTTCAGCATCAATATTTAAAAATAAGGCCCCACTTAATGGAAAGGATTGTATGGGTGGAGTAAGGAGTATAAAAGTAGCAAAAGAGCTACCTACATTGCTGATGGGTGAAGAAATTAAAGAAGTTCTGGAGCATTACACCACGATGGCTCTGATTTGCAGATTCAACTTTCTCTGGCCTAGCCTTCCAGAACTAAATGATTGGATAATGTCTACCTACTTGCCTTTTCTAGAAGTTCCTATTGTGATGGTATTTTGTAGTTGTTTGTGATTCTGTAGAGGATAAAGATTAAGAGACTGGAAAAAGATACCTGGATTTAGTACATGTCAACTCTCATCTTGAAAGCCTGGTAATCAAGGACAAACCAATAATGGAATATTTTCAGGTTTCTCCTATGTGGGGAAGAATAAACAATTTTCCTCTTCACTTATGGCATTTAAACGCTGACAAACGTCGATAGATAGCTGAGGAAACATATTTAAGCCGAGAGGCTTTCTATAGTGGCAGCAACAATGGTTGTAAATATTTGGACATTTAAAAAAAAATTGACGTTCATTTAAGAGTCTTATGCTGAGTTGGCAAACACAACGTTCACGGTAAGCGACCGATAACCAATAAGCATTTGCAAGTTTCCATGGTGTGTGAGAGGGACAAGCTGGCCTGCACCCCATGACCGTTGAATTCCTATCGAAAATGAATTGGACATGGATCTTGCCTCTTATCGATCGTGCCTGTTATTGTATGCATATGTGCCTGTTAATGGCATATGCATTAATAATTTTTATTTGTATTTTGTTAGACAAAAATGATGACAAGACTAATAATTTTCCAGACGACGAACATGAACGGCCAATTCAGAAACGCTCGGCAATGCAAGAGTTGTTGTAAACACTGAATTAAGGGAATAAAGCCATGCATGCGTTACTACATAATATTGCAAGTATTTCGAATTTATAACAACTTCTTGTCAGATGAATCGATTATTTGTTTTCTTTGACCTTAATAATATCTGCTCTGCATTTGTTGATCGCTGTGCTTAAATTTTCTGCACCAGAAATTGAAAGGAGACCCAACAACATATCCAGGTTACAAATTTATTTTTTACTTTGAAATGATTGATTAGTATTTGCTAACGAATGTGAAATCTTTGCACATTACAGCATAGTCAAATTACTGATTTATAAACTGCCTGTAAAATAAATGCATCAAACCATTCCTGTAATACTTAATATGTTCCACATGATTTTGTAGACTGTTAGAGCATTTTCCTTGAGTGCGAATGTCTGTGAATATTGTAGCATTTGGGAATAATTTATACAGTCCCAACTCTGCCACCACTAAATAAACCCCCTTTTGCATTTTCTTGACCGTGCTAGTCTTGGAAACGACACTCTTTGCCCAATCTATTGTAGTAGATGTTACTTATTTCCGGTTAGTTTAACACTCAAATTTTCTTATGCATAATGTCCTTGGTTAAATTTAGCACTATTAAAACTATTCTTTCAACATCAGATCACTCTAACGATCTAACCTAAGCTCTGTGCATTTTGATTTACTGAAAACTTCTCACTCATCAATACAGGCCAAGTTTTTCTTTGTTGGGTTTTTATAGTATCCGTTCCTTCATGCATTAAAATAGCAGACAAAAGCTCTGAAGCAATGAATGCACAAATACTCAAACTCAATGCATTGCATATGTCGTGGCCGGTAAAGAGTTTGTTGATTTTTTGTTTAGTTTTCTTTCTATGCCCATCTATTCTGTCCTCATATTACTATATCCATTGGAATCCAATAGGAAAATTGGGTCTATATTCAATCTAATCTGTGATAGCATGGAAAAACTCCCCCCTAAGTTTATAAGCACAGATAAATCCAATATGTATGATAGAATGGGAAAACTCCCCTCTGTTCAATGGAAAAATTAACTGGTGATTATTATCTTTAGGTATTGTTGCTTTTATCTGTATTATAAAGACAACCCATGTAAATCTGCTGTCATTGGTCATTTGTACTGAAAATGGAAATTGTGTAAAGAATTGTCGTCTGTACTGAACATTTTGACTTCGTTGAAAATAATCCTACATTCACTATCGAACCAAAGTTCTGAGAAAATTGAATGTGCTTGACTACTTCTATGTTGGTGTTTCATGTAGACGGACATTTTTACTTCTTAATAATCTTATATGTGGTCTGAACAACAGCTAACAGAGGAGATAAGGATTTGAAGCAAATAGACTCTTTATTTCAGCAATATGCAGACAAGGACTCGCCTGATGATAGGGTAAGCATTCTACTATTTGATAAATGCATAGCCCTAGCACTCTAAGAATATTGTAGTCTGAGAGTTTTTATTTTAAAATCACTCTGCTCTCCTCAATCTGTATCTTCCATTTTGTTTTTGTAAAGTGCATAGCCTTCTTGGATTTATATATTGACAATTCTGCTTAGACTAGAAAGAATAATCAATATACAAACTATTTCTGACCATTTTATCCTAATCCTGACATTTCTATATTAATCGTATGTGCACAATGGCACATAACTGCTTTTGAAATATTAAAAAGACAGACATGCTGTATTTGTACAAACCAAAAATAATCAGCATACAGTATCAATTGGGCCTTAGGATAGTTGAGCTAAAAAATCTCATAAGCTCTTCCAGATCACTGTTTTCCTCCCCATTTGATATCCTATCATTTCTGGGCTCTGCTGATAAGATGGTACCTAATAATCCCATAGACATTATTATAGTTTTACCTTCAACAAATTTCTTCTTGTTAGAGATCAACATGTGAAGAGGTCTTAAGTTTGCATTTAGTAATCTGAATTGCATCATTGATGTTTCTTTAAATGATCTGACTTTTAAAACATGGGTAACAGCCCTGAAACAATAGAAAGATTGTGCGCGGATCTGAAAATTGAGGTAATGGACATCAAATTCCTAATGCTTGCTTGGTAAGCCAAATGTATTTGGATTTACACCTTTTTCCCAATTTACAATGATATTTGGCTTCTGAATTCTGATGAGTAAAGTTTATATTTTCAAGAAGATGCGAGCTGTACGACAGGGAGATTTTACATTGGTATATTTTCTATTTGATTAAGTATAGTACCATGTACATGCATATGTCAACAACAGTTACCCTTAACAAGCCTTTCTAAATTATATCTTATTGTTTGTTATGCTAGGAGGAGTGGCACAGAGGCCTTCAATCATTGAAAGTCGATACCATTGACAAGTTGAAGAATTCACTTCCTGCATTTGATTGAGTGCAGATTTATATTCTGGTTCAAATTTCAACAGGGCAAGCATTGTGTAAACAACCACTGGACTATCAGAATCTAGCATTTCAATGCTAAAAGTGCTTTAATGTGAATCATTTAGCAGAAGAATATAAGAGAATCAAAAACATTAATGAAGGGGCAAATTGTGGAAGAATGCAGAGATGCGGCATCAGCTGATTGGTAGTTTTATTTGAGCCAAATAGTCCGCAGGAGCAGCACACAGAGAAAGGTGGACCAGTTGAGGAATCTTGCAAGGAAATAGCAGTTAATGCTGGACAGAAAGAGCATGTTGAGGGGTTTGTAGAAAGAGCAAAGGAAAAAATATCCTTGGGATTACAGGAGTTAGTCAGTAAGAAAACTAGATGGTCAAGAGCTTGATAAAGCAGATCTCATTAAACTGCTTCTTTTTTCCTAAGCTAATCAAGCAGAGCGTTCAGAACAGCTGTGGCTAGAGGAGGTAGATCCTTTCTCTTCTGGCACAGATCCTCCCTCAAAATCTGGAGGGGAAAGCGAAGAAAACCTAGAGCATTACATTTCATCCCTGAAAAAAATTGAATGGAGCACAGTAGTAAATAGAATGAAGAATGAGAAATCAAACTCCTCTTTGGGTATGACTTTGAGATGATATGTAAAGCATCAATCAAGATAATTACGTCTAGAAGATGTCATAATTTTAAGATGCAGATTATGGCTTTGTTAGTGATACTGTATTGTTAGCATTTTTATTATTTAATATCCCTTGAGTGTCAGTCTACCTTTCATAGCCTTTCTAGGCAATACTGTAAGAATCTATGTTTGGGATCCCAATAGATAGCCTGGCTATTTTATCTTTGAAAAAAAAACATCTCTTCTGAATTGTAATGAACTATTTATCTATTTTTTCCAATATTAAATACTGCATTATAAACACATTTTATGGTATTTCATATCCAATGACAGCACAAGGTTTCAAGTCTCATCCTATAGCATTTCCAGAAACTGAACTTGTCCTCTGAATCTGCTATCTCTTCTCCTAGTTATAAACAGGATCATTATCTGACATATAAGCAAAGTCAACCCACAATATATAAGCTTGCATTGCCGTGTAACACATGGCTTATGTTTTTTGCAAGCACAATTGTTGAGTAGTTCAAGAGGTATGTTGCATGGGCCTTGTGGCATTATGGAATGAATGCATCTAGAAATTGGAGACTCTGCCTTTATAACCTATATCAAGTGCTTGGCCAATTAGGTCAGCTTGAACTAGTAGGTATATTACATTAATTGAAAGTAAAATAACTTGCCTAAATCCATTAAAACAGCGATGTTGAAGAAGCTTAAAGGGCTTTTAAAACATGGATGCTTTAAGCAAATTTTCTCAAGTCTCGCCCTGTTCTAAACTGTGCACAGCATATATATTAATAAATGTTTAACATACAAAAGAATCTTTGAAAACCAAGATAACAATCAATTAACCTCGACAAAGTTTGTAAACTTGGGGTCCCTGTTGACAACCAGCCGGTGCACCTGTATGTAGCACATCCATTTAATGTTATTAGTCAAAATCCACAAAAATTCCAAAACGTAATATAGATATAACACAGATAAAGGAAAGCCGATATAACACAGTTGATTCCAAATATATATTTGGAAAATATGAACTTCTCAAATGATCTCAAGAAGCTAATCTATAAATATTTAATACTAACACCATTAACAGTCTTAATTATGTACCTGTTAAAGAGTAGTTTATCTAGCCAATGTGATGTGCTCGATTCTGTTTTGACAGAACGAGATTCATAAAACTAATTCTGCCCAAGGGGTTGTGATGTAATGGTGATGGGGAGAACTAGAAAGAGCTAAAAGTAGATTCAAAGCACAGCAACAAGATGGCTCAAACCAATGTAAAAGCTTAAGAATTTGGCCCAATCTTATCATGCAGCATGATAAAGTCGGCACAAAATCTCTCCAAAAGCTTTAGCAAGAATTTTTTTAATTTGATCCTGATCTCAACGGCTGATTCCTAGAATTAAAGACCCGATGTAAAGAAATGATATCCAATTAAGCATCTAAATAAAATAAATTTGACACGACAAATATGATAACTCATACAAGAAAATGAAGCACCTCAATCACAAATGCGACAGGCCCCAGGCAGACTGTGGCAACAATTTTCTTGCATTTTTTTGTTTCAATAAACGACCCGAAAGCCAAATTTAACCCCGAAGTCCTCGAAAGGAATGTTGATTATAAATTTCAGGAGTAAACTTGAAAACTGGGCTATACATAGCTTGCTCTTTCTTACATTACAAACTTTATAAATGCAGAATAAACCCTAATTCAAATTTGATGGAAGGATCAATAAAAATAAAAATAAAATAAAAAGTGGAAGAAATCTGATCTTGTGTACCTCATACTCAAGCTTGTGTTTTTCTGATTCTTCAAGAGGGATATAGTACTTGGCCAGACGGGTCTTTCCTTGTCTGTTTTGAAGTAAGATGAACCGGATCTGCAAATTCATTCAAATTTTGTATATCAGGTACTATTTATTTTCTAAATAAACGAAATAAACTTGTATTGCCCACAGATCCCAAAAAAATCTTACCATGGTGTCTGAGATAATCCAATTCTAGCTGTATGAACACAATAAGCTTGATAACTACAGAGGATCTCCCCTTGCCTCCAAACGAAATCTGGGACAACGGACTCGGAATATAAATAATTTCATAAAGTTGAATAAATATGGTCAAATGAATTGAATGAGAAATGGGAAGAATACGCAAAATAAAATATTTAGAGTCAAAAAAATTACAAAAAAAATTCTTACTGTTTGACACTTCCGTCCCAGTTGCAGGGCCCTACTCAAATCAGAATTTTGCTCGAGCCATTTTATCTTACAATCTATTTGATTTAGTTAACTTCAAATTAATATTCCTTATAACAGTATTTAGAAAGCTATCAAACGGTTCATCGGGATATAGTTTCTAAAAAAATTTATATGAATTAAGTTAAAAGAGTGTTATATGAATGGATACGCACATATTTGACAATCTTTTTTAATTTAACAATTTATATTAAAAAAATTAGAAACTATATCCCTATAAACTGTTTGATAGCATTTCTAAATTTTGTTATAAGGAATACTAATTTGAAGATAACTAAGTCAAATAGATTGTAAGATAAAATAATTCGAGCAAAATTCTTATTTGAGTATATATCTTTCTCAAGGAGCTTATTACATCTTAAGTGTAGCGACCATTGAGGCAAGCATCGATAAGCACTAAGCTAGAATGGAGCTAGCGCATCATCTTACCCCTGAGCTAATTGTTGAGCTTGACAATGCTAAAGGATTCTTAAGTGCGCAATGGCTCAAGAGCACATGGATCGCAATCAGATGGTTGACATGAGTTATTTTCAATTTGAGTTGATCTAGATGGATTTGAGAGTTACCTTTATCCCAAACTAGAAGTGTGACCTTTGAAGCAGAGCTTCAAGAAATCCAAGTTCAGATCTTTCATGTCACTTGCAAAGCTAGTCCCTTTGGAGTGCAACCATCAAGCGCTCAATGCGATGAGATTGACCTCTCATTGGTTCTTCCATAGAGATCTAGATCACCATGCTAAGACTACATAGAATCAATTTGATTGCAAGTGAATTGAAGATCCAAGTGGGTTGCATTATTTTTATACACCTCTCAATTCCATTATTGATATACAATATTGTAAGATGGGATAACATTGCATTTGGAAGTAATTTGGAGTTTGAGATTTAGACTCAAGAGCAATTTTGAATAGGCATGAGCACTGCCTTGGAGCTACCACAAGGCTCAAGGTTTATGGAATGGGTTGAGTGTAGCACAATGCACACTCGTCGTGAGGCCTAAGTTCTTTAGGCCATGGTGTTGAGTTGGAGCAGGGTTAATTGGAGAGTCGAGCTTATGGGAGTTGTAAGTTTGATCTAAAGATTTTAGTGATTAGTTCGACCAAGTTATCGTTGGGAGCATTCTTTGAAGTTCATGGTGTGTGTTGGTTCTTGACGGAATTCATGAGATCAGAGGTATGAGTTCACAGGTTGAGGATCTTTATCATTAGAGGAAGTCTTGTGTTGAGTTTCTTGGATTCTTGTGTGGAGCTTTGTGTTGCCACTACTTGGTCTAAATTGTAACCTCAACATTTTACAAAGCTATGACCATCTTGTCCCAAGAATTAACCAAGTACTTCTTGAGAGATGAGCTCAAGAGTTGAGTCCTAGGTTACCAAGAATTGGAGTGCAATGTAGGGCTTCTTGCATGTGCAATCTGTGGCAAGCCATGTTGATGCGAAAGTAGATTCAATGAAGTGTTCTCAGGAGCAAGACACGAGTATGCAGTCCAAGTGTTGTAATGGAGTCGTCGAGTGAGTGACTCAATGTTCTGAGGTGTAGTTGGAAGCTATATTGTTCCCATCAAAGCTAATCAAGAAGTGTTGGTTGGTTATCATGGAACGGTGATTGAGTCCCTTGTTGCATGGAATGCAACTATGATCTAGGAACAAAAGGATTGGAACTTGTTAGAAGAGATCTTGTTTGGGTTCTTAGCAGAACTCAAGTGTGGAACTAGTGCACGTGTTGAGAAGGAAATCCTGCACATGGTTCTTGAGTGCATGATGAATTAGAGATAGGGTGAGTCAAATAACTAGTTATGTGATGACTTTGAGCCACACCAATGCAAGTACATAGGAGTTTTACATGAGGGAGGAGTCTCATGTAGGCCATAAGTCTGTAGCACAATTCTTGGGGACAACTCCAAGGTTGGTTGATCCAAGATTTGAGTTACTTGTGCATTTTCTTGTGTCACTTTACTAGAGTCTTGGGTGTTGCATTGTAAAGTTAACTCGGGCAAGACTTGGTTCCTCATAGGTCCAGTCAAGCTTAATTGGGAGGCATGGTCTAAGGTAATTCATTGATGTCACATGGGGATACTCTAATTCAGTGACAGTTGGCATCAGAGAAATGAAACAGTTAGGCCCAAGAAGTGAAAGTGAGTTGCAGAAAGATCACAAGGTGGTCGAGTTCTCTTGGTTCTTTGTGAAATCTAAAGCTAAGATGAGTCTTAAAGATGCAAGGCTCTCTTATATACAACTAGAGTTCATCATTAGGAGTTTTCAAGTTGTAAGTGTTGATACTAGAGTGTTCTTGGTTTTAGACAAGAGCTAAGAAGTGTTTCATGGTCTCCACATGTAATGCTTCATCTAGAGCTTGATTCTTGGTGATTATACTTGTAATAGTTCAAGTTCACTTCCTTGGTGCTAAGCCAACTCTAGTTCTTTGGTGTCAAGCCTAATTACAACAAGTTGCCTTATGTGAAGAAAATTTGGAAACTTCAAGTATAGTTTTCTAGTGCTCCGCAACTAGAAGTCAAAGTGTGTAGTGCCTCTCATGTTTTCTTTCTGCTAACATCCTTATGGATGTAGCCCCGACATTATGTTGTGGCGGTATCTCTGTGTAGTTGATGACATCTCTTGTGATGCTTTATTTTGGCTTTGGATGCTTCTTTATTACCTTATGTGATTGATTGATCTCACCATATGCTTGGATGGATATATGCTTTTATTGTATGATCATGTTGGGCTTGTGAGAGGTTGGTACCTTTGGGGTGATTTTATTTGTGTCATTGCATTGACAAGTTACTTATGTCCTTATGCCTAATTATGAGGGCCATGGTGGTGTATCTTGTTGCTTACCTGATTTGGGTTGCCAAACTTTTTTTCTTATGTGGACTTATTGTTCTATTGGGTATCTAGATCCTAGATTGATTCTTTTAGGATATTCTCTTACTATTCTCATGTTATGACTTTATATTGGCATTATGAGATGCATCTGATTACTATACATTATGTTTTCATTTCTGATATCATTGATGATATTGTATAATGATATCTGATTTATACGACTTATGAGATATTGTAGATTATATGGCTTATGATGTGGTTTGATAATTTCACTGATGTATGTGCCAGTAGTTACCATATTATGATTGTTTATCATGTTTAGATGTTATCTGATAAGGGATCATTATATATGTTGTTATGATGTTAATACTAAGTTTCAGTGGTATTATGTTTTATCATGATTGATGGATATGTGTTTGTATTTTTCATTGATATGTGCCTTATTTTTTGTATTATGATTATCTTCATACTTTAACTTAATGAGATGTTTATTATGATGTACATTGAGGATTAAATATGAAATGTAACAACTTCATAACTTTCAAATGCATATGAATTATTACTCATGTTAAGCTTCCTTACATTAGGTGCAATTTGATTATTATATGTATGTGCTTCAAATATATATATTGTGTGCATGTTTTAGTGAATAGGTACTAGACATCAACTCTACCTAAATTGCAAGTTTGAGCATTTTTTATCCCCAAAAGTGGCATAGGAGATAGTTACATTGGTCATTCATGATTTAGCCAATATCGTTCTTGGAAGGAACAGTGTATCTGACTTGCATTATTACCTTTTAGTCGCCATGTAGGCAAAAGCCTATATTGCATTGCATAATGTGCTACTCAGTATCTGTTTGTGCATTTAAGCATTATGTTATAGTCTTAGTTATATTATTTCATAATATAGGCTGATTGATATTATTTAAATGCTAATTAATTTATCATCGACAATTGTGCCTTGGGCATAATCCTTGTGGGGATTAATTTAATTAAATTCTCTTACCATTTTGGGAGTTCTATTTTGGGGTTAAGTGATTTATTATTTTAATCAATTTATTTATTTGGTAAATGCCTTTTTTGAAAAAAGGCCTTTTATGTTTTGAAAGTGAAGTCTTTAATTCACTTTTGGTTTGGGGAGTTTTGTGAATTTGCTCCAACTCTTATGGAGAAAATTGTTTTCTATTCATTGGGAGTGGCCCAAGTGTTCAATTTTTGTGGGCATTGGCTCGTTGGAACCATGGCAAGATTACTACGATTTATTGAAAGTTTCATTTGCATGTGCCGAGCATTTATTTTCTTCTCTTCATTTTGGGTTTTTGCCAATAATTGAGGTAGTGCCTCTCATTTCTTATTTGTTTCTCTATTTTTTTGGCTATTTCTTGTATGGAATATAGTGGTGAGATGTTAAGTTATGTTTTCCTCACATTTCTTATTGTAATTGATGCCCAGTTGGGCTTGTATGAAATTGGGATTTTGAAATTGAAAATTTATCATCGTTAGGCTATATGTTTTCTCCCATGATGTTGTAATTGAAATTTTATTGTATTTTTGGGTTAGTGGGATCCTAAGAACCAATGGGTTTTAATTTCGTCATGATTGTTTGAGTTTTATTTTTGGGTGTTTTCGTGGGTGCCTTGATTTGTGTGATCTCCATATTTGTCTGTTGCCATGTTTGGCATGTTTTAAATTGTTGGCATGGTAGTATCCCGTGATTATGATAGGATTGTGTAATAAAAATGAATAGAGGACATTCTGGTCAATAGTTATCACAATCTATACTCATCCTTTTATTACAAATTTGATGATTTTCACACTTTGCCAGTTATTGTTAGGTTTTCAGATTTTTTGTGCATTTGGTGCCTTGTGAGCCATCCTCATATTCTAGTGAGATTTTTGATGGATTTCATTGGACTCTATTCCCTTGGCAAAGTGGCCAATGGAGCAACTTGATATTTTTACCTTGCATGTGTGATCACTTGGTTTTATGCCTTGAGTGTTTTGGGGGTTGAGTTATCCTCTTGTTATTTCTTTGGTTTCTTGTCTTTTCTTGCATTATAATTTGCATTTGTGTTTTGGGTGAATATTAGAGTTGAGACTAAATTTCTATCTTTGCGAATTGTGCCTACTTTGATAGGATCTTGAGAGATCCATACTCTTGGGTGTGTCCAATTGAGTGTACTTAGGTTCACAAGAGAGATAAACCTTGAGTTTCATGGCTTGTGTTGATAACCATTGATTTTATTATATTTGATTCACCATATGTGTGTGAGACCATGTGTTATGTGGATGTATGGTGTTGAGACCACATCCCTACATGTAGGTGAGTTATGCTCCTATGCCAAGGTTCAAGTGACCTGTGCTCTTGGTGATTCCAATTGAGCATACTATGCTCTTTTATTACATATCTTGAATCTTGTATGGCTTTATGTTTTATTACATTGGTATTGCATTATTTGACCAATTGGTGTAGAGTAGTGGAATTGAGTGGCTCTTCAAGGAGGGCTAGGACACAAAGGGGTCCTCGGGTATCCCTTGGTAGAGTTTGTAATAAAGTGACAACTTAATAAACAAATGGGTTAAAACATAATAAAAGATAAACTAACATTGGTACTATGGTCATTTAAGTGACATTGAGCCAGTATAGTCATCACCATTTATGGATGTTGAGCCAACATATCTATCTATGGATGTTGAGCTAGCACAGTCGTGGCCATTTGTGGACATTGAGCTAACACAAGAGAGCCTCCTTGATGAGAAAATGATTCCTCGAAAGCATAGATAACTCCATGAGCCATGTGATAACACTCCATTCTTTAGTCTCATCACTATACCTTGTTTATATCTAAGTAGTGACCTTGGTGTAATTGCATTTTTTGTATTAGCATGTTGAGTGTTCTCCATGTTCTACTTGTTTATCTACATTTAAGAAATTACTTTGGGATCATTGTACCATCCCTTGTTTTTTGCATTTGATTGGCATGTGTGTTAGCCATTCTTTGTGTGTGTGTGCCTTGTGTGTTTCGGTCATGTGAATATTTTTGTAAGCACAATGGGGTGGGCCTGAGGGTACCATGTGGTTGGGTGGAATTACATGTCACTATTGGGGACCGATGTACAAGTGGCAAACTACTTACAGTGGTAGAGTTCTAAGCACAATGTACTTATTCTATCCCTTTGCATTTTTGTTTATGTGATTATGATTATATGATGATATGCTCAGTAGATTAGGTTTCATTATGCTGATTATGATTATATCAAGTGAATTTGGCCTTGTATTCATGTATCTAGTACTCCTCGATGTGGAGCTAGCATTTATTAGGTCATATGTTGGTGTCAACGTGAGAAATTATGTAAATTAGACCTTTCTAGTAGAATTGTGCATTCATCTTCTACCCCTACGCATATGTTTTCCAGTTCCACACATATGTTAAAATATCATGTACACATTTTCAAATCTCCTACAAATTTGTTCTAATGACCCACGCCATTCTTGCACATTTATAACAGGGAGTAGTTCTTGAGGGTCTATGTAATTATGGACTTTGGATTTGGTTTCCTTGGGTTCTTAGGATCATTTCTATGTGTTCACTTCTTATTTTCCATCATGGTTTGTAGTTTAACTCACTTCTCAATTTGGATTTTAAAATGAACCTAGTGTTGTTTTTGTTTAAGGATCGATTCAATCTCCTCTTGGGAAGCCATGTGTTGCTGACTGGCTTGGTTTCTTGAAGTTTGTGGCTCATTTTCTAAACTTTTGAGATGCAATCATGGAGCATGTTCATGTTGTTCTGGTTGAGTGGTTCTAGTGGTCTGGGAACCCTTAGGAGTGGTAGTAAGACTTCCTCTTATGTTGATCGCTTGGTGATCATTCTATGTTTCCTTATTGGTTATGCAATATCATTATGATTATGCACTTATGTCATTGATGTTATGGTTATTGGCAACAAAAAAATTATTTAGTGCATATTTAACCCTACGTTCTGAGGGTTCCTTGGTAGGGCATTACAAAGTGCAATGATAAGCTCATTCAGTTCTCAGGTAGACTTGAATATTGAAGCCACTACGTGGGTGTGCCTTCACTTGTTGGATTCAATTTTGGTGTGTAATTGGTATTTTTTGGTTCTTGGTGAAAGAACCTTTCTACCCCAACTCACTATCATGATTCAAGAAAGTGCACCTAGGTTGTTCAATCTTGACTTGGTGTGAGCTTGTGCTAGATTAATGAAGGTGTGTGTCCCTTGAGTATTATATTTTTTGGTGCACAAGATTTTTTCTGCAAGTCAGTCTAGAGTGTCAAGCTTCCCTTGTGTAGCCATAATTTACAAGTTGTAAAACTTGGTGCAACTTGGAACATTGAGGTGAACATAAAGAGTTGATTCTTGAAGAAGAGTCAAAATCAATTCTATGGAGAAAGATATGGTATGGAACCATTGAAGTTGGACCAAGGAAAAGAAGAGAAGGATTATCTCATCTAGGAACATCCAAAATATTGATGTGTGTTGTCATTTTCTGGTAATCTTGATTTCTTTAGTTGGTTGCAATGGAAGGTCGGTTGGTTTAAAGGAATTTTGTTGGAGCTATGTTGACAAGAAGCTAGCTAAGTCATACATCTCATGGATGAGAACTATTCTTTATATGAGATATTCATTATCCATTTTGGTTAGCAAGGTGGACATTTATCATTGAGCTCCAAACCAAACTCTACAACTTGGTGCAAGGCATTTTGGTACAATCTTTTTATGGGATAAAAATTCTTGGAGACTGCTTGGAGCTAAACTCTTATTGCACAAAGCTTCATTGATGGACCCAAAGTTAGGTTGGTTCTTATTGGATAACAATATCAAGGGAGACATCCTTATTATGGTGAGGTGTTTTCTATATTAAGTTAAGGTGTACTTAAATCCAAACTATTCTGTTGGCATTGATCTTGGCAACCTCAATGGTGGTCTCAATGCTGAGTTGAATCTATGCTTCACATTGGCCTGAAAATGGCATTTTGCATGTCCCAAATGGTGAAGGATGAAGAGTTATGTATGTGGATGAAAATGTATCCGAGTTAGAGCTCTGGAGGACAAATCTTGAGTTCAACTCACGAGGTTGTCCACTTGCCTAAGATTTGGAAAAGTTGTCCCAATTGGAGGAAGTGGATTTGATATTTATATGCTAAGTTGGAGCAAGGCTCTAGTTTGGTACAAGGGATTTCACAAAATGACACATAGGTTAAATCCCAAGTGGTAGATTGGGAGTGCATGATTCAATTTGAGAATGCTTAATTGGTGTGCTTAAGTGCACTCTTCAATATTTGTGTTGGAATACTTGGATGGGACAAGAAACTATGGTGGTGAAATCTTTTCAAGAGAAAGAGCTTGTTGGGAGCTTGAGTCCCAATAGTTGAGGAAGTATATAGGCATTCAAAATAAAGTGTGACAAAGCTATCTTTGAAAGTTCTTATCCATAGAGTAAAGTCATTGGCCCAAGGTTTAGATCAAGGAATGGGAGCAAGTGGAAGGTAAATACAAACCATGAGTCTAAAGCTTACTTTTTTGTCATTTGATGGAGAACTAGGAAAGATGATATTCCGAGGATTAGAGATGAGTTACATCTTATGGATTCCTTGATGCTACCCAAGATCCCAAGACATTACAAAGAGATTTCAGTTTGGGGTGGTGGACTATGGAAATTAGAAGGGAAGTGTTTTCTTGCAACATTATCATCTGAAAATGAAATAAGGAATGGGTCTTATGTATAAATTATGGGTTGGTATTATGTTGCTAGTACACTTTTAGATTGGCCACCTGAAAGTGGTGCACAGTGAATTATCAACCTAGGCTAAGTCAAATTTATAAAGGTCTCAGGATGCATTAGAGGGGTGTTGAAAAATATTAATTCTATTTCCTAGTGTTGTGCATATTAGTGGAGCTCAACTTTGGTTCATGACACTTTTGGGTTTATCAATGCAAGCACATAGAGTGAATCTCAAAGGAAGTTGACTAGTAATTTGAAGCTTGAGTGACTAGGAATACTATAAGATTGCCTAGTATTGTGGAGTAAGAAACAGTGGTACCACATGAGCTAAGTGTATCTCTCTAATCACATTGTGAGAAATGGAGTCCAAGAAATTTGACCCATTAACCCATGAGTCCCAGGATCACATTAGATGCAAATTCAACTTGAATGATAAAAGATGTTAGCAAGCTTGAAGTGATGATTGCTTCACAATTGGAACTTGGTGAATGATCTAGAACAAAGCTCAACTAGATTGGCCAACAGTGTATTTTAAGTTAGAAGTTCAATTATGAATCAAGATCTAGAAGACATAGTGAAAATTAGAGCATTGTGCACAGTCAAGGTGATGAGGTTGGAGTTGGAAAAGTTGACTAGTGCTAAACTCTAAGTTCTACATTACTAGCATTGGGACATCGCCTGATTTAGGTGGGAGGGAGTGTAGCGACAATTGAGACAAGCACTAAGATAGCATGGAGCTAGTGCATCATCTTACCCCCAATTTAATTATTGAGATTAATAATGATAATGGATTCTTGAGTGTGCAATGGCTCAAGAGCACATGGATTGTAATCATATGGTTGACATGAGTTATTTTTAGTTTGATTTGATTTGAATGGATCTGAGGGTTTCCTTTATCCCAAACTGGAAGTGTGATCGTTGAAATGAAGCTTCAAGAAATTTGATTGCAGATCTTCCCCACAACTTGCAAAGCTAGTCCCTTCGGAGTGCAACCATAGGGATCTCAATGTGATGATCTCAACCTCTCATTGGCTCTTCCATGGAGGTCAAGATCACCACCCTAAGACTGTATAGAATCCATTTGATTGGAAGTGACTTGAAGATCCAAGAAGGTTTCCTTGTTTTTATATACCTCTCTATTCCACTGTTAAGATACATTATTGTGAGATGGAATTACATTGCATTGAGAAGTAAGTTGGAGTATGAGATTTAGAATCAAGTAGTTTTGAATTGGCATGAGCATTGCCTTGGATCCATAATGTTCAAGGTTTTTGGAATGGGTTGAGTGTGGTACAATGCACACTCATCATGAGGTCTATGTTCTTTAGGCCATGATGTTGAGTTAGAGCATGGTTAATTAGAGAGTTGAGTTTACATGGGCATTATAAGTGTGATCCAAAGAGTTTAGTGACTGGTTCAACCAAGGTATTATTGGGAGCATTCTTTGAAGTTCATGGTGTGTGTTAGTTCTTGATAAATTCTATGAGATCAGTGGTGTGAGTTCACAGGTCGAGGATCTTTATCATTGATGAAACTCTTGTGTTACATTTATTGAATTCTTGTATGGAGCTCTATGCTACCACTACTTGGTCTAGTTAACCTCATCATTTGATAGAGCTATGTCCATATTGTCCCAAGAATGAGGTGATAATTCTTGAGAGCTGGGCTCAAGAATTGAGGTTACAAGGATTGAAGGAGTGTAATGTAGGGTTTCTTTCATGTGCAATCTGTAGTGAACCATGTTGGTGCGAACGCAGATTCAATGAAGGGTTCTTAGGAGCATGACACAAGTATGAATTCCAGGTGTTGTAATTGAGTCACCGAGTGAGTGACTCAATGTTCTAAGGTGTAGCTAGAAGCTATATTGTTCCCATTGGAGCTAATCAAGAACTAATGGTCAATTATCTTGGAATGGTTATCAAGTCCCTCATTTAATGGAATGTGACTGTGATCTAGGAATAAAAGGATTGAAACTTGTTGGAAGTGATCTTGTTTGGGTTCTTGGAAGAAATCAAGTGCAAAAATAGTATAACCACTGATAAGGAACTCTTTCATAGGGTTCTTGAGCACATGAAAAACTAGAGCTAAGATGAGCCAAATAAATAACTACGCATTGAGTTTGAGCTGCACCAATGTAGGTATGTAGGAGGTTTCCATGAGGGTGGAATCCCATGTAGGCTGCAAGTTTTTAGCACGATTCTTAGGGACAACTCCAAGGTTGGGGGATTTGATAGTTGAGTTACTTGTGCATTTCTTTGTGTTTCTTTTCTAGAGTCTTGGGTGCTGCATTGTAAAGTTAACAAGTTAGGTAAGACTTGGTTCCTTATAGGTCCAACTGAGCTCAATTGGGAGGTGTAGTCTAAGTTAAGTCATCGATGTTGCACTGGTGATACTTTGACCCCGCAACACTAAAGTAAATATGATAAAAAAATAGGTGTCTCAAGAAGGATATCTCTCATGTATATACATATATACATATACACAGACACACACATACATACATATATACATACATACATACATGTATACAACATATACATACATACATACATACATAGTTGTGGTGCAACATGAAAGACATTATTATTTTAATTATAGTATTAAATCTTGGTGTATTATATTTATTTTAATTATAATATATATTAATAATATAATATTATAGTTAGGTTATTTTATATTATTTTATAATCTATCATATTTATTTATATTTATTATTTATATATAATATTTTGATACTATTATATCAATGTTAGGGTGTAGGGTTTAGAGTTATTAGTATCTTAGTTAGGGTTAGGGTTAGAATTATTATTATGGATTACAACATGACTAGATTAGGGTTTAGTGTTAGGGTTAGAATTATGGTTATGATTTACATTGGGGTTAGTAGGTTAGGATTGGGTTTATAATTAATATTATGGTTAGGGTTAGAATTATGGTTTAGGGTTAGTGTTAAATTATGGTTATGGTTTATACTATGGTTAGGTTAGAGTTAGGGTTATGATTATGATTATGTTAGAGTAATAGATATATGAAAGGTTTTACCTTGGGACTAGAGTTAGGATTAGGATTATATTTAGTGTTTACATCATAGTTTCAAGGTTAAGGTTAGGGTTATGTTAAAGTAATCGATATGATAGGTTGTAGCTTAGTATTAGAGTTATGACGAGTGTTAGAGTTAGGACTATGGATAGTGTGTACATCATAGTCATAGTTAGGGTTGTGCATAGGATTATGATTAAGATAGAATGTTAGATATGATATATTTTAGATCAGGATTAGAGTTAGGGTGAGCATTGGGTTTAGAATTATGGTCACACTTATGATTTAGGGTTATGGTTAGGTTATATATTGGCTAAGACTAGGGTCAGAGTTAGGCTTATGCTTAGGGTTATAGTTATGGTTAGGATTATATTTAGAGTGAGACTTAGAGCTATATGGTTATGGTTAGACTCATTTTTAGGATTATAATTTGAGTTAGAGTTAGGGTAATGGCTATAGTTGGGGTTATGGTCAATGTTAGTCTTAATGTGTAGGGTAATTATGGTTGAGCCTATGTTGATAGTTAGGGTTAGGGTTAGAGCTTACATCATGTTTAGGGTTATGGTAAAGGTTAGGATTATGTTTGGGTTTATGGTAAAGGTTAGGGTTAGGATTATGTTTAGGGTTATGGTCAAGGTTATAGATTAGGGTTAGATTACAATTATAACTAGAGAGTAGGTTCGTAGTTTAGATTATGATAAATGTTAGAGTTGGGAAAAGAGTCTCAATTGTAGTTAGGATAATGATAAATTCTAGAGTTTGGATTCTGGAATTTTCATAATGAGAGAAGCTAAAACTCAAGCACTACATATGTTTAATTGGTATTAACATTATTACAAAAAAAAATTCAAATTGGTTGGTATTTGAGTTTAATATTGGATAAAATGTGTCAAAGTTTGTAATTATTTTCCAAATAATATTCATATATAACTACCACATATTTAGTATTTCATATATATTTGTGAGACATCCACTTCCAAAATATATTTAATGTCACACATTTAGAAAAACGTTAACAAAATACATGTTATTAGAACTAAAAATATTAGAAATAGAAGTTTTAAATTGTTAGTTCATGATTACATTTGGGAGCATTGGCATTATTATAAAAATGATTTTGAAATCTTTGAAAATTGAATTTAGTAGTGGATAAAATGTGTAGAAATTTGAAAACCTTCCAAGAAATAAATTTTACATATGTTTGGCACATACATAATATTTCATATATATTTACCACAAATCCACTTCAAAGACATATTTAATGCAACACATCCACTTTGAAAATATATTTAATGTCACATTTAGAAAATGACATATACGATAATTCATATGAAAAAAACTATATATTTTTAAAACTCAACTAAGTGGGGAAGGGCCCCAACCCATTACAATTTCGATCAAAAAGCATAAAAAGGCTTGAAGACAAAGCCATCCAAAGAACATCAAAACATAAAAGTTTGTAAATGATACATAGAAGAGATATAATAAAGTTTAGAAACAACTAGATCTAAAAATTATATAGAATAAGTATATAAATAATACTTCATTGTAATGATGTAAATACATTAAAAATTTGTCATTGATGAGAATGGTAAATTATGCCCTTAATTTTGGCAATGATCATGATATACTTCTTTCATAAAACCTAGAAGTGTAGCTACTTTTGTATGCCTATTTAACCTTTTTGGCAACATTTTCCATTCTCAATATTTTGAGCTCTTCAACATAATCAATTAGGTTGGTTGTGTTTTCTATAGATTCAAGGATTTTGTTGCA
Organism: Chamaecyparis obtusa; assembly: GCA_027943335.1. Lineage (NCBI taxonomy): Eukaryota > Viridiplantae > Streptophyta > Pinopsida > Cupressales > Cupressaceae > Chamaecyparis > Chamaecyparis obtusa. The sequence continues at coordinate 1,690,071 of BSBK01003032.1, forward strand.
ACACTCTAAAATAGATCTTTCACATTTGTCAATATGGGTTTCAAAAAAACCATTTGAGTTAATAGAGGCATTTGGGCTTGCAACAATGATTTCTATTTTATTTTTTGAAAGATCCAAATTTAAATTATTTCTTGAATATGAAAATTAAAAAATAAGGTTACTATTTATAAAATTAATACTAATTAAAGAAATTTTGAACATAATATGGTAAAATAATTAATAGACATTGAAGAAAATGTGAACATAATTTGCAAACATCATCTAATAATTTAGTACTTAATAATCATTGAAAAAAAACTCACATAATATATCACAACAATTAATAATGTATTACTTAATAGTCATTTCAAAGTAAATTTGAATAAAATTACAGTACATCAATTATCTTCTAAATATTTTAGTCTGGTTTCTTTAGCCTTTCTCTAGGAAAGTTATTAGCCATTTTTCATTTTTTCATAACAATCATATGTGAATGGTGACATTATTTGAGGCTTTCTAGAGATTTTACGTGAGATACTACCACAAACCTCGATCTCAGTCTTTCTCTTGGGCCTATATCAAATTTTTCTTTTGAAAGTGTTAGTCCCTAAGATTTATGAATTATCAATGCTTGTGCCTATCTTAATGGTAATTGAAGTGTTTTTCCCCTTTGTATTGGTGTTGGTAACTACATTTGGATGATGGTCATCAAATTTTATTCTAGAATAATTTTGAAACTCAACCATGACATATGTTGGTGGTTTAGGTGAGCACTTCCTAGTTTATAGACTATATTCCGGATAACCTCGATGCTCCATTCACAAGACCCATTTGTATCTAAAGATTTAAAGTCAACATCACCCTTGAATCTTTATTGACTAATAACTCTAGGTGAATTTCATAATTTGAGCAATCTTCTATTGTATTAACACTTCTTTCTTTTGTTGCAAGATTACATGCAACATGATGCCTCAATGAATATAACATTCTTATGTTATGATTATGAACATTGTCATTTTTTGAGAACAAATGGATTGTATTGTCAAACTCATTATTGGATACACCATCTAAGTTTATAGGGGTTCTCATCATAAGAAACTTCCAAACATTTATTTTTGGGTTTGCATCTCTTAGATTTGTCAAAAGTTGATGAAATATTTATTGTTGGATGTTTTCTTCATGTCAAGATGCTCGAATATCTTATCTAAAATAACCATAATTTTGTATTATTGCCACAATAAATTTACCTATCTATTGCTATCATATGACGCTCTATCATTGATTGGAGGTAACTGACCCAATTCACCAACCAAGATAATAGATATGCCTGAAAGATAGTCAATAAAAAATATTTTCAAAACATGTACAAATATCATATCAATTTAGTCCATATGAGCTATATTAAATATTCTATAACATAATTGGCCTTATTAGAAATAATGAGAGTTATACCTACAAAGATTATGTCTATACTTTATGGGAATGCTTCTCTGAGTTGAGAATCTATATTTTCTAGCAAGTTTTGATCAATGAATCTCATTTCATCAATCAAAATATATTTGATATGTGTCATGCCTTCTTGAAAACTTGTAAAGTGTGTTCCTTCTAGCTGAGAAAAATCTCTTATCAGTATTCTCAACTTTGAATGAATTGTAGAGGCTCCTATATTGAAGGTTACAAATCCTATTGGTGCAAGTAATAGAAGGGGAGACAGACTTGCCATTTTCATATTTTGAAGAGATTGACTAATTACATCAATTAAATAATACTTTCTCATTCCTATTGTTCCTTGAATTATCATAAACAAAGGCACCCCTACCTGATTTCTATGGTGGTGTATCAAAATTATGTTTATTTCTTTCTTTTTTCTTTTCACTAAGGGTTTTGAATTTGATGCATTGTGGTATGTAATCATACATGAGACATCCATGATCCTTCATATTTCTTATGAAATTGATTGCTCCAACTATCTACTCTTCACTTTGATATTCATTAGACCAATTTGTATTTCTATAAATTTATCTCTTCTCCCCAACATATCTATTTTATAAACCTACATATGTTGACCATGATGTAGTATAGATATAATTTCCCACTCATGCTTTGTGTTATTTCCCTGGATAGCTTCATTTTCTTCAATTTCAGAATCATTGCTAGCTTTAACATTTTTTGTAGTTGATGTTCTTTGTACATGCAAAGGATTATAATTGAGTGACTCCCACTTTTTCATTATGGAGTCATTATCATAGGGTAAGTTCACCAAGGTGGTGTGCAAAAAAGTGCCCACCCATCTAGAAAAATCCACAAACACCCCTAACATGATTAGGTTACTTTACATTCAAATAACTCAATTGGGCTTAGGTTTGGTATTTACAAGCTTAAATTCAAATAAACCATACAAGATTTTTATTATAAAAAAATATGATCATGTTTTAGTGATAATAAGTAAATTTAACTATCAAATGCCTAATTTTCATAGCGTTAGAAATCTATAAGAATTTTAATCTTATAAAACCCATTTATGTTATTTGTCTCTAAAAAAGTCCTTAAAAAAAGGGAGGGGTAAGAGATGAGGTAGAGAGACAAAAGGGGTGGACAGGGAGAGAGAGAGAGAGAGATGGTCCTAGGATGTCTTATGGGCTCCATGATGTCCTAAGTGGTCATCATATGCATTAATGTGTCATGGGATATATTAATGGGTCCAAGGAGATCCTAAGATACATTAATGGGCATGCATAGGTCCTAGGATGTCTTAAGGACTTCTAGGTGACTTAAGTGGTCCTCGGATACATTAATGGGTTTTAGGATGCCTTAAGGGATCCTAGGTGTTATAAGTGGTCCTAAGGGGTCCTAGGATACATAATTTTATTAATGGGTCCTAGGATATCTTAAGGGGCACTAGGTGTCTTAACTAGTTGTAAGGGATCCTAGGATATATTAGTGGGTCCTAGGATGTCTTAAGGCATCTTGAGTGTCATAAGGGGTATTTACATGTATTAATGGATCCTAGGATAGATTGGTGGGTGCTAAGTGGTTTTAGGGTATATTTATGGCTACTAAGATATATTAATGGGTCATAGGGAAATTGATAAACTACAATTGATTGAATATCTTGAGGGAAAGTTTGACAATGGAATGGATATTTGAAAGACAATGATTGATGATCATCAAGCTACTAAAGTGTATGTAAGACATTAAATCAGTTAATGTATTGTCATTTGATGTCAACTAGTTTTGACTGTACTTATCATGATGGTTACAAATATCTTAAGAAGGAAAAATGATAAAGGAATGAGATATATACATGATGATGAGATGGACGAGAAAGATATGGATATGGTATTCATTGGGTAACTTATTGATGAATCTATGACATTATGTTAGTTATTTGATTGTATTACATGAGTCTATTATGTATTGAAGATCTAGAATGAACAAGCTTAAATGTGGTTGGTAAATGAAGAATTTAGTATACACCGAGAAAGTGTAGTGTATACCAAGTATAGTGTTAACCGAGCTAATTATCACCGACACATTAAGGTATTGACTGAGTGAAAGAAATAAATGGAACTTACGACTGCTAACTAAAGATGATGAGTTGGACAATTGTTTATGATTCTGAGGTAAATTATAATGTTTGTTATGATGATCAAACGACTGACAAAATTCAAGGATGATTAGATGAAGGAGAATGAAACATGTTACTAACACACTACCGAAGAAGGTTAAAGCGGAAAAATCAATGGTGAAGATTAAGAGGCAAAATCTATGGATAAAAATAAAATGGTTTATGATATCTATATAAAGAGAAAAGAGATTCATTATTGAGTCCTCTATAGGAGAGTTCATGTGAAAAGATTGATTTCATGCAACACTGATCAAACTAGTTGAAGACAGAACTGAGCAATTATGCAGACAACATTGAGTGACAAAGAAAACAATTACCGAGCTGAACAGAGTTGGGGGAAACAAAGATATTGAATTGATTATTAATCAGAGGTATTTTTGAGCTTAGCATAGATATGAAAATATGCAAATCAAGTTGTATTTGAATCAGATCATTATTGTATCAGTTTAACCATTGCTACAAATAAATCTCTTAACCGAGTGGGACTTAATAGTCTTTATATTTCAATATGAAATTCAATGAATGTTGATTATTTTCTTGTTGACCCCATAGTGAATGTTTGGTCAAGGGAGAACTCATAGTGATAAATCCTCTAACCAGGTCACACCTCACAGTGTGTTTTGTAACCTTTAACGGGGTTGGCTCTTAACCGAGCTCACTTTAGAAGAGTGAATTATTTTGGATTACCGGTCCTAGGTGGTTTTTCCCTTAACAAGGTTTCCACATTAAAAATATGTGTGTTATATTTGTATAGATGTGTAGAATTGTTATTTTACTTTACACATTATTATAACTAGATTCATCGGTAAACACAATATTTAATTTATTGGTAATCGATATATGAAGAGAAAGGCACAGTTGATATTTTATTGAGTTGATTAATTGGTTTGAAAGTTTTGTTATATACATCTAAGAGTATTTGGGACTGTAGGATAATTGGACTTAACTGATTCACCCCCCTCTCAGTTATCTAACAAGGGCATCCTAGGATACATTAATAGGTCCTATGGGGTCCTAAGGAGTCCTATGTGTCTTAAGAGGTCCTAAGGGGTCTTAATATACATTAATGGGTCCTAGAATGACTTAAGGGTCCATAGGTGTCATAAGTGGTCCTAAGGGGCCCTAGGATGTGTTAAGGGAACCTAGGTGTCTTAAGTGGTCACAAGGGATCCTAGGATACATTAATGGATTCTATGTTGTCTTAAGAAGTCCTAGGTGTCTCAGTGGTCCAAAGGGGTCCTAGGCTATAGTAATGGGTTCTAAGATGTCTCAAGGGGTCCTAGATCTCATAAGTGGTCCTAAAGGGGCCTAAGATACAATAATGGGTCCTAGGATGTCTTAAGGGGTCCTAGGTGTCATAAGTGGTCCTAACAGGTCGTAGGATACACAATTACATTAATGGGTCATAGGATGTCTTAAGGGGCACTAAGTGTCGTAACTAGTCATAAGGGGTCCTAGGATACATTAGTGGATCCTAAGATGTCTTAAGGGATCTTGAGTGTCATAAGGGGTCATTGTATGCATTAATGGTTCCTAGGGAAACCTCAAATAGATCAATGGTTCTTAGGGATCCTAAGAGGTCCTAATATACAGTAATGGGTTCTAAAATGTCTTAAGGAGTCCTAAGTGTCATATGTGGTCCTAAGGCGTTCTAGGATACATTAATGAACCCTATATTATCTTAAGAAGTCCTAGGCATCTTAGTGGTCCAAAGGGGTCCTAGGATACATTAATGGGTCCTAGGGTGTCTTAAGGGTCCTATTTATCATAAGTGGTCCTAAAGGGGCCTACGATACAATAATGGGTCATAGGATGTCTTAACGGGTCCTAGATGTCTTAAGGGATCCTAAGGTCTCATCATATATGTATTAATGGGTCCTAAGGGGTCTTATGATATATTAATGGTTCGTAGGAGTCTTAAGGGGTGCTAAGGGGTCCTAAGTGTCTTAAGAGATCTTATGATACACTAATGGGTCCTATGATATCTTACGTGGTCTTAAAGGGGCCTAGGATACATTAATGGGTCCTAGGATGTCTTAAGGGGTCCTAGATGTCTTAAGGGATCCTAAGGGCTCTTCATACATGTATTAATGCATCCTAGGACACATTAATAGGTTTTGAGATACATTGATGGCTCATAAGAATTCTTAGGATACATTAATAGTTTGTAGGAGTCTTAAGGGGTACTAAGGGGATCTAGATGTACTAAGAGGTCCTAAAATAAACTAATGGGTTGTCTTAAGTGATCCTAAAGGGGCCTAAAATGGGTCCTATGATGTCTTAAAGGGTCCTAGATGTATTAAGGGGTCCTAGGATGTCTTAAAGGTATGTATAACTCCCAAGACCACGTATAGGACACAAGGTAACATTATAGCCCTTCTAGAATTTTAATAAAAATAACATCAACATATACACATAGAACATAACATCCATATCTAAGTTTTTGTTTAATTATGACACCCAAAACAAGTTTCTAATCTAACATAAAACTAATCTTCTTTAAGTTTAAAATTAATTTTAAACTTAATTAAATACAATTCAAATTTAAATGAACTTAACTTATTGTCCATTATAAATTAAGTTAATACTTTAATTAAATTTAAACCTAATATAATATTAAATTTAATAACTTAATTTATTAACTAACATAGATTAAATTAAAATCTTGATTAAATTTTAAATCAAATTAAACTAAATTTAAAATAATAACAAACTATGTTTAGTATATTCTAATTAAATTAAAATTAAAATTTTAAACAATTTAAAATCAAAATTTAACTAATTTAATCTTTTATTAAATTTTATAAAAAATATAAATGTGGTCGGGAGAGGGAAGGTCCCACCCCCTTCCACTTCCCTTCCTTTGGGAAGGCCGCAGGGTTGAGCCGACGATAGACCATGTTGTGAGGTAGGGTGTCGCGTGGGTTCCCCCGCACACCCTTGTGGTGGGGACGGGGAATGAGGTCCCCACCCCCCACTAAAATTTTATATATATATATATATATATATATATATATATATATATATATATATATATATATATATATATATATATATATATATATATATATATATATATATATATATATATATATATATATATATATATATATATATATATATATATATATATATATATATATATATATATATATATATATATATATATATATATATATATATATTTAATTAAAATACTTAACATTAAATTTTTAGATTTAAATATTATATATTTCTAGAATATTTAATTCTAACTTGTGAAATATCTAAATCTTAATTTAAATATAACTAGGGCGTATTCCCTCTCTTTAAACATTTAATGTATTTAAAATATTATTTCATTAATGTTTATAAATTAATTTACAATTATATTGTCAAACATATTAATGTATTCTTTTTGTTCATCATTACAAAATATGGTTATTCTCATTTCAACTTTACCCCAATAAAAGAATTAATCTAATCCCAAAACTTAATACAATTTAATATATATTTTGCACAGACTAACACATACACATAAAAAGAAAATTTAATATGTTACTTTGCATAGACAAGCACATATACACAAAAATATTTGTAATGATAAAATAGTCTTCCCGAATTCAATTCCTACCTGTGATTTGTCAGAGAGAATCCTTTTCTTGATCTATAGCCTACGTCCCTTCTTGATTCTAGATCTACGCACCTTTCCTAAGAAATCCTTCTCCCGAGCCAATCCTCCTCCTATGTTCAAGAATCTTTACCTATATATAAACCTCTGCGGAGTTCCAGAGGTTGAGGGCATTGCTTCATGTAAAGCAATGTCCTCACCTAATGTCTTTGAAAATTATTAAATAATAATCCAATTAGGAATTATCCAATAATTAGTTTTACCCCTTATGTAACTAACTTTTACCTACCCTTCCTGTACTAACTTACCCCAAACAAGACTATTAAATAATTTAACTCCACTTATATAGTTTTATTTTTATTTTTATTAATGAATAACAACTAACTCTTATATATGTACAATATATTTGGGTATGCTTCTCAAGGAAGTCACTACCCCAATGGAAACTTGGGAACCCTCACAAATAAGAGGTCTCGAGTTCCATTCCCACCCCCTACACTAACAAGTCATACTAGAGAGAGAGAGAGAGATAGAGCAGGAGCAAATGTAGGAGTAGGTAATTAGTTTTATTTACTTTTAATATTTTATTTATTTCTTTTATTCACGTTGCATTTATTTTATTTATTTAAAGCCACAATATGCATCAAAATACATAGAATCACGATCATCACTAATACACTCATGAACATAACTACATATACATCAATAATTGAATATATATAGGTATGCATATATGTGTGCACCCATATATGCATACTTTGTATATATGATTAACACATGGAGAGAGAAAATAAACATCATAATCCTACATATCTCATAACCATATAAATGAGATTAACATCAAGGGATACATAAAACAAGGAACTCAAATCCACCCAAAACCAAATAAAGAGAGTGGACAAGATAATCAAAACTATAGGGTTTTCCCATGTGTAGCCATCTCTGAACAACACAAATTGGTTCAAGGAATTTAAGGTACGCTCAAACTTGTGTAGCCATGTGGAGTCGATGCTTGGTACTTGCACACACCTGCATCACTGAGAAAAAACAATAACACATATACATATATATACAAACAATGATAGGCAAGGAAGGAGGAGTGCAACAACGTATAGATCTCCTGTAGGAATGACTATGACTACCTCCCCTCATCCATAAAACACACCAAGTAGGGTACATATAGATCATAAAATGGGTTAGCAAGGATAAACCAATAATCATAATCATAATCAAATCTAACATATAAACCAATCTCACATGGTAAATATATCCATTAACTAAAAAATAGACATATCTCAAAAATCAAGTACTCATCACACAAGAGTCCATTGAAGATACAAAACATAATATAAGATCTGACCATAGTAAATAGTATCACTAGGGCAAGCACTATATCCTCCCCCCTAGTATAAGGCTCACTCCTAGAAGAACATAAAAAAATAAGGATTAGCAACTCTCAGCCTATTGGATTTCTCTCAAGTCATTTATGTCTCATCATTTGGGTCCCATTGGACCCTTACCTGCTCTATGTTGTGACCCATGAGGGTCAGAGTCTGTTATTGTAGAATACACACCGGCTCCAAAGCTAGCTGCCCATATGTGACCTGATGTTTTGATCACTGTGCCTTGATGGTTAGCCTACCTTTGATCAACTACTAGAAATATCCTATGAGATATGTCAGCATCTCCAACTATGGGTTCAGAGGCTACTTTTTTTTGATAAGATGCAATGTTGGTGTGCTGAGGGAAATTAACTGCTATATGCCCATGTTTCCCACATGAAAAGAACCCAGGATTTTGAAGGAGTGGTTGGAAGGAGGAGCACTTGATTGTTGATATCTCCTTATGTTCTTGCTTTGAGATTTTTGAGAGGGTTGGTTACTGAACTTCCAGCTTTGAGCATGGTCCTGATTATATCAGTTTTTGCCACCCCCTTGAATGCTTGGTTGAACTTCTTCTTTAGGAAACTCTACCCCCCTTTAGAGGAACAACTCCCTGATTTTGATTGTTCTTGGAATTGGAGTTGTTGCCTTGACTTCCTAGAAATCCTCCTAATCCCATCCTTGCATTTCTTTCTATCAAGAAGGCTTTGGTGACATCATCCTTAAGTGTATTAGGTTCAAATATTGCCACTCCACCTACTCTTCAATCATTTAAGACTCTAATTAAGTGTTGGACGATCATAGGAATATCCTCTTGATATCCCAAGAAAGGTTTCAACTCATATAAATTTTGTTTGTACTCTAACATTGACATGGATAGCTATTTCAACAGGTGGAATTCATCAGCCCCACTTTGCCTCCATTACTCTGATAGAAATTTGTCCTTGAAGTTCTCTAAGAATAATTCCCATGAGATGTTGTTCATATTAACTAGAAGCCTCTCTTCTTCTTCTTGCCACCAGGAAGATGCCCCTTTTCATAGGTGCATAATCACACATATGGCCTTAGTGTTTCTACTAAAGGGATGCATAGAAAAACAACATTCTAGATCAAAAAACCATGTCTCTTCTATTGATCCACCTTCATCTCCATAAAAGAGTAATATATTCACTCTAAGAAATTCCCTCATGTATGATATGTTGGGGTTTTCTTCCTCTTCCTCTAAGTTTCCCCTATGATCATGTTGGTGACGGTTATCCTCGTGGTTCACCCTTCTCTATGTGATCCAACCTTTGGAGAATTTGTTGCATTACTTGCCTTAACTGAGCCCCCTCTGAACCCTGAATTTCATTATCTTCTTCTTGCCCGAACCTTCAATTTTGAGCATCCTCATAGCCCCCTTAGGAAATTTCTTGCTGAAATCAGGGAGGAGTATTTTGGGCTCCACCCCTAGCTTCTCTATGGGTAACTAGAGACATCCTATGAAGGTTTAAAGATTTACATAAGATGTTTGTTTTAACTAGTGTAGTTTCCTATACCACTGATAAGTTATACCTTTAAGCACAATAGGCCCTAGAGGTCCCATTATAGAAACCTAGGGCTCTTATACTAGATGTCATGTTCCACTAGGGAACTTGGAAGGACAAGACGAAATCAAGAGAAAAGTGAAAAAAAAAAAATCTTTTTAACTTACTTAAGTTTAACTATGTATTTAAGTCTTAGCAGGTTCCCTTACATGATTATTCCTTTAGATCCATATTGAACACATTTAATAATGCATTAAGATTTAACATAAACTAAAGATATAATTTTCTTATCCATTTAACTACATAAGAGAAAGTAGAGAGAGAGAGAGACAAGGGTACTATAACAAATCTTTCTTTCTTTTTCAACATCAAATAACATTAACACATTTAAATTGATATTCTTTCAACAATTACATTTTCCATATTCTTAATTGCAATTTTCTTTCAACAACAATAATACATTTTGATTTACTTTCCCATAATTTTCTTGGAGATAGCCTTCCCAGTTACATGATATCTTTTACAATACATGGACTTATAGGCTTACATTACATGAATATCACTTCACATTTTGAATATCTTTACAATTTTCTCTACATGATACAAAATGCAGAATAGAGAGAAGAAATATCTTCAATAGCTTCATATGCTCCATGAAAAGCCAAATACAAATAGTACCTCAAAAATATTCACCACCCAACCACATGGATCCATAAAGGTCCACTCCCCTATGCTAAGAGATAGAACCATCGTTCACATGTGGAAACTAGGGAAGTCTAAGGTTGAGGGACAACCACCCAAACTAGAAATAAGAAGCAATAAAGAAACACAAAACAAAAGCACAAGAGAGGAGTTCCCTAGGATGCTGACTAGGTGAGTGTCATTGCATAGTCCTATGTGTTGGGATCCCTCCTAGCATTCATGCACCATGGTGCCCTTATGTGACCTTCCCCAATAGCTACAATGACCTTGGTACTCCAACATGACCTATGTGGCCATTATCCAATCTTTTATCTTTTTAAAAGTTTAATTATTACCTTACCCATTCCCAACTAGTTTTTGAATTATATTAGGTTTTATTTTCCAAACTCACCCAAAGGTTATTCTTTTGGCCTTCTCAGCTCAAATCCTGTGGTGAGCCACTCACATAGGGCACCTAGGAACCCTACTCATAAATAGGCCATCAAGGATGTAGGACTCCTTACCGACATCCCTCCCTAAGGGATTCTTTAGGTATTTTATTAGGGGCCCATGCCACCTGGACAACCCTAACCCTTAGGGAAAAAGATGACAAAAGTAGAACTATCACAATGGTTCCAAGTGTAAAGGCATAAGGTAAGTGTAAAGGTATATATAACTCCCAAGACCACCTATAGGACACAAGGTAACATTATAGCCCTTCCAAAAGTTTAATAAAAGCAACATCAACATATACACATAGAACATAACATCCATATCTAAGTTTTTGTTTAATTATGACATCCAAAATAGGTTTCTAATCTAACATAAAACTAATCTTCTTTAAGTTTAAAATCAATTTTAAACTTAATTAAATAAAATTCAAATTCAAATGAACTTGATTTATTGTCCATTATAAATTAAGTTAATACTTTAATTAAATCCAAACCTAATATAATATTAAATTTAATAACTTAATTTATTAACTAACATAGATTAAATTAAAATCTTAATTAAATTTAAAATCAAAGTAAACTAAATTTAAAATAATAACAAACTATTTTTACTATATTCTAATTAAATTAATATTAAAATTTTAAATAAATTAAAATTAAAATTTAAACAATTTAATCTTTTATTAAATTTTTAAAAAATAAAATAAATGTGGTCGGGGGAGGGAAGGTCCCATCCCCCTTCTACTTCCCTTCCTTTGGGAACGTCGTGGGGTCGAACTTGTGACAAACCCTGCTGTGATGTAGGGTGCCACGTGGGCTACCCCACACGCCCTTGTGGTGGGGATGGAGAATGGGGTCCCCCCCCCCCCCAACTAAAATTATATATAATCTTTTTTTAAAAAATAAATTTAAAATGAATTCAATTAAAACATTTAACATTAAATTTTTAGATTTAAATATTATTATATTACTAGAATATTTAATTCTAACATGTGAAATATCTAAATCTTAATTTAAATATAAATAGGGCATATTCCTTCTCTTTAAACATTTAATGTATTTAAAACTTTATTTTATTAATGTTTATAAATTAATTTACAATTATATAGTCAAACATATTAATGTATTATTTTTGTTCAACATTATTGTATTGGTGAAAAATATGTATTCTCACAAATATGTTTTTGTAGTAATGTGTATGTGCTTTAAATGTGTGGGGGATATAGGATCTATCCCTAATCCAAATTCCCAAAAGGAGAGATCCAAATTGATCAATCACAAGGAAGTGATCAATACACAAATGAATCAAACTATGGAGAATATGAAGAAAGGAGAAAATCCTATAGTTCACTATAGAAAATGTGTGCTTGAAAACTTAAATGAATAGAATACAAGTACTAACCTCAAAATAGGGTAAATCTGGAAAAGCCTATTTTTTTATATCTGTGCATAGTTTCGGGAGATTTTGCAACTTGTTTCAGCTTGGAAATACAGAGACAGAGAAAACCCAAAAACCTTTTGTCTTTTGGAGCAAGGTCGACCTTGACCTCAGGATCGGGGTAAGATCTTACCATGGGGTACAATCTTGACCCCCATTGAAAGTCGACCTTGACCTGAAACAACTTTGATGTAAATTCTATTCGTGGATCCCTGAAGTTCACCGAAAAGGGTATCTAGATCTGGACTGATATTCACTGTCTCGCACCTGTACATGCAAGAAAAATGGTTTTTGTTGTTTGGATGGGGGGTTTACCTTGGTCAAACCCCAGTTTGGAATCAACCTTGAAATATAATTGAAATTGCAATATATAAACAAAGTAAATGTAACTGTTCACCTTGCTTATGTTGAAATCCTTGTGGAGGATTTGAATCCTTGAATCCACAAGTATGGATGCTCCAAATGGGTGTAGAATTGTATGTAGGATGTCTCAAATCAATTGTATTAGATCTTCAACACCAATCTTGCATAGATCTTGGAATAGGAAGAAGCTTGGATGAATGTGGATGGAGAAATTTTCAACAAGAGGGCTCCAAAGAGATTGAATCCTTCAATGGCTATCAATGGATCTCCTTGATGAATTGGATCATGAATGGTTGAAGATGAATGAATGCTTGAATGCTTTCCTTCTCCTTTTTGATTCTTGATATCTTGATTGCACTTGAGAACTTGATCATGAAAAGTGGATTGCTATGAAGTTGCTTGGTGAAAATGAGAGGAGGAAGACTTCCTTTTATAGTGATCTAGGGCAAAAACTTCTAGAGGGGCCAATATAGGGGAACTAAATTTCAATTAGGCCTTAGCCCTTAGAAATGGACCTAGATTAAATATAATTTAAGATTTTACCATTCCAAAATTTGAAACAGTTGACTCGGAAGCGGAAAATAAAACATTCTGAAGCTCGACATACCGAAACCTCTAGAATTTGAAATTTGGACCCAGGGTCAGGGTCAAGGTCAACTTTGACTTAGGTCAGAGTCAAGGTCGACCTTGACCCTGAGGTCATAGATCTTAGTTTCTCAAGACCAGGTGCCAGAAAGAGGTTGGAAATAGGTGGAGAAAGAAGCAGAATAGGGGGAAAAAGCTAGATCCATGCAAATACCTATTCAAGGTGCTTGACATGACCCCAGACCACTTACTCAGAGGGCTAAACCTATTCTAAATGGAAGTGCTTCCATTTTTTGATGATGCATTTAGCCCCCACTTTAGCAAGAGTATGGACTTGACACAAACTCTTGGTAAAGGAGATCATAATGAAAAGATAATATTATTGGAATCAAAGGGACAAAGAAAACCTCAAGCCCCCAAGGACTCAAGTCTTCATCAACTCCAAGATTACAATAAGAGAGACATCTCTAGAAAAGAGAAAGAGAGAGAGGGTGTGATTACCTTGCCCAATGAGAACCTATGTCCCATTGTGAACCACACAAGGAGACAACGCAACTAGAAAGATGGAGTTGAACCACCTAGTGAATGTGACTACTCACTAGTCAACCCATCAAGAATTCACCCTCATAAATATTCTATTCCATAAGAGTAAAACCAAAAGCAAAAGAGATCCAGTCTTAAGGACACCTTCGACCTTAAGGGATCAAAATTTTGAAAATGGAGGGATCAAGAGATCCTAAATAAAAATCCATGCTTTAAGGATTATTCACTAATCCAAAAAGGGAGAGAAGTATCTTGAAAAATAATATATGTATATCGAAAGTGCGTGTGTAAAATAGGTGAGTAGAGTGTATGCCCCCACGTTAAAGTCATTTCTAACACTTTAACAGGAGCAATGGGTTTAACAGAAACATAAACAACTCCACTAATTACGTTTCCATTGTGAGATGCCCCCAAACGAAGACAAATCAAGGGAAATACAACATAAACATACAAAGAACACAAAAGGGATCTACCTACCATGGGGTTAGTATGATCATAAGATTATATGTGTGTGTGTGTGTGTGTGTGTGTGAGTGAGTGATTTACACCTTCATGAAATAACAAGATTTAAAAGACAATTACACTATTCAAAGAAAACTAATCTAAATAATGCACAATTAATCTAAATATCTCATGGATCTCTAAAATAAAGTGGTAAATGAGGCTCTCAGCTATGATCCTCACTAGTGACACTCTAAAGATGAGAATTAAGCTATATAATATGCAAATTTAGATCTATTCTATCAAATTCTAGCTCTATTTGATGAACAATCTACTATGATCAAAGCAATTTAAGCTACTTAGCAATGAAAAATGATAAGTGAGTGATGTGGATGCAAATTGCCAGAGCTTTGCTGCAATTTAAAGATATGGAGTGGATCCATTATGCTTCTAAATGCCTTCAATATATAAGATTTTCCCAAGGGTAGGGGGTAGAGTGAGTTGATCATGGTTATGCTTGGGTAAGGTCAATTGACTTTGCTTTGTCCATAAATGGGGGGACAAGGAGGGGACAATCATTTAAATGGTTTCAAAAGGCTGGACCATTTCAACAAAAGTGAGTGATTTGTGTCCATTTTGTCTCCTTTTTGCTTTGTTGAGGGAAATTAGTATTTATTAATTAATTAAAGTAATTAAATTTAGCCATGAAGGGTAAGATGTTCATTTTGATTTTTGCTTTCAACAACTATGTCATTAATTGAGTTTAATCAATTTCGTAGTGTTTTTCCCCTTTTCAAGCTTTATTTAATCATTTAATCATTTAATTGAATTTTCCTTTGATTTGAATTGCCTTTGTTCCATTTATTGATTTTTCGTGCTATTTGATGATTTGATTGCACCTTTTGATTGATTTAAGCCTTTTGCCAATTTTCCATGTCTACAAATGCCCCTCTTTGAGTCGATGTGCGAAGAACACCGATTCAAAGATTCCCTTGGTATGATGATCTGATTCTGTTCTGGTTCTGTGATTCCTTGATTCCTCTGATCATTCTGATTGATGTACTTCCTAATGATGATGATGTACCTTTGATGATGGTGCTGATATGATTCTGATGCCTCTGATATGATATGGGTCCTGGTTTGATGATAGGTCCTGGGTTCACTGATTTCTGATATGTTGATAGGTTTGATATGATATGGTAAACTAATCTGATACTGATTTGCCTCCTGATATGAAATTGATATGATATGATAACTTGATATGATATGATATGATATGCCCCACTGATAAATGTTTTTGATGCGATGCCAATTTGATACTCTGATGCCCCCTCAGAAATAAAACATATTGATTCCTTGATTTGAAAGATTTTGATTGATTGGTCCAATATGTTTTCATTTCTGATACCGTTTTAAAGAAATAAGCAAGTTTGATTTATGCCCCGGCTAATGAAGATGTCATATAATAGGTCCAAAGTGCATTTTTAAGTGTTTATTAGGGCCAATTTGACCTTAAATAGGGTAAAACCCCTCATTTTACTATTCATTTTCACCTTTCCCTTTGAGATTTTTAGCTCTGATTTTAGCCCTTTTTACATGATGGTGGTCCCACATCGCGAGCATCGGTTTGAGAGAGCACGCCGGTTCAGTCGGAGAGCGAACTATGGTCCTCTGGTATGTCATTCAAATTTTCTCCTATTTCTAGAACTGCATTTATGACTTCATTTAATGCATTTTAAAATTTTAATTCTGCATTTTAAGAAAAGAAATGTCACCTCCGTGCAATTTAGTTACGCTTGAAAAAATTAAATGTCGCTTCTTGAAAATTTAGTATCGCCTTCCGTTTCTCTGTTTACGCCTATAGAAAATATTTTATCACGTGCAGAAAATTTGGTATCGCTTAGGGTTCAAACATTTTAATTGTTTGTCGCGTGAAAATCCCTAGATAATAAAATGTCGCCTTAGGTAAATCTTATATTGTGTCTATCAAATGAAGTCACGCGCATGAGTAAAATCACGCGAATGATGAATTTGATGTCACCCCTGGTAAAAGAAATTACGCCTGAATGAAAATTCGTGTAAGTGAATTTTTTTTTTACGTTACTTGAGACTTTGCTATGACATCTGATTGCTCGATTGCGTCAACTTGATTGATATTGATCACTTCAATGAATTTGATCAAATGTTCAGTTAGGGTGTTCCCCTTGTTTGATTTCACCAACGAATTAGGATAATGGTAACTATGATATCGAAGGATAAGGTAAATCAATCTTCATCATGAATGATAGGTCATGGGTCTAATCGTCCATTCATTTTATTCTCAAATGCTTAGAGACATAAAACTAGGATCATCCTTCCTCAATGCTTAGAGTTAGGATTGGTAGGTCTGATAGGTATATTTAAATTGATGACTGTGATTGATTGTTTGATTTCCTGACATTAGGTTACTCATGTGATTCCATTGTTTTGATTAAACAGGAGGATGTCCCTGTTCTGTACCTCTGGACCGTGCCACATTGGGTGATGGAGCTTAGAGAGCAGTTGACTGATGCCGAGAGGCGATTGATTAGGTGCTATGGTTTGTTATGTGTATTAGAGCTTCCTCGGTTCTAGATGAACCGAGGTTTGATTACCGCTGTCGCAAAGCATTGGCACTCTGAGACAAACACTTTCTGGCTGCCACAGGGAGAGATGACCATCACTCCTGAGGATGTGTATAGGTTGCTGCAGATCCCGACACATGGGGAGATAATATATTATGATGTAGTGTATGATGGGACCTATTGTCGGCAAGTATTCAGAGATCCTTCTATTGGTGATGATTGCATCCTATGGGCTCAGTTTGCTTCATTTCCTATTTTACTAGCGATGTTAGGTGCTATTATTGGTGGCGTGTTACTACCTGATCGTTGGGGTCACGGGTTTTCAATGGGTTGGGGTAGGATTATCGAGGACTTGCTTCATCAGCCTTGACGATTTGATTGGGGATCTTGTGTGCTTGCATAGCTATACCATGATCTGTAGGAGGTGGTTTATAGGAGATCAGCTACTTTATCTGCTAGGATTCACATTTTGCAGCTTTGGATATGGGAGCATTTACCAGTTAGTCATCCGATATCAGAGCGAGACCGACCTTTAGGGTATCCTTTTGTGTGGCATTACACTGGGATGGTGACATAGCATCACTTGGGACATTTGGAGTATTGGCAACGACATATTGATGATATGGATGAGGTCTATTGGAGACCATATGTTGATGTTGAGGATTGGAGAGAGGATGGCTTGGAGTTACCATACATGTTTACTCCTCGATGGATGATCGGTAGGATCGATTCTATCCTTGAGAGATTTTTGGTAGGTAGAGTGCTACGACAGTTTGGGTGGATTCAGCCTATGCCTCAGGGATCTGCAGTTTATGCTCGTTCTAGTGCAGAGAGGGCTACTTGGGGACACATGCCTTCATATGATGATGCTATTGAGCAGATATCGTAGCTTGGTTTTATGGACTGGGATATGAGATTACATATTAGAGATGTTGGGGTTACTCAGGAGTATCTGGATTGGTTGATGGAGCATCCTATGCCTTGATTTGTAGACCCTACAGAGCCAGTGCTTGGGAGAGATGATGATGATGATGGTGTCGGTGGTGGGAGGAGATGCAGAGGTAGACCACGAGGTAGGGTGGTAGTTAGACTCAGAGGAAGAGAGAGAGATATACATATACAGGCACCACCACCTCCTCCTTCTCCTCCTGTAGTAGTACAGAGACAGAGGGTAGATCGTCAGGAACATGTGAGGGCTGCTAGGCAGGATTCAACGTCAGGACAGGATACGGGAGTGGGATTACCGTAGGCTACTGTGGATGGTCAGGATACAGGTGCACAAAAGATGCCAGCAGCTTTTTCTCATGATCGGGGGAAGGCTCCTATAGATATAGGTGATCCTCAGAGTACCTACGAGGTTGGTGAGAGTTCTAGTACTATTCAGCTGCGAGCAAATGTGGGAGCGTTACAGACAGAGGTATCACAGATGTCTTTGATGATTCAGCAGTTAGTGTTAGGTCTGGCTCCATTGGTTCCTCTCCTTGTTGCTATGGTTGGTCAGACACCTCTTCAGCCGCTTCAGTAGCCTCCATCACAGCCTCCTCCATAGCCTCCTCCAGGACCTCCTCCCAGTGGTGACGAGAGTTGAGCTATGAGTATTCTTGTTGATCAATTGTGTATTGATGTTGAGATACTTGATGTTGTATCATATTCTTGTGACCTTGGTGTTACCCTTCCAGTTGTACTTTGATACTTGTTTGACATTGATGCCCCTGTTGATGGGCGATTATAGAATTGATTTATGATATCATTGTTATACTGGATGTGTTGAGTTTTGAGTAGACGTGTGATATGAGGACATTTATGAGTTTTCCTATTTTTTATTTTTATTTATTTTTAACTATATGATATATGAGATTACCTTTAGATGCTGCTATATGTGTTTATCTAATGCATTTGTTTTGGATGGATGTGTCTATGGATGCAATGTATCTTATGTATGATATAGATAGATGGATGCATTTCTTTCTTCATGTATGGGTGCAATTTTTTGTTTTTGTTATGTTCTCATGTATGCAATCTGTATCGCTGTCTAGATGTATGCACATGTAAATGGTTATTTCCTTCTTTTCCTCAATGGTATATCTATGTAATGATTAATGGTATGGAATGAATGCAAAAAGTATAATCTCATGTTTTTATTGTAGAAAGATGATATTGAGGTGATGTTGTCCTTGCTGATTTGACCTTGTTGATGATGTTATGTACCCCCTTTTTGATGCGAAATGAAGCCCTTGGGAAAAAAATGCATGTGCAATTATTCTAACATGAGAATGCATTTTAACCTTTCTATGAATGCAATTATCTTTTCTATGAATGCATTTTAACCTAAGTGTCACTAGTTTTTAGCAAAGAAATGCCTTGAGGATATATTTTCATCATTGAGCACTTGGGACCGGAAATTTGATACAATCACCACTGCCCATTGACATGATGATATGAATATCGCTTTTTTATTTCTCATATGGTAACCTTCGTTTTGTTTTCCCATCGGTCTCATCGATACGACTATCACTGATTACAAACAATCATGAGAGTACGAATACCGATTTTGTCAGATTCTATGTTGCAAGTGGATTTTGGCATTTAGATATGAAGAATCTACATATCCAAGGTATCCGGTTGCATAAACAAACAAAAGTTAACTCATTGTTTTATAAGATAATCCTCGATGGTTCTTTGATGACCATGTCTTTAGATGAATTCTCATAAGGCAATGAATCTTCCTCCAAACATTCACTTCATAGTCAAGAAAAATATCATGTCTCCATCATTGCCAATCTAGTCGAAACATCATTGATTAGCTAAAAAGACTTGATACAAATTGAATTAATGTAAGTAAACAGATTTTTAACCAACTTTTCAAAAGAATCTATCTAGGTGTTTTGCATTATTTTCTGATCTTCAAATAATATTTCCAAGTGTTTTGATCATGGAATGATGTTTGATTTTTAATCCTGAATAATAAGTCAATTTAGGCTCAAGGATTTGTTGTGGTAGTTAACTTCTTGGTTAGTAAACAATGATATCAATCAAAGGTTTACAAAAATTTGATCTCTCTTCTGAAAATGTTGATCCCTTTCTGCTTGTGACTGAATGTTGCTCGTTTGAATCCTTTTTGAGGTACCCACTTTCCGATCTGTTTTATGCTGCCCCCAAGTGTTTGATGTATCAGTTTTGACAACTTTTGGGCAATGCAAAGGATGATGCTAAAAATGTTATTATGACTATGTACGAATGACAGATGCAATGAAGGTTTGGACAAATGGGATGATGAGATGCATTATGTACACATGTGACTAGGAAAGAAATGACTTAAGGAAACCAAAAGTGCTTGTTGCCAAGTTTTCACCTTTGGGTGTTTTTTTCTTTTTTTTTGTTACCGAGGCGCCTATTGCTAGGTTTTCACCAAGGCACTTTTTCTTTTTCATTCTTTTTTTTTGTATTTTTCATTTTTTTTTGTTTTTTTTGTATTTTTCCTTATCACCTTGGCGCCTATTGCTAGGTTTTCACCAAGAGATAGTTTTTCAAATGTTTTTGCTTTCTTCATGCTCAATTTTCCACTATTTTTGATCTTTCTTCCTTTCCAATGTTTTTGGATTTTCCATTTTCAAATATTTTTGTATTTTCAAGATCTCTTTTCAACTATGTACAATAATTATGATGCTCTCTCATCTGATACTCTGTATACTCTTTCATCTGCTTTAGGTGTAGAACCTCTTCAAATGAATGCTATTTATGGGTTCTTGTAACTCTTCACCATTACAATCTGATAACTTATATGTTCCAGTTCCAAAGGATGACACTATCACAAATGGGCCTATCCAATTAGCTTCCCACTTTCCTTTCTTTTCCCTTTTAGCTTGATTCTTGGGATTTTCTCTAAATACCAAGTCTCCTACTTGAAAAGTTCTTGGTTTGATGTGTTTGTTGTAATTGCGTGAAATCATATTTTGATAAACTCTTAAATGCTCATAAGCTTGAGTCTGGTGTTCCTCTAACAATTCCAATTGTTGCAGTCTGGCAACCCTATAATCCTCATCAGTGATCAATCCTCTTAATGAAACCTGTAGAGATGGAATTTCAACTTCTAATGGTAGAACTGCTTCGGTTCCATAGACTAAAGAGAATGGGGTGGCTCCTGTAGGTGTTCTGATACTAGTTCTGTAAGCCCATAGTGCAGGATTTATTTGCACATGCCAATCTCTTCCTGATTTGTTAACTGATCTTTTTAATATTTTGAGGATATTTTTGTTCATTGCTTCAACTTGTCCATTGCCTTGTGGATAATAAATGGATGATGAATGATGTGTAATGTGGAATGTCATGCAAAGTTCATCAATATCTTGATTTTTGAATTGTTTCCCATTATCTGTGATAATGGCATGTGGAATACCATAGCGGCAAATTATGTGGTTCAATATGAACATTGAAATTTGTTTGCTGGTTGCTGTTGTTAATGGAACTGCTTCCACCCATTTGGTGAAGTATTCTATTGCTGTGATGATATACTTGTGTCCATTTGAAGATGGAGGATGTATGATTCCAATCAAGTCAAAACCCCATTGATAAAAAGGCCATGGTGTAATGAATGGGTGTAATTCTTGAGCCGGTGCATGTATCATGTTACCGTGATATTGACATTTGTTGCATGTCTTCACAAATTGACAAGCATCCTTTTCTAATGTTGTCCAAAAGTACCCTAAATGAAGGATTTTCTTAGCTAGATTAGGACCGCTTGAGTGTGACCCGCAAATGCCTTCGTGGACCTCGCGTAAAGCTGACTTAGACTCTTCTTCCTCTAAACATCTAAGTAACGTCCCATCAAGACCCTTACGATACAATGTGTCTGAAAGGATTAGGTAACGGGCGACTTGGTGTATGAAGTTACATTTTTGGGCACGAGTTTGGTCTATGGGGAGTACTTGGTCTTTAAGGTAAGTATAGATGGGTCCATACCAAGGAGAGTCATGTCCATGTAAAAGAGCAACAATTTGGGTGTCAGGAAGGTTGAATGCCGGTTTTACCAACTCTTCCACCAAGAACTCATACTTCTCATTTTGATCTGGTTTTTGTAATAAGGAAGCCAAGGTAGCCATGGCATCTACTGCTCTATTCTTTTCTCTTGGAATCTGTTCAAATGTGATCAAAGCAAAGTACTTCTTCCATCCATCAATCAAGGTTTTATATTTCATCAATTTTATATCTTTGGTATTGTATTCATTATTAACTTGATTGATTATGAGTTGGGAATCCCCATACACTTGTAATTCTGCAATATTCCATTCCAAAGCCATTTTGATGCCAATGACTAATGCCTCATATTCCGCTATGTTATTGGTGCATGGAAATAAGAGTTTATAGGACTTTGGAATGGTGTACCCTTGAGGGGTAACCAATAATATACCTGCTCCAGAACCTCCTTGTGTATAAGATCCATCAAAATATAATTTCCATGTCTTTGCTTCTATGTTGACAATTGTTGCATGTGGAAATTCAATTTGAATGGTTTGTGTAGACTCCATTGGGTTATCTACTAAGTGATCTGCTATCACTTGTCCTTTAATTGCTCTTCTATCAACATATTCAATGTCGAATTCACTTAGGATCATGACCCATTTTGCTATTCTACCTGTTAAGGCAATTTTACTTAGCAAGTATTTGAGAGGATCAATCTTGGCAATTAATTTGATCTTATGCATCAACATATAATGTCTTAGTTTTTGAGATGCAAAGACCACTGCTAGACATGCTCTTTCCATGAATGAATAATTTAGTTCATATTTTATTAAGGTTCTACTAAGATAGTAGATTGCCCTTTCTTTTCCTTGCTCATCTTCTTGTGCCAACAATATGCCTAGAGACCTTTCTGTGGCTGATATGTATAACAACAGTTCTTTGCCCTTGATAGGTCACATAAGAATAGGTGGGTTTATCAAATAAGTCTTCAAAATAGCGAAGGCCTTATCACATTCTTCATCCCACATAAATGTAGTGTCCTTTGTAGCAATCTGGTGAAGGAGTGACACTTTTCTACTAATTGAGATATAAATCTCCTTATTGATTGAATCTTTCCTTGTAGTGATCTCATTTGGCTAATGTTTCTTGGAATCTCCATCTCTAGAATGGCTTGTACTTTTTCAAGATCAACTTCAATTCCTTTTGCTAACACTATATAACCCAATAACTTGCCGGATTAGACACCAAAGGCACACTTCTTTGGGTTTAATCTAACTTTGAATTGTTCTAACCGAATGAATATTTTTCTTAGGATTTGTAAATAATCTTCTCTATTGTGGGACTTTGCTAGAATGTCGTCCACATAATCTTCTAAGAAAGTGTGCATCATGTGGTGGAAAATAGTTGTCATGGCCCTTTGATATGTAGCTCCAACATTTTTAAGACCGAAGGGCATGGCATTCCAACAAAAAGTACCCCAAGGGCAAGTAAATGCTGTCTTTTCTTGGTCTTCGGGAGCAATCTTTATTTGATTGTAGCCACTAAATCCATCCATTAATGAGTACATTGTGTGACCTACTGTTAGATCCACTATGGTATCTATGCTTGGCAATGGGAAGTCATCTTTAGGACATGCAAGATTTAAATCTCTGAAATCCGTACACACACGGATAGATTTATCATGCTTAGTAATCGACACAATGTTAGAGATCCAATCAACATATGCTATTGTTCTTATGAACCCCACCTTGAACAATTTTTCCAATTCTGCCTTGACTAGGAGAGCCACATGTGGGTGCATTTTCCTTAGTTTTTGCTTCACAGGTTTAACTCTGGGTCTAACATTCAGATGGTGCATTATGAAATCAGGATCCAGTCTGGGCATGTCGGCATATGACCATGCAAAATTCACTTGTTGTTCTTGGAAGAATTTGATAAAGTCCTCTCTTTCAAGAGATGTAAGTGATGTAGCCAAGTGTATGACCTTTGGATCTACTTCCGTACCAATGTTAACTTTTTCTATTGGTTCTATAAGAATAGATGACCTTTCTTCTTCATGTTCAAGAAAAGTATCCAATCTCTCTTCTAATGGTGCCACAGTTGGGTTTTCACCAAAAGAAATGTCTTTTATTTTCATTATTTTTGGTTCTAATGGTGCCACAGTTGGGTTTTCACCAATAGAACTTCTCATTTTTTTAATTTTTTTGACTAAGAGATTGGACCCTTGCTGTTGTCATTATGTCTGCATTGAGTTCGTTGGTGAAAGAGGGTTCAACTGCATTGAGGTATTGGTTTGTTGCTTGGTCATTTGGGAAGTAAAGTAAATCATGTGGTTCGGTTTGATCCCAATAAATGAGGTCCAGGTGCATCAAAATTAAGGAATTATTGGGTAAGGTATCATCAATAGGATTTATGGACATGACTTCGTTTGAGGGTTCATACATTGTATTGTTTAGATCTATGATGTGCGCTTCCTCAAGATGATCCATGGAAGCAGGGTCAAAGTCCCCTTCGCTCGAATCCTCATCAACCTCTATGGGAAACAATGTGGGAAAAGCCACAAGCGGGTTAAAACTAACATTTGAATTTCCCTCCTCTGAAGGTGTCCAAAATGTTTCTATCCATGCTCCACTATTAGATGCTTGTTCTATATTAGGCCTTTGAATAGGAGGTTCTTCATTAATTGGAGCATCTTGTTTTGGGATTTTTGCATAAGTATGTATAGCAACGACTTCTTTATCTTGACATGACTCCTCTAATAAAGTATCCCATTCATAATCCCGAGAGTCATCACTCTCTCCTTCAGATTCTAATGCATTTATTTGAGGATGAAAATCATGCATTGGACTTGAACTTTCTCCTTTGTATTGGAAACCTACTTTGGATTTTTCATGACTTGCCCTCCAAATAGGTTCAATAGGTTCTAATAACCCTCTATTTATTTGGCCTAAGGGTCTTCTTCCTTTGTATCCCATCTTTTGTATAATATCAAATCCTTTCCCATATTGTTCGGTTTGTATATTGACATGTTGAATTCTTTCCATGGGAGTGTCTAAGGTATCATCTTCATCATGATAAAGCCATTGAAGGACTTCATCTTCTTCCTTATCCCATGTTGCTTTGCTATCTTCCCTCACAAAATAAGAATTATACTTATGTGGAAGATGTTCTTTTGATGGTTTACCATGTGATTTGGGAGATATGGGCATGTCAAATAGAGAAACTGAATATTCTCCTACTCCTTTTGAACTAATCTTGCATTGTTTGTCAAATTTGTTCATCATCTCACTCATGTGTTGGTAATGATCTTCTTTAGCTTGTTCCTTTTCTTCTTTCGTAGGTTTGTAGATCACTGTCTCCAATTTAGGTGCTAAATATGGACTTTCCATTACATTTGGACCCTCGTAGCTCACTTTTTCCTTGCCCTTAGTTGATGTAGTTGAGCTAGCTTGAAGAGGATTTTGTGTATCTTCATTGGTGATTCTTGGAATAACTCCTTCATGATTATGTGGAATGTATAATTCATGCAAGGGTTTGAGTGCATTACAATATTGGAATGGATTTGAGTCTCCTCCAACCGTGATTTCTTCACCCATGTATGGAAACTTGATGCATTGGTGGTATGTGGATGGGACGACTTGCATCTCATGAATCCATGGTCTTCCCAATAAGATGTTATAAGTTAATTTCATGTCCAACACTTGACACTTGGTTTCCTTCTTGACTGGTCCCACTTGGATGGGCAATACAATCATGCCTTTAGAAGCTCTTTCAGCTTCATCGTAAGCTTTTATGGTGATTTTCTTTGTAGGGTCAATGCAAGACTCAGATAAACCTAAGGATTTTACAAGACTTAATGTGCAGATGTTAAGACCAGCCCCTCCATCAATAAGGGCTCTTTTGACTCTATGCCTTTCGATCAAAACCTCTATATGTAATGGCAAATTTTGAGGATGAGTTATAGACATGTCATTTTGATCGAAAAATGAAAGACAATGAGGAGCCATGAGATGTCCTACCATATTTTGAAACTTTCCTTCCCCTAAGGTAGTAGAAACATGTGTCTCTTCTAAAGCTTTTTCTAAAATCTCTTTATGATTCAGTGACAACTTGAATAACTCTAAGATTGAGATTTGTGCTGGAGTATGTTGCAATTGATCCACCAAACTATAAGGCCTTGCTGCTATAGGAGGTTGTTTGACCACAATGTTGGATTGTGAGATATTGGTGTTTTGAGGGACTATCCCTTGTAAAGTCATTCTAGAATTCTACCCTCTTGTAATGACATTTGTTGCTTCCTTTTGAGATTGTTCATTAATTATTATAGCATTAACAATATGATCATATGATGGCGGAAAGTTGAGATTATTGGCACTTTGTTTCTTGCCATTTGATGACTCACCTTTATCATGTTTGTAAAAAGGTTGTTTGAAGGCCATATGATCTTCATTATTTTGGGGTCCATCAACGGTGATTATGTTATTATCTATCAAGTCTTGCACCACATTCTTTAATTGTAGACATTCATTTGTAGTGTGTTCCCAAATCCTATGATATTCACAATGATTCTTAGCATCCCACCAGCCCGGCTTGTTGTCTGGTTCATAAGGCTTAATAGTAGGTAATGTAATAACATTGTTAGCCATGAGAGCCTTTAATGCAGTTTCAAGTGATTCTCCCAAGGGTGTAAAGTGTCTTGAAGGAGTGGGCTTCAAATACTTATCATACTTGCTGTTTCGATCCTTGTTTCCTTGATTATTCTTGTTGGCATTGTTGTTATTGTTGGAAGGTGCATTATATGCTTGATTAGTATTATTCACTTGATTGGGTGTCTTTGTAAGGGCAAATGGAATCACCTTCAAGTTGCTGGATTCCACTACACCATCATTAACAATGCCTTTGTTGTTATTTTTTGCAGCATAACGGCTATTGTTATTGTACCAACCTTTATTTTGATTGTTGTTATTGTTGTTGTTGGAGTTAGAGTTGTTCTTATTTTCCTTGTACAATTTCAGCTCTCCACTCTTAATCAACACTTCTTCCGTTGTAACTCCGTTATCAATCAAATCTTGGAAGGTTTTAGGACATTGCATCCTTAGTCTATAATTTAATTCGCTACTTAAACCGTTAATAAAGATATCCATTTTCTCTTTTTTCGGTACACTTCTTGGATATCTAGCAAATGCAGTCCTCCATCTTTGCAAGAATGTGAGGAAGGCTTCTCCATCTTGTTGCTTCATGTTACATAACATTATCATTGTGACCTCATGTTTGATGTTATAGGAGTAATGAGTCATGAATTTAGAAGCTAATTCTTCAAAGGTTTTGATGCCGGATGGTAGTTTTGAAAACCAATCCATGGCCGTTCCTCCCAAGCTTCTTGGGAATAGTCTCATTAAATAGGTTGTATCATGCATGAATTCAAGACTCAATGCACAAAACCCCCGAAGATGATCATGTGGGTCAGATGTTCCTTCATACCTATCATACTTAGGAAATGTTACATTAATGGGAAAAGGCACCATGACCAAACTCTTATCGAATGGAAAAGGACATAATGTTTCAATAGAGAAAGGCTTAGGAGCCCCGTTTTGTTTCAAACTATCGATTTCCATTTGTAATGTCTTTTCGAACCACAACCAGGAGACCAAAAATATTTAGTGCTACCAAGTCACAAATCCAAGAAGACTATACAAGGAAATAGTTACGAACAATAGCACAAGTACAACATAACATGAAACAACATATAGAAGAATAGAGATACATATAGAGGATTTTTACAATAGGTCTGATTCCTTTATCACCTTGCACCTACAAAGAAACAAGGGTCATATAAAAGAATCTAACAACATTTAGCAAACACATTACGAGAGAATCACATTACAACAGGAAAACACACAACAAAGCTACCATAAAGGACAAGCCAATCAAGTGCACCACCTACCCTCCCCATCTCATTCTATATCATTTAGTGAAGGTGGGTAACTCGCAAGAGGGACTATATCCAACATAGTAGGAATGATAGCTAGTTCCAAACAAGGATCCTCTTGAGAATCATAATGTTCGATACTAGGTGTAAGTGTCAATTAAGATGAAAGTATTTTAGGTAAATCAATGTCAATGTCAATAGTCTCATATTCATCATTAACATCATTAGTATCATCAAGAGTATCTTCTTCATCTAGATTAATCAAAATAGGATCTAAGATACAAATAGAATCATCATAATCTTGCATTTTAACATCATTATTAGCAGTAACTTCTTCTAACACATCATGCATAGGTTTGTCAAAAGAAGGTAAAGAACTTTGAAGAATAGAAGTACAAGCCTTCTCTTGATTATGATGCTTCTTACGATGTTCATTAGCAGATCGATTACATTTTGTTATACTTGAAATATGTTGAGAACTAGGAGGAACAACTACTGGATCCTTCACAGGTTCTATAGGAGGATTAGTAGGATTCTCAGTAGATTGACAAGCAACACTAGGAGCTTGATTAATAGAAGTAGAAGCCATGGATAAAGGAGGTATGGAAGGTGTAGGCAAAAGACCATGATTAAGATCCATTGGTGGTATGATTAACTTGAGAATCTTATGATGCTTATATGTTTGATATGAGCGGAAAAGATTATCAGGTCGAGAAGGACATGAATTAGGTAATGAAGGCCAAAAGAAGTCAAGGGTAGCACAATCCCTGGACCTAGAAGGTTGATATAAAATATGATTAACTGTCTTCAATTCTTCATCATGAATGAATTTAAGACACTTATGGATAGGTGAAGCAACATCATGCATTCCATTCAACCAATGCAAACCAAGCTTAACTTGAAATTTATTGGAAGTAGGAACAACAGCAAAGGTAGTGTTCACAATTTTACCACAAAGTTCAACTGGAAAGTTAATAGAACCAAATGGTGGATAAATAAAACCATTACAAGTTTGAATCCACACATCTAATGTATCATAAGAATCACGTTGCAAATTTTTCATAAAAATATTTTCTTCAGTAATAACATTGACTAAGGATGTAGGATCAACAAGACAACCAAGCGTAGGTATCTGAGAAATCCTAGCATAAATGTAAAGGGGACCAACAGGAGCTTTAATAGTCTCAGAATCATCAAAGGTAATCAAAAGTTCCCGAGGTCTTTTATTCTTAGGTTGTTTTCAAGGTTTTGGTTGAGATTTCAATTTAGGCTATGGTTGTGGCTTAGGTTGAGGTGGAACTTGAGGTTGAGTTTGAAGCTGAGTTTGAACAACATGCTCCACTTGATTAACAATGTGATTAAGATCATCCATTTTTGAATCATAAACAATATCCATAGAAGATGGATGAGCAATGGTATTAGTATCATGTGTAGGTAAATGATTCGTATAGATTTGAAGATTTTGATTAGGAGGAGACAGATTTGTTCCCGCTACCATCAAGATTATCAATAGATAAGGCATTAGAATCAATTAAGTCTTGAACCTTGTGTTTTAAAGAATAACACTTCTCAGTATCATGACCATTCTGATGATGATATTGACAAAAGCTTTAGGATCAAAAGATTTGGATGCTATTGTAGCAGGTAAAAGAGGTCGAATAGGAGGTAAAGTAATCATATTAGCAGTTAACAACCTATTCCTAATAGAATGTAAAGATTTAGAGAGATGAGTAAACATATGATTTAATTGAAAAGAAGTGGATGCATAAGTGGCATTGTGGGATTCAACAACAACTTGATCGACAACTACATTCGCTTGTTTGTTTATCTTGACATAGTTGTTGAATTTTTTAAATTTTTTTGGATTAGGAGTAGCATCACTCTTATCAACTAGAATAGGAGCCATTGGAGTGTTTCTCTCAAATTGACTCACTTGTAATTGATAATGATGAAGCGCTGCACAAATTTGTTGAAAAGAGGTAAATTTAGTAAGCAAAATCTTATCTCTAATATCCTTTTACAAATTTGAAATTGATGCAGGAGCATCCTAGGATTCTTGGCAATCCTGTATCAACCCAAAATATGTTTGTCTTTGAAGGTAGATTGTTAGCTTTGGTCTTGGTTTGGAGAGTTCTTTCTCGGTTTGGGAGACTGGTTGCTTGGTTTCTGTGGTTACCGAGGTTCTCGGTCTCTAAAGAACGCTCGGTAACTGAAGGTGTCAATTTACTGGTGCTTGGTGATAACTGCATTGCTCGGTTATTTCTCCTATTGCTTGGTGTTCTTGCTTATCGACTAGATTGGTTGGATAGATCGGCTTGGCCAATTGATGCATTTATTTTGGGTCATGCTCCTCGAGTCCTGGATTGACCGTTGGATGTGTGGGGACCTAGATCTGGCATGTTGCATTCTTCTATGTGGATTTGGTGACTGTTTGGTCCCATCTTTGAGAGTTTATTTATTTTGTAAGGCTATGTGAGAGCCGACTAATGTTTTAGCATTTAATATTTGTTTATAGAGATTTATTGTTTAGTCAGTTGACTTGTGGCTGGGAATCAATATTTATAGGATGCTTGGGTAGTTTTTAGGGCATCAGATTGTTGGAAGGAAGGTTAGTAGCCTATGAGCTTAGGAACAAGAAGATTTCTTGGAAGTTTGAGTACAAGTTCAGATCTTTCCTGGGTGCCTACCAGTGTGCTGTGTTACAGACCTGGACTAGCTAGATGCTGATGTGGGGAAAAGATTCAGATCCTGTGAGATCTTGTAGACTATTACTTGCATTGTAATTGGTCGTAACCAGGAAGGCCTTATAGCCTGACACATTACATGTATTCGGTGTTTTCATGAATAAAGATTTCTATTTCATTGTAGATCTATTGTTTGTATTGTGTATTTTCACTGCATATTGGTTTGGCTGCAAGGTCAGTCAGTCCTTAATTGGATCCACCCACCTTGACTGCATTAAGTGGTATCAGAGCAAAGTTTGTTCCTATTTGAGCAAAGTTTGTTCCTGTTGGAGCTGAGTGGATCTTGTGTATCTAGATCTTGATTTGAAGATGCCTCCGAGGAGAAATCTTGAGATCATTGAGGAAGAGGAAGCTAATGGAGAATTTTGTCTTGATGATTTTAGGGCTTTGCAGAAACAAGTGCAAGACCTACAAGAGGAATTGAGAAAGAAGAAGCCTACCTTGAAAGAGGATAGTGATGATGAATCTGAGGAAGATCATTTTGAAGAAGCTATAGAAGAAGCTAGAGATTCTGAGGAGAATCAAATTTTGAAAGCTATGTCTAAGATTGGGAAGAGACCTAAGATTGAAGTTTCTACATTTGTTGGAAGCCTTAGGCCTAAATAATTTATTGATTGGATCAATGAGATTGATGAATACTTTGAGTATGAAGAAATAGAAGATCCTGATAGGGTTAGATTTGTAAAGACTAAGTAGAAGGGTCATGCAAATATCTAGTGGAGAGAAGTTTAGTTGGAAAGAAGTAGAAGAGGAAAAGAAAAGATCACTAAATGGAACCGAATGTTTGACAAGTTGAAGAAGAAATTCATTTCGGTGGATTATGAATTGGACATGTTTAAGAAGATGCAAGCTTTGAAGAAAACTAACAAATCAGTACAGGAGTATAATGAGGAGTTTTATAGAATCTTGATTAGGACTGATCATTCTGAAGCTAATAAAGAGAAGGTTGCTAGGTATGTCTATGGTTCGGGACTTAGTATTTAGGAAGAGTTACTTACTATGCGGATGACAACAATCAGTGATGCTTATCAAATGGCATTAAAGATTGAAGAGAAGATGAATAGGAATTATGAAGGGAAACAAAATAATAGGAACCGAGGTGGTAAAACTGGTGAAGTAGTTGCTAAGAGTAATGTGACAGAGAACCCTAGGCCTGATGTGGGATTTGGCGGTGGTCAAGTTACTAAGAATGCTAGACAGAGAGGAAGGTGGAAGAACAAGTTTATTGGCACTTGTTACAACTATGGTGAAGCTACTCATAGAAGCTGGTAGTGTCCTAAGAAAAGAGTTGCATTGGTTGCTGAAGAAGGCATTGAGAATGTTCCTGAGAAAGGTGAATGTCTTGTCACTAGAAGGTTAGCTACATGTGTTCATGAACCGGTGTAGAGAAGGAATTTGTTTAGAACCAGATGTAAGTGCATGGATAAGGTATGTAATGTCATAGTTGATGGTGGCAGTTCTGAGAACTTTGTTTCAGATGAAATGGTTAGTAAGTTGAAATTGGAAAGAAGGAAACATTCTAATCCTTATCAGATTAGTTGGATACAAGATGTTTCTAAGGTTAGAGTTGAAGAACAATGCTTGGTTAAGTTTCAGATTGGATCTTACCATGATGAGATATTGTGTGATATATTGCCCATGGATGCTTGTCATCTGTTGCTTAGTAGACCCTGACAGTTTGATAG
Organism: Chamaecyparis obtusa; assembly: GCA_027943335.1. Lineage (NCBI taxonomy): Eukaryota > Viridiplantae > Streptophyta > Pinopsida > Cupressales > Cupressaceae > Chamaecyparis > Chamaecyparis obtusa. The sequence goes on from BSBK01003032.1 coordinate 1,722,619, forward strand.
AAATGTTTTGTTTGATGGTCATGCTAATACCTATGTGGTTAGGCATGAAGGAGCCCGACATAAGCTAATACCTTTACAGGAGATAGGGGTTAAGGGATGTGGAGTTATCAGGTGTTGTCCTTATGAAAAACCTTAGGAGCATAAGGTTGATGAACCTATTCCTATTAAATTTAGTTTGGAGGAGAAGGAGAATGATATCTCTAAAGAGTTTGTTGAGATTAAGAAATAGATGGTTTTTCTAGCAGAGATGGTTCAGCAGATGGTGACATTTATGACACAGAGAGATGCAGATGATACTGAGCTGATTAAGGAGTCTGGAAAGGATGAACCTTACCGAGGCACTGAGGTGGTCAGTAGTGGTTAGAGTCAGTTGCTATCAATTACTGACCGAAGGAATAAGCAAAGTGGAAGACAGAAGGACTTTCTACATGAGATAGTAAATGAAGTGAAGACTACTTGGGATGAAGGACAAGAAGAGATATGGGTGAAGAATAGATTCGACATACCTATTCTGATTCCCTTGAGGCGTTCCTGATTTCCTTATGAGAAAATCTTTCCTAACTAAGGTGTCTGATGTAGGAGCATCCTAGGATTCTTGGCAATCCTGTATCAACCAAAAATATGTTTATCTTTGAAGGTAGATTGTTAGTTTTGATCTTGGTTTGGAGAGCTCTTTCTCAGTTTGGGAGACTGGTTGCTCGATTTCTATGGTTACCGGGGTGATCAGTCTCTGAAGAATGCTTGATAACTGAAGGCATTGACTTACTGACACTCGGTGATAACTACATTGCTTGGTCATGCTTGGCATGGTCGGTCAACTAGTGCTTAGTTATTTCTCCTGTTGCTCGGTGTTCTTGCTTACCAGCTGGATTGGTTGGATAGATCGGCTTGGCCGACTGATGCATTTAATTTGGGTCGCACTCCTCGAGTCTTAGATTGACTGTTGGATGTGTGAGGACCTAGATCTGGCATGTTGTAATCTTCTATGCAGATTTGGTGACTATTTGGGGCCATCTTTGAGAGTTTATTTATTTTGTAAGGCTATGTGAGAGCCAACTGATGTTTTAGGATTTAATATTTGTTTATAGAGATTTATTATTTCATCATCCGACTTGTGGATGAGAATCAATATTTATAGGTGTTGCCCAAAATTTCCCTGTCATTCATTTTTGGCCACGGTTCCTATTTTCCAAAATAAATGCTCAAGTGTCGAAGCTCTTTGTGTTTTCTGCCTTTTAGTGTCGAGAGTCCAGTGTGTTTTCTGCTCAAGTGTCGAAAACCCAGTGTGTTTTTGACTTCCTCTCTACAGGCTCAGGATGTTTTTGCCTTTTGGTCTGAAAGTTCAGTGTGTTTTCGACCTCTCCACTCTAAAAATTCAGTGTGTTTTTGACCTTCGCTCGAAAACCCTCTATGTTTTCAGCACCTTCTATGTTTTTGACCCTAAGCGCGTAGCTCTGATCAGGCAGGTCCCGGTGCCTAAGGCCGTGCCAGTGAGAAAGATTCGACGGTACTCGCATGATCGCATGGGATCTTCTGATCCCATGAGATCATATGACAACTGTTGATACGGTATTGGTGATTGACGGTCAATCTTCAGTGGCGGTCAGTGGCTAACCTCCTACGGTTGGTCGCATGATCGCATGGGCTTTTTTGAGCCCATGCGACCATGCGACAAGCCGTTAGCGGTTTCGGTGGGTCTGATTTTCTTAGCAAGGTGGTGGTCAGCAGGGGTTCGGTGGATAGTGCCACTAGAGGTTATCGGGTAGCATCATGCGGTTGGTCGCATGATCGCATGGGCTCTTCTGAGCCCATGCGACCATGCGAAAAACCGTCACCGGTTAGCATGCTTTCAGGCAGTGTTGTTGTGGGTCAAGCTGATGTGGTCAGCTCCTGCTGGGTCGCGTGGCAAAAAGGTTTGGCAAGTGGCTATTTTTTGTGGGCCCAAAGTGTCATTTGTGGTGAAGAGCGACAGATTCTAAGGGTTGTCGCATGATCGCATGAAGCCTTTCGAGCTCATGCGATCATGTGACCATTGAACTTTTCAAAGCGGTGCAACTACTCAGTGTGGGCCTGGGGTTGGTAGGCTCTGCACGGTTGCGCAAGTGGAACATGTTTCACGTGGTCGCTGGATGTGACCCAAGGTTAAGAAAAGTTCACGCAACTTGGTGACTGAAGGAGAAATGAACCCGAGGTAGACCAGGGTTAAATCTTGCAGTGTGGTTTTTGCGGGTCCTGAGTGTCTTATGTGGCAAGGCGGAGGTAGGTTTTCAAAGGTTGTCACGTGATTGCATGAAGCCTTTTGGCCTCATGCGATCATGCGACCATTGCTTTGTCAAGTGGTGACAGTTTCAAAGGAGTTGTTGCATGATTGCATGAAGCCTTTTTGGCTCATGCGATCATGCGATCGATGATATTTTTTAAGCGGTGTGGCTAGTTCTTTCACGGGCCTTCTTTTGAGGAGAATGCTTGCAAGTGCGAGCAGGTAAAAAATTGATGATTTCTAAGGGCGGTTGCAGTCAAAGAATTTGCAAAGGATTTTTAGGCCACCGTTTTGAGTCCTTTCTAGTATGGGATTGGATTTGAGTAGTCATGACAGAGTCCAGCTTGCAGAGAGGTAGATGGATGAGGTCTTTTGTCTGTAGGTTGATCAATTCATGGATGGACATGCAAAGGGAAAAATATCTGATCGGCCATGATATTTACAGAACATATTTATGATCAGAAGTGATTGATTTTAGGGATGATTATTATAATGCATATCTATGTAGCCCTAATTCAAAGATATTTTTGATTCCTGCCTGCGTGCAGGGGATGTATATATTCTTTTTTTGGAGCTTGTAGTGCTCAGAATTGGCCAATTGTAAAAAAGGAAAGTTTCTTTCCCTAGAGGTTATTGAAGGCATTCTTTCTGCTCCTTAACTTTTTGCAATTGTAAAATTCCCATTAATTATTCAAATATTGCAAGTATTTTGTGATATTCTTGTTGTCCTCATGCTTGCTTGTCTTAATTATCTCTTATTGGATCAAAGTGTATGCATGATTTCAATGATATCTCAGGTTTCCTGATTCCTCTTACTTTCTGCAATTTTGTGTGTTTCCTGTGTCTGATCTGATTTAGGTGTTTTGTGGGTATACTACAGCCCCTAGCAACCTTGTCTCATTCCTACACTTAGTTGCAAAAAAGGATGTTTGTTTGCAGGTCATAGGTTGAGCCTTTGTTCAAACCCTCCTATGAAATACTTATGCAAGCCTATCTAGTGAGTTGTAACTTATTGGACCTGATTCCTTCATTGGTTTCATCCCTCTATACTGAGATCCAAACCCCAGTTTCGGTGCATCACCTAGTAGGTAGATTTGCTTTCTATCATTTCCCTTTCATGCATTCCTTCTATCCCTTTCCCTCAAAAGTTTACTTTCCTATTAAGAGCAAATCAGGGTGATTATCCAAGAGGAACCAACCTAGAATCTGGAGGTCTCATCTTGGTTAGCAAAAGGTGCCACAACCTTGAGATGATTCCTATGTTATACTGGATTGTCAAGACTACAAGAGCTTGAGATCAAAGGCACAAATTTAGTGTATAACAATAGGATGCTTGGGTAGTTGTTTAGGGCATCAGATTTTTGGAAGGAAGGTTAGTATCATGCGAGCTTAGGAGCAGGAAGATTGCTTGGAAGTTTGAGTACAAGTTCAGATCTTTCCTGGGTGCCTACCAGTGTGCTGTGTGTTATAGACTTGGACTAGCTAGATGCTGATGTGGGGAAAAGATTTAGATCCTATGAGATCTTGTAGACTGTTACTTGCATTGTAATTGGTCATAATCGGGAAGGCCTTACAGCCCAACACATTACATGTAATCGGTGTTCTCATGAATCAATATTTATGTTTCATTGCAGATCTATTGTTTGTATTGTGTATTTCCATTGCATATTGGTTTGGCTACAAGGTCGATCAGTCCTTAATTGGATCCACCCACCTTGACTACATTATAAATAAACATACGTTGAATATCAATATCAGGAACATGATAGGAAATTTGAGCATGCAAATGCTTAAATTTACCAATGAATTCAGTCAACTTTTCCTTAGTGTTTTGTTTACAATGCATCAATTCAATCAAAGACACTTACAGGCCAATGTTATTTTGAAATTGTTGAATAAAAGAATTAGCAAGTTTTGGAAAAGAGTCAATAGAATAAGGAGGCAAGGAACAGTACCATTGTAAGGCCTTGTCATGAAAAGTTCTAGCAAACAACATGGCTAAAATCCTATGGTCATGAGCATAATCACTACAAAGGATTTGAAATGTTTTAACATGATGAATAGGGTCCCTCTTACCATTGTAATTCTCAATATGAGGCATATCAACTTGTTGAGGAATGGGAGTACGAATGATGTCTAGGGACAAAGTACTTCCCATGTCACATGTAGGAATACTAAACTTGTTTTGAGTCAAGGATGCAAGTTGTTGTTGTAAAGATGACACGGTTTGAGCCAAATTGATGATTGTTGAATCATTAGAAGAAATAGGAGGCATAGCAGCATTAGAAGCACTAGGCAAAGTGTATGAAGCAGCAGGAATGGAAGCCACAACTTGAGAAACACTTGGAAGTACACTTGGAAGAGGATTGGAATAAGTAAAAGGAACATTATGATAAGAAGGTTGTGATGTAGGAAGGGACATATAAAGAACACTCATAGGAAGAGAGGGAACCATCGTAGTCACCGGAGAAAGAGTATAGGTAGGAATACTAGATAAAGGAATAGAAGAGGGTTCCACACTAGTGACAGGGGGAGTAAATAGTAAATCTTGAGCTCCTTGAGCTAAAGGTTTAACATTTGAATGCACAAGATGAGTAATACCACACAAGAGATTAACACCTTGATCATTGTCACAAAGAACTTTCTTAAGAGCCTCAATAGCTTGAATAGAATCCTGATTATGGTTTTCTTGAATAAGCCAATTACCCATTTTATCAAGTTCAGTTGAAAGTTTTTGTACTTGTTCAGGAGAAACTCTTAAAGCATCATCCTCATCATGAGATGAGTGGGAAGAGTTTTGCTCCATAGTAGGATTGAAATCATGAATAATCAAATTGTCATTTGGGATCCTAAGGAAAGGAAAGGAAGACTTAGGATCAAGGGCACCCATAAGTCTATGACTTCGTCTAACCAGAATATTATAAGGAGGACTAGAGGTAGTAAAGCTCATATGCCAATGCAATGCAAATGAACTAAATTAAGAAAACACAAAATATTTTGATTTTATATGAGATTCAAACACATAAAAGAAATCTAATACATGCAAGATCTAACACCATAAAAGAAATAATTATACCACAAGTCTAACACAATAAGGCATCTAATTCCACAAAAGAAATGGGGAAAGCTTGTCGGTTTCACCAAAATGTATTGGTGAAAAATATGTATTCTCACAAATATGTTTTTATAGTAATGTGTATGTGCTTTAAATGTGTGAGGGATATAGGATCTATCCCTAATCCAAATTCCCAAAAGGAGAGATCCAAATTGATTAATCACAAGGAAGTGATCAATACATAAATGAATCAAATTATGGAGAATATGAAGAAAGGAGAAAATCCTATAGTTTGCTATAGAAAATGTGTGCTTGAAAACTTAAATGAATAGAAGACAAGTAATAACTTCAAAATAGGTTAAATCTAGAAAAGCCCATTTTCTAATGTCTGTTCACAGTTTCGGGAGATTCTGCAACCTTTTCCGGCCTAGAAATGCAGAGACAGAGAAAACCTAGAACCTTTTGTCTTTTGGAGCAAGGTTGACCTTGACCTTAGGATCAGGGTAAGATCTTACCCCGGGGTACAATATTAACCCCCACTGAAAGTTGACCTTGACCTGGAACAACTCCGATGGAAATTTTGTTTGTGGATCCCAGAAGTTCACCGAAAAGGGTATCCAGATTTGCATTGATATTCGCCGTCTCGCACCTGTACCTACAAGAAAAAGGATTTTTGTTGTTTGGATGGGGGGTTTGCCTTGGTCAAACTTTGGTTTGGAATCAACCTTGAAATGTAATTGAAATTGCAATATATAAATAAAGTAAATGTAACTAATCACCTTGCTTATGTTGAAATCCTTGTGGAGGATTCGAATCCTTGAATCCACAAGTATGGATGCTACAAATGGGTGTAGAATTGTATGTAGGATGTCTCAAATCAATTGTATTAGATCTTCAACACCAATCTTGCATAGATCTTGGAATAGGAGGAATCTTGGATGAATGTGGATGGAGAAATCTTCAACAAGAGGGCTCCAAAGAGATTGAATCCTTCAATGGCTATCAATGGATCTCCTTGATGAATTGGATCATGAATGGTTGAAGATGAATGAATGGTTGAAATATTTCCTTCTCCTTCTTTCTTACTTGATATCTTGATTGCACTTGAGAGCTTGATCATGAAAAGTGGATTGCTATGAAGTTGCTTGGTGAAAATGAGAGGAGGAAGGCTTCCTTTTATAGTGATCTAGGGCACAAAATTATAGAGGGGCCAACATAGGGGAATTAAATTCCAATTAGGCCTTAACCCTTGAAATGGACCTAGATTAAATATAATTTAAGAGTTTACCATTCCGAAATCTGAAACAGCTGACCCGGAAGCGGGAAATAAAACTTTCTGAAGCCCGACATCCCGTAACCTCTGGAATTTTAAATTTGGACCCAAGGTCAAGGTCGAGGTTGAATTTGACCTAGGTCAGAATTGAGGTTGACTTGAACTAGGTTAGAGTCAAGGTCGACCTTGACCCTAAGGTCATAGATCTCAGTTTCTCAGGACCAGGTGCTAGAAAGAGGCTGGAAATAGGTGGAGAAAGAAGCAGAACAGGGGGAAAAAGACAAATCCATGTAAAGACCTATTCAAGGCACTTGACATGATCCCAAACCACTTACTCAGAGGGATAAACCTGCCCTAAATGGAAGTGCTTCCATTTTCTGATGATACAATTACAAAATATGGTTATTGTTATTTCAACTTTACCCCAATAAAAGAATTAATCTAATCCCAAAACTTAATACAATTTAATATATATTTTGCACATACCAACACATACACATAGAAAGAAAATTTAATATGTTACTTTTCACAGACAAGCACATATGCACAAAAAGATTTATAATGGTAAAAGAGTATTCTTGAGATTCAGTTCTTACCTGTGATCTAGCAGAGAGAATCCTTTGCTTGATATGTAGCCTACATCCCTTCCTGATTCTAGATCTATGCACCTTTCTTGAGCTAATCCTCCTCCCATGCTCAAGAATGTATCCCTATATATAAACCTCTAGGTAGTTCGAGAGGTTGAGGGTGTGTCTTCCCATAAAGCAATGTCCTCACCTAATGTCTTTGAAAATTATTAAATAAATAATCCAATTAGGAATTAACCAATAATTAGTTTTACCCCTTATGTAACTAAACTTTACCTACCTGTCCCACACTAACTTACCCCAAACAAGATTATTAAATAATCTAACTCCACTTATAAAGTTTTATTTTTATTTTTATTAATGAATAACAACTAACTCTTATATAAATACAATATATTTGGGTATGCTTCTCAAGGAAGTCACTACCCCAATGGCAACTTGGGAATCCTCACAAATAGGAGGTCCCGAGTTCCACTCCCACACCTTACACTAACAAGTCATATGCGAGAGAGAGAGAGAGGGGAGTAAATGAAGGAGTAGATAATTAGTTTTTTTTACTTTTTATATTTTATTATTTCTTTTATTCACTTTACATTTATTTTATTTATTTAAAGCCACAATATACATCAAAATACATAGAATCATGTGTTGGATATTGCTAATGCATTGGGGAAATGGTTGATACATTTAATATATTTAATCACTACATTGAGTGATGTTGGAGCTACTATTGTTGTCACTAGTATTTTGTTAGTGATGTCAACACATGTTTCTGTGAAGAATATAGGTTGGTTACTATAGTGTACTATCACTGTACAAATGTTTCAGGTCATGCGAAGACAAATGAGAGTACATGAAGATGTTGTGATCTTATAGCCAAGATCGCATCATGTAATGTTTCATATTGGATGAGTTACAGATGTTTTGGTGAAGACTGGTTATTAGATTGTGACAGTAGATGCTAACAGAGTGAGTCTCTATGTTTCTGGTATATCTTACAGAAGGTATGGTTTCAGTGTATGTGAGCTTAAGAGATGAAAGAAAAGGTACTAAAGAATGTTGGATGGTTAGTGCAAGGTACATAAAGTAAGATGACATCAACTGTGGCGTGTGATCTGGAGAAGACTTATTTGGGAGTCGACTTCGGTGATGTAGCGTGCATTTTGTTTCGTGAATGTGAATTAAGGATGTTGGTCCTTAATTATTGTAATGTAATCATTGTATAGTCAAGGGTTTATGTAATTGTTTATGTAAGTAGGAAAGCCTAATCAGTCAACCTATTCATGTAGAATGTAATAAGGTATATATGTAAGATCTTTTCTTTGGAAAAGATAATGGTGAGAATATATGTGATGTAAAGGAGATTGTGAAAGCTGAGAGCTTGTGTCTACTAGATGTAGAGTAGAGGATTACTAGTTTACTTCATTGGAACTAATCAAGCAAAGATAGTTATTGTCGGATAATTCAAAAGATTGTGTATTTCTTCATATACACTTATGTTGCAAACAATGAGTTCTGAAGGTGAAATAAACCTTCTTTGGGCAGTGAGCCCACCCTTCTTTCTTGACTCCTAACAGCGTATGTCTTCTAACAAGGACTGTGTACTGTAATATTTCAATAAGCTCCTAATAGGGCTAGATCTTCTAAAAAGGATACTATACTCTCAATACATCATTTGTGGGTGCTAATTCCCACCGATTTTTTTTACTTTTAACAGGGTTTCCCCAAGACCAAAATATTGTGTTGATGTGTTGGCATTCATTGTGTTCATTGTATTTGATATTGCTTCTATTCAAAGTTTAAAGTTTAATATTCTATCATACAACTGATTCATCCCCACCTCTCAGTTGTATTGCAGACTATTATTCCTAACAATTGGTATCAGAGAAATTGGTCCTTAGAGAGAAAGCTTAACATCTTGAGGTGATCTTGGAGATGGCATTCTATAGGAAGGATAGTCTGAAGTTTTATCCTGAAAACTTTGACAGTTGGAAGAATAAGATGCGAACTCATTTGCTATGTTTGGACATTGACTACTAGTTGATTACAAAGAATAAGGTAGCTATGAAGATTGAGAATGATTTTCCATCATCTATTGATGATGAAAAGAAGGTATTCTCATACAACATGGTTGCAAGGGAAGCATTGATCAACGCACTCTCTGAAGGAGAATTTACTGAAGTTAAAGACTTGGATTTGGCACACCAGATTTGGAAAAGATTGGAAGCACTATATGAAGGAGATAAGTATACCAAGCAAGAAAAGTTACAGAACTGGAAAACAAAGATGGAGAAGCTACAAATGAATGATGATGAAAGCATTATGGCTTATGTTCAAAGGGTTACATAAGTTGTGGTTGGAATTAGAAATTATGGAGGCACTTACGATGAAGAAGAAGTCATTGTGAAGATCCTTAGATCATTGACACCTGCTTACTAGTTTAAGGCTATATCTATTCAAGATACTATACCTTTGACTCTGAACTTTATCAAAGAGATGTTGATTGCAAAGCTAACCACCTTTGAAGCTGTTGAAATGGGAGATTCTGTACCTAAAGTTGAATATGCATTCAAAGCATTTGCACATAAGAGGATAATGTCTACACTTCCGAGCACTAGCAGTGAGAACCTAAAAGAAGATCTCAGTGAATATGCAGAGGAATGGGAACAGATACAAGAAGAGGAAAGAAAGATGGATGAACTTGTTGCACTGATTGCTAGAAGAGAAAAGAGAGGTAAGGGTAAATTTGAAGGCAAATTACCTTTGAAATGTTTTTCATGCAATAAGGTAGGTAATTTTGCATCTAGATGTCCTACAAGAGTTTTGAAGTACAAGCCTAAGTTTTTCAAGTCTAAGTATTCAAAGGATAAGGCACTAATAAATTTGGCTCCAAATTGCGATGGCTATGTGTCGCAATTGCGACTGCTATGTGTTGCAATTGTGACAGTCATAGATGTCACCATTTTTTAGTCGCAAAATATGAAATCTTCTCCTTGTCATCGCAATTGTGACTCCTTTCCATCGCAATGTGAACCCTTCATTGTGACAGCAATCCCGTCACAAATCTTCCTGTAGCCGTCGCAATTGCGACGACCTTAACTGTTACCGCTGACGGTTTGTCGCATGGTCGCATGGGCTCGGAAGAGCCCATGCACTCATGTGACCAACCGCAAGATGTTAACCACTAACCATCGCAATTGCGATGGCCTTAACTATGACCGCTGACGGTTTGTTACATGGTCGCATGGGCTTGGAAGAGCCCAGGCGATCATGTGACCAACTATAAGATGTTAACCACTGATCATCGTAATTGCAACGACCACTCCAAGAATTGCAACAGGGTTGTTGTATCGGCGATGCCCCAATTGTCATCACCGATACAACAACCCCATCATAATTACACATTTAAAACTTGGCCGCTAGAGGCTTGTCACATGGTCGCATGCAGTTAGGAAGCCGCATGCGATCATGCAACAAACATGAAACCACACCACAAGAAGTGTCCAAAAAAGTGCAAAAACCTCAAGATGCATCTAAAGCATAAAGCCCAATGCAAGAAAATGAAGGAAAGAGCTATATATTTCTAAGTTGATGATAATGCCCTCATCAGAAAGATTAGGAAACAATAAGACTATGGGATGGAATGCAAAAAATGAAGCAACGACATAGAAAGAAACATCAACTGAATTATTTTTCCAATCACTTAATAGTTTCCTATGTGTAAGGCACCAATTGGCAATGGTCAAATATAACCTACCATTTGCCACACATTCTTTAAATTTGCAAAAAATTATCGCAATCAAATGTAAATTATAATTAACATATGGTAATTCACTTCACATGCTTAAAAATTGTAATTATGAATCGTACTAAAATTAAATGCATAAGAGACATATTGCAACTCACTAGACATATTTAAATATCTTAACATTACGAACATGGTATATCTGGCTAACAATAGAGCCTCTCTATTATACTTTTTGTATTTCCAAACTTTATATATATATATATATATATATATATATATATATATATATATATATATATATATATATATATATATATATATATATATATATATATATATATATAACAACCAAATCACTGTCTATCTATCTAAGAAAGGCTAGCAATAATATTACACATGTAATCTATAGTAAATTCTTTTTCAATTGTTGACAGGAATTACCATATAGGAAAATTATTGATTTGTATAACTCCATGTATCTACAGTGTATGTAGAAGTTATAATTACTGACACGAGCACTCTTTACCGAGAATGCCTCATTGAAGAGTTTCCTGTTGGGACACAAAGATTGAAGATTAAGCACACAAATTGTGAGAAAGGATATATATAAAATATGATCAAATGCATTTGGAAGGCATGAAGCCAAATTCCAAAACCTCCCCCAATATCCTTAATTCCAGCCTGTGCAAAATGGGGGTTTTGGAACAGAGTTTGACAGTCCATCAAAACATAATAGAGAGGTAATCTGCGAGATGTTGTAGTCACACTGCCTTGGTATACATTTGTGGATTATGATCAAATTGTCAGCAAGACTTGTAGAGAAATTAGGTTTATTTCAGACAATGTGGATCTTGATGCAGACAAATGCACTATGTGTAGTGACAGTGACTGCTCCTCCTGAGCCCAAATTATTGTCATCTGGCTTAATGATGAATTGAAAATGGGTATTAAAAATTACAACGGCCCCTGAAGACTTGTTTCAATATTCAATCTTCCAACGGTTTGTTTCGTCTCTGATGAGTGCTTATCCTATCCACCCACTGCTGACACACTAAGTCAGTGAATAGATATTTTGGATTTTTCCATGGTGTTGTCATTGGAACATTTGCAAACAATAAATATTTCACCTCTTCCCTTTTGAATAGACGACAAGGATTATTTCAATGGCAGTCATTGCCTATTCAGCTAGCTGCAACCGTCAGATTCACTAAAGAGGTCGAGGCTTTTCATATAGAAATGCCTATGACGTAAAAATAAAACTAATTTTAATGTGGTAGTTGCAGTTGGAAAATGGATTGGTTGCATGATCGCATGAATAAAATAACAGCCATGCGATCATGCGATAAGGCAAAAAAAAGGGAATCTACGTACGCCAACAGCGTAGATGCGACAACGTAAGCCCAACAAGTGAAGGTTTAATTATTAAATACTATATCATGCACCAATGATAGAGCGGTCGCATGATCACAAGGAATAAAAAAATGCTATGTGATCATGCGACAATGAAGCCTGAGTAGGAGAGAGAAAGCCAATGAAAAAGGAGACTAAACAGATGCACTCTGCTGGGATTTGATTTGATATTTTGCTATTTTGTTGTTACAAAAATGTTTTGAGGTTTGACGTCAATGCCAAAGGGGGAGATTGTTGGCAATTTGTCATTGATGTCAAATAATCTTGTGGAGTCACTTTTCTTTCTGATTATGATAATGAGAATGTTTTGTGAAGATTTCTTTAGACACACACAGATCATATTAACAGTGACAAGTATTATACTGTTCGAGATGTATCCATTATAAAACTTGTACATGATAAGTGTGTTGATGTATTGGTGATACTCAAACTTAACAACTCAAGGCTTATTGATGATCAAGTTAAACAAAGGCCCATCAACGTCTACATATTGAGATAAAACAAGACACATCCATCAATGATCATCCTTGATCATTTGACCCATTGGTCTATAACTTCAATAACAAAATCTCAAAACCCACCTACTTAATTAGGTCTCACAAATTAGGTTCTTTTGCTTTGATTGTCATAGTGGTTGTCAAGTTGACATAGTTGTCAATCTTGACAACATTTTGACAACTTTTTAAATGCAATTTTTGCAATTTTAGAGTGTATAGGTAGTTATTACAGAAAGAAGACAAGAAGACAGTATGGTGGAGGCAAGAATGGGCATCTTACCTTGAACAAGATCACAGTCACAAGCTAGAGGACAGAGACACTATAGTTGCAAAGATGGAGTAGTCAATACTATGACAACATTGAACAAGCCTTTGAAGGAGTCTTTGAATGATACCTACATTATAGAAAGAAAAGCATAAATTAGAAAAAATAGAGAAATATTTAGTATCTTATTGATAGTCATGCCCCCCTTCAATGTGACCATTCTCCCTACAATGTCTCTTAACTGTTTTGATTAGCAGTCTTCTACGGTTTAAGCCCTTACAAATTTTGCAGGGACAATAACATTTTCCATCACCTTTTCTTTTCAAGTTAGACCACAATCTAGCGATTGTCTCCCTATTTTGTTCTTCACTTATATTATCTGACATGATTGTTCTTCGCAGGAAGCAAAAATCGGGCTATGAAAACTTCGGTCTACAACTTTCACAAACTAAGCAAAAATGTCGAAAGTACACAAATCTTCTTAGACCTAGTTAAATACTTTAATATTTTAAAAATACTTTCTTTGACTTTATTCCTAAGACATTTAACCCAATCACCTTTTATAACATTCAATCAATTGCTCTAGGCAAATTTGTGGATAAGATTATTTGTAAAAATTTGACCAACCACCTGAAGGTCTTATTTCAAGAGACCTTACAACATTAAGCCACTAAAAACAATTTCAAAAAATATAAGCTAAAAGTCTAGTTAAAATATACATTAGATTAAAAAATATACAATTTTCATACCTGAGCGTGTGGCTATAACTCGTGCAATGGTCTTCTTGCTTAGCTCTAGAAGCTCTCCAGCAATCAAAACATATAAGCTACAAGGCCTAATAGCAATTTCAAAACATATAAGCTACAAGGCAAGACATATTACATGACATGGCAAAAGGAACAAAATTTACAAGCTTTAGCAAGACATATTAAATGACAGCGTTGTTACAGGTACAAGTTTTGGTCTATATAATGGTGTAATAAAGTTTTTGGTCTAGTCCTATTTGGTATAGCGTGAGATATCCTTTTTAAGATTGTTGACATCTCTAACTTTTGGGGTAATGTGCTCACATGATTCCATCTCCATTTCAAGTTGACTTGTGGAATGTAGGTCTGGTGTATATATAGGAAGTGGCATCAACACATAATAGACGACAATGATATTGATGTGATTTATGATATATGATATATGATAGTGATATATTGACATGTATAGTGAACTGATATATCTACAATTTAGTAATTGTATAGAATAAATTTGTACTTTAGCATGATCTATATTTCATGCATATGCAGATGCAATTGTAACTCGTTCAAATTTGTATTTTACACTCCAATAGTAAGCTGCCTCTCAAATATAATAGCTGGCTTTTGCATTTTGGGCAGTGAGCCCCTTCGACAATGAGCCACCTAACAATGAGTCATCCCAACAGTGAGCCACCTATGCATTCTTGTTGCCTAGATTTTTGAAATGTCAAAATTTAAAAATTCTAAGGCATTTCCATTTTATTCGCAAAAATATATTGGAAACATTAACTTTTTGCAAAAAAAATTCTCAAACCTTAACTTTTTGCGAGTCTCAACTCCCAATCATGAACTTTTGGTGAGAATAATTCCCAAATCCCAACTTTTTGTGAGAATCTTTCCAAAATCTTAACTTTTCCCATTTCTTAACCCCGAACTTTTCGCATCCACTTAACCATTTTGGTTTTGAAAGTTCAATTTCAAGAAATCAATAAGGACGCAAATTTGAATGTTGAGTTTTAACATGGCAATGATGTATCCCTAGCTCATGGGCTTTGCAGTCAAAACACACAGCTCACTGATCTTGGTGCTTGGTCATGAGTTGGCTTAGTTCATCACTTCATGCAACCATGAGCTAGGGCACGACATAATAAATGGACTCAATAGCACCTCTGCACATATGGAACAGTTTCAACAGTAGCATGAATGCTACGAGCCATAGTCTATAGCAATAGATTCAAACCGGCTCCCAACTAAGCATAGACCACATGCATTACAGAGGTAATCAAAGTAGAGAATGAAGCATAAGTAAATAAAGATAAAGATGTCATTCTCAGGTTGCACAATACAGAAGCGACGCTCAAAGTACCTGAGTGAAATATTACAAATTCATATAATATCCAACCAGAAGGTAGCCAAATGCATTCACTATTATCTTTTCTGAAGTTTCCAAATGCAAAGGTTGATGAGAAATATTCTCATGAGAGTGGTGGCACAATTAGGTTGAGTCCACAATCTCAAATAATCATAGGAGATGAGTACATGGAAATTTACATGGAACAAGAAGCCAAAAATAAGGAGATTGCAGATTTGAAGGCAAGAAAAAAGGAACAGACAGATGAGAGAAAGGCTACTAGACTTATTGAAAGGGACTTGAAGGAACAAAAGAAACTAGAAAATGCAATGAAGAAGCAAAAGAAAGAGCAGTTGTGAATAATACAAAGACAAGAGAAAGAGAAAAAAAAGAACAGGTGAAAAGATTGAGGGAATTTGAAAAGGCAAAGAAGGAGCTAGAAAGACAGAGACATTTAAGCAACTCATTAAGTCCTATTCCAAAAAATTCAATTTTGAGACATGATTAACATTTATGCCCCTTCATATTCATCTATTTCCAACTTTCCAATCAACACTCAAGTTTCTATAGACCAATTGCAAATGCCCATAACACCTTCCAAGGAGAAAACAAATGCAGGATCAAGTTCTGACATTGTAGCCACTGCTACGGATGGTCATTGCTCCATGCTTCCCCCATGGATGGTGTAGTAAAATTTTCCATCAGAACTAGTATGATTATTTGACAAAAATTGTTTTTTTATATTTTGTAGAAGAAAAACCATTCCCCTATTTACTTATAGAGGTCCCAGAAATTTGTATTTTTTTGTAAGGCGGGTAGATGATTCATCATGCCATGCATTTTGCTCTTCTCATTACAATGTAACTTGAACATTATATTTTGCCAATACAATGCTTGGTCCATATCTATATATTTAAATATTACTCCAAGTTTTTGGTCCAAATATGTATGCATGCTCCATATGTCTATCTATTATGTATCTACTTACATATACATCCAATTTTACACACATGCATCCATATATATGCACATGTACAAAAATATTAACCAGTCTATTTGTAATATATATACACATGCATGTGTGTGTGTGTGTGTATGTATGTATAAATACATGAATATATATGTCCACACACAAACACACACACACACACACACACACACACATATAGGTTAATTATATGCTGTTGAAAATATGTATTATACATGCTATCTTTGAAGAAATAGATCAATCAATGTGATTCATACAAAAAAATAGATTGGTACACACACACACACACACACACACACATATATATATATATATCTATATGTATGTGTGTGTGTGTGTGTGTGTTTGTACCAATCTATTTTTTTGTATGAATCACATTGATTTATCTATTTCTTCAAAGATAGCATGTATAATTCATATTTCCAACAACATATAATTAACCTATATTATTGACCTGTATGTTTGATTAGAATAATTAAATGGAAAAATAAAAAGGAAAAGCAAAATATGAATCTGAATAAAAACAAAATATGAATCCAAATATAACTAAGAATTTATGGGTCATTGCCTTAGTATAGTTTATTAACCTCACCTGAAATTAATATTGGCTTTATCCCCCCTTTATGCACCTTGACAATATTGATTTTGTCCTCCCTTAATGCACCTGGAATCAATAGTGAATTCATATATTACATGCAAAAAATATTACAAGTCAAAGGTGTAATTTCATGAAACTACAATTACAAACTTAATGACTACCTTAAGAAATTGTTTATTCAGCCAATAATATAGCATAAAAAAATCGCATTAACATTTACAACATATTTCATGAAAAATAAGTAAAAACTAATTAACATCCCAACTCCGGCAAAAGATTTCTTTCATGGATAACAAATCCATAATGTAGAGAAAACATCATTCCTTCAAAGATGTGTGAATACACACCTTTAAAATATCAATGGGTACACATGCAAAAAACCAGAGTGTTGGTATATTCAAAATTAAGTAATCAATATACTAGAGTTCCAAGAACTAGAGTAAATCATGAACTAATTAATAGTTACCATTTGGAGTAATTAATCCCAAATTTTGACTGATCAAACATGCAAAAAGTCTAGTGTCTAGAATTTTAAGTTTTTGAGAGATTTTATGATTTAGCCTATAGTCTGAAGTACTCCAAACACTTCAATCTAGATGGCAATAAAAACCAAAATAGGGATAAGAAATGTGTTTATTATGACAAGAATAAGGGACATAGAACCTAGTAAGTAAATCAAAGAAGCACTCATAAAAAATTACTATAAAATCAAGATTAAGACTCAGTTGTCTGAACTTTATTGGGAGTACCTGTCAAGTCCATCAAAGGTGGTGGTTTTGTTGGTTGGGTTTTTTGTGCTTTTGTTGACTATACTACAAATGTACTTCTCTATGCATAATTGTGAGGTAGAGCCCTATCTAAAGAGCTAACACTCGCAAGCATTTCAGGCCCTTTGGCTAGCTTGCAATCTCACTACCCATAAAAGTGCCACCAATGATAAATTCAAGAAGAGTTTGTAGGCTTATGCCATAAAAGATTTCTGAGTTTCTAGGATTATACATCATAAAACATCTGTTAATTTATGGGATTATATGCTATATAAAATAAAATCCATTTTGGTAGAAGTGAATTTGAAAACCAAATTTGTGGGGTTGTGGGACAGGGGAAAAATGAAGAAGATAGAAATCCTTAACAAAATGACATCATGTCCCACAACAGTTCAATGATATAAAATGGTGCCAGAATATGAATTGTAACTCAAAAACTTGTTGACCCATTGATCTGATCAGATGCATTATGAAACACAATTTAAAAAATCTCCACCTCCGTATACATATCAAAATGAATCTGCTATAGAAAATATGCGGTTAGAATTTCATTGTAAAAAATGAATTTCATCTCATTCTACCCTGTGGGAGAGAGTCTCCATTAGCAACATGATTGTCCATGCCTTGTAAAATCCCTTTACCTGTCTATGATTCTACAAGCTGGGTTATCTTAGAACATGAATATGCAATTCAATTTAATGGACCAGTGAGTAGAATAAAGTATAAAGCAGTGATTGATGAGAAAAATTGTATAGGCACGAAAAGTTCTTTCAATATGACTAGTAGTTCAATTTGGGTTGAACTGTTGGTCACTTAGATTGTAGATTGTTGAATAAGGAGGAGCAACACATCAATTTCAATGCCATGATGACTTTATTAACAAAATGGCATCCTATCCCACAATAGTTCAATGATATAGAATGGTGCTAGAGTATGAATTGTAACTCAAAAACTTGTTGACCCATTGATATGATGAGACGCATTATGAAACAAAATTTACAAAAACTTGCCTCTGTATACATATCAAAATGAATCTTCTAAAGAAAATATGCAGCAATAGACATGAGCATACCTGCAATTGTCACATAGCATACATGATATCTCATAAGACTGCACAAAACAGTTCTAGGGGATTTGAGCAAGTGGGTTTTAAAGATATCTCCTCCATGGGCCTTCATCCTCTGCTCCAAAAATTCATGAAATGCATTGGCCCTTTGGAAAGCTAGAAATAGTAGACTCTCACCTAGTAGCGGCCAGCCAAAACTACCTGATGGTAAATTAGGGTTTGAAGAAGGGTTTCTGAGAAGAAATAGTAGAAACATTTTTCTTGTTAAACGAGATCATGTTGCATATCCTTAAATATAAGGTTTGCATGATAAAGGGAAGAGAGGGTGACACAAAATGAGGAGGAAGTGAAGTTTAAAATCATACCTTTCTCAGCCTTTTGGATTCTGAATGTACAATCCAGTAGATCCCTTTCACCGTAGAGATGCCTAGCCGTAGAGATCTCCTCGTCCAACGACTACAAAAATCCCTCTCGGCGCTATTATAGAAATGACCAATGTTTTTTTTTTTTTTTTTTTCTTATATCCTGTTAACGTCGCAATTGCGACGTTGTCGAGGTATAATTGAAAAAAAAAAGCCAAAAAGACATAACATTTGCCCGCCGTTGCAAATTGCCGTCGCAATTTCACCCCAAATGTATTAGTGAGGAATGTTATTATGCTAGTGGAGGTATTCTGATGATGATGCTTTAGATTATGAGGAGATTGGATTTGTTGCTATTAAAGATGAACCAATACATGACGAAAAGGCTTTAGTATCACACATTGATAAGAAATCTAAATGGATAATAGACAGTGGTTGTTCACATCATATGATTGGAGACAAAAACATGTTTGTTAAATTAGTAAAGTATGGTGGTGGTATTGTAATATTTGGAGACAATCTTCCTAAACCTATCATAGGAGTAGGATCTATTACTTTGGATGGAAAAAATAATACTGATAATGTACTACTTGTTGATGGACTTAAACATAACTTATTGAGTGTTGGACAGTTGATGGAAAAAGAGTTTCGGTTACAATTCAATGATGGTAAATGTTTTATCAGAAGCAAGGTAGGAAAGCTGATTGCAACTGACACTAAATCTAGAGGTAATGTATTTGAATTAAATACATCTGGAGCCTCTTGTTTTGTTGTGAAGGTAGATGAAAGTTGGTTATGGCATAGAAGGTTTTGTCATGTTAACTTTGACAATATTGTGAAGGAAAGTTTGACTAATGTAGTAAGAGATCTACCAAAGATTGTGAAACTATCTAACACTGTATGCAGACAATGTGTTATGGGAAAGTAGACTAGAGCAATTAAAAAAGAAAATCATATACATCAGAAGGAAAGTTGGATTTGGTACATATAGACCTATGTGGACCTACAAGGACAAAATCATACTATGGTGAAAGGTATTTCATACTTTTTGTTGATGACTGTTCTAGAATGATGTGGGTTACTTACTTGAAAGAAAAATCAGAAGCATTTGATAAATTCAAGATATTCAAGGAAAAAGTAGAGAATGAATCAGGTCTAAAAATAAAATGTTTGAGATTAGATAGAGGTGGAGAGTTTACTTCAGACTTATTCAATTCATACTGTGAAGAGCATGAAATAGAAAGACAAACATATGCTCCTAGGACTCCACAACAGAATGGGATAATAGAGTGAATAAACAAGAATATACTTGATGCTGCTAGGACAATGTTGCTTGAATGAAATGTATCTCATATGCATTGGAGAGAGGCTATTGTAATTGTGGCTAGATATCAGGTAGAACTGAAAGAGACACACCTAGCTATTGTAAAAAGGATATTGAGATATCTGAAAGGAACAATAGACTATGGCTTATGGTATGATAGAAATGATAGCTTTGAACTTCATGCTTATATTGATGCTAATTGGGTAGGAACTATTGATGAGAGGAATAATACTAGTGGTGGTGCACTTTTCCTTGGGAAAAAGTTGGTTTCATGGCTTAGTAAGAAGCAAGATTGTATAGCTCAATCTACTACTGAATTAGAGTATGTTGCTGCTGTTATTAATTGCACTCAAATTGTTTGGATGAAATAAATGCTGAAGGATATTAGAATAAATTTTGATGAGCCTATGGTTATCCACTGTGATAACACCAATACAATAAATATGTCAAAGAATCCAGTGATGCATTCTAAAACTAAACATATTTCTATCAAGTATCACTTCTTGAGGGACAAGGTGGCAGAGAGGGAAATAAAGTTGGAGTAGATTAGTACAAATGAACAGATTGTAGACATCTTCACAAAGCTATTTCAAAAAGATGCCTTTGAATATCTCAGAGGTATGCTTGGGGTTCAAACCCCCCCTAGTCAGAATTAAATGATGCAGGGATGGATCAGTCCACAAGTTTTCAGAGCCTTATCATATTTTGGACTTGATGTAGGGATCTACTCCTTAGGGGGAGTGATTGTTGAATAAAGTTGAGAAGAACAGTTGATGACTCATTGCACCCTTTTCCATTTTTGTCAAAGGGGGAGTGTTGCTATGTGAAAATCCCTACTATATGGGGAGATTGTATGGAGGTGTACTATGAGAGTACTACTTAGTTATAGAACTTTGGATTGATAAAACTTTGGGTTAATGAATTTCCCATATGTTGACATCAATGCTAAAGGGGGAGATTGTTAACTATTGCTAATGCATTGGGGAAATGGTTGATACATTTAATATGTTTAATCACTATGTTGAGTGATGATGGAGTGGCTGCTGTTGTCATTAGTGTTTTGTCACTGATGTCAACATATGTTTCTGTGAAGAGTATTGGCTGGATATTGCAGTGTACAATCACTATACAGATGTTTCAGGTTGTGCAAAGAAAGATGAGAGTACATGAAGATGTTTTGATCTTATATCCAAGATCGCATCATGTAATGTTTCATATTGGATGAGTTACAAATATTTTGGTGAAGAATGGTCACTGGATTGTGATAGTAGATGCTGACAGAGTGAGTCTTTGTATTTCTAGTATATCTTATAGAAGGTATGGTTTTAGTTTATGCAAGCTTAAGAGATGAAAGACAAGGTAATGAAGAATGTTGGATGGTCAGTGCAAGGTATGGAAATAAATATGATGCCAGCTATGGCATGTGATCTGGAGAAGACTTATTTGGGAGTTGACTTCAGTGATGTAGCATGCATTTTGTTTGGTGAATGTGAATTAAGGATGTCAGTCCTTAATTGTTGTAATGTAATCATTGTATACTTGTTTTAGATATTGTGTGTATCTTAGCAAGGGTTTTGTAATTGTTTATGTAATTAGGAAAGCCTAATCGGTCGACCTGCTCATGTAGAATGTAATAGGGTATATATGTAAGATATTTTCTTTGGAAAAGATAATGGTGAGAATATATGTGATGTAAAAGAGATTGTGAAAGTTGTGAGATTGTGTTTGATAGATGTAGAGTAGAGGATTACTGGTGTACTTCATTGGAACTGATCAAGCAAAGATAGTTGCTATCAGACCATTCAAAATATTGTGTATTTCTTTATATACACTTATGTTGTGAACAGTGAGTTTTGAAGGTGGATTTAACCTTCTTTGGGCAGTGAGCCCACCCTTCTTTCTTGACTCCTAACAGGGTCTATCCTCTAACAAGGACTGTGTACTATAATGTTTCAATAAGCTCCTAACAAGGCTAGATCTTCTAACAAGGATACTATACTCTCAGTACATCATTTGTGGGTGCTAATTCCCATCGGGTTTTTTAAATCTTTAACAAGGTTTCCCTGAGATTAAAATATTATGTTGATGTGTTGGCATTCATTGTGTTCATTGGATTTGATATTGGTGCTATTCAAAGTTTAAAGTTTAATATTCTATCATACAAATGATTCACCCCCTCTCTCAATTGTATTGTGGACTGTTATTCCTAACATCATGATCATCACTAATACACTCATGAACATAACTACATATACATCAATAACTAAATATATACATGTATGCATATATGTGTGCACCCATATATGCATACTTTGTATATATGACTAACATGTGGAGAGAAAATAAACATCATAATCCTACACATCTCATAACCATATAAACGAGACCGACATCAATGGATACATAAAACAAGGAGCTCAAATACACCCAAAACCAAATCAAGAGATTGGAAAAAATAATCAAAACCATAGGGTTTTCCCATCTGTGAACTTTGGACCATCTGTGAACAATGACAATTGTTTCAAGGATTTTAAGGCACACTCAGACCTGTGTAGCCAGGTGGAGTCGATGCCTGGTACTTGCACACACTTGTATCACTGAGAAACAACAAAAAAATATACATATATATACAAAAAATGAAAGACAAGGAAGGAGGAGTGCAACATCATGTAGATCTCCCATAGGAGTGATTACGATTGCCTCCCCTCATCCAGAAAATATGCCAAGCATGATATATATAGATCATAAAATGGGTTAACAAGGTTAGACCAATAATCATAATCATAATCATAATCATAATCATAATGAAATATAACATATAAAATGATCTCACATGGTAAATATATCCATTAACTGAAAAATAGACATATCTCGAAAAGCAAGTACTCATCACATGAGAGTCCATTGAAGGTACAAAACATAATATCATATCTGAACATAGTAAATAGTATCTCTAGGGTAGGTAGTACATGCATACTATTGGTAATGGAAATATTAATATATCAATTATATGATAAGCTATATATTGTATATTCTATACAATATTGATTTATATGATCAAATTGGTATAAACATGCTTGCATATTTCTTTGATGAGGATCTTCTCTAGGATTACATTCATGAATAACATAATGAAAATATCTCTACACTTCTTTATTCCTCCTCATTTGACCAGTCAATATTGTCCATATTTGGTGCTCCAATGATCCATATGAATCCATGCACATGTAATGACCCCCTATGTTGCCACTCGTATCTAGACCAATAATATTTGACATTCATTCATTTTTCTAGAAATTCCTTTCTAAATATTTAATGCCTTAAATGCATGCAATTTGTGATTATATGAGAATAGCCAATAATTTCTTATCTTTTCCTATTCTAAGCTTCTCGTGGAGTAGTTGGTGATGTTCCTAGAATTGGTGCACACAAATCAAACCAATACATATCTATTTAACTTAATGTGAAGAATATTGTAGGAGAGCCAATTTGGTGAAGCATGTATATTAATTCTACACGTCATTTAGCCCAATATGATCTTTTACCTCTCAATGTTGTTCAAAACCACATCAACCTATCAGCTAGATTATTGTGTGGCATGTTTTCCATATGTTGACACAAGTTCTCATTTGATGCAGGGTAGGTAAGGAGGATCCAAATAAGGATAGTCCAAACAAGAAACCAAACACCACAATGCGGAATAACACAACAAGATAATGTTTTAAACTGAATTTTCATTAACATGCCCGACTGTAAGGCCTTTTGGGTTAGGGCCAAATACAATCAAAAGTATTTATGCAATCTTCCAGCTAGTCTAGTTCTAAATCAATTAGCAACTAATGGAAAACACTAAGGTAGATCTGAACTTGAGCTCACAATCCTCCAAGAAATATCCTCATCTTTAAGCATGCAAACCACTAGCTCTGCTATTACAAACTATTAGATAACTATCTAATCTTCAAGATCTCATAGGATCCATATATAATCACTGACTTACTAACTTTCACTTCCCCTAAACAAATACCTAAGCACTCCTTAAATACTAATCTTCAGCCACAAGTTGGCTGGAAGAAACAATTAACTCCTAAGCCAAGTTGGCTCCTATTACAAACAAATATTAAATGCAACAACAATCGACTCTCAAATAGCCTTACAAACATTTAATTCTCCATGTTAGCCTCAAGATCTATATAGGAGAATATAACAAAAGCTACCAACAATAAATGCACCAAGTTGGCCAACCAAATCTCCAAGAACTCTAGTTGGTAAACCAAAACAACTGAGCGCCAGAGAAACAACCAAGCACCACTAAAACAACTGACCACATCAAGCATCACTGAGCAAGCATGTTGATTGAGAACCATAGACATCATTGAGTACAAGTTCCACTGAGCACAAGAGGTTTCACTGAGTTCCTTCAGTGACTGAGCTTCCTTCAATAATCGAGACCATCGGTTAAAGCTGCAACCGAGTAACAGATAACTAAAACAACACATCACCATGCATATTCATCAAGTACCCTAGAATGACCCTGCATCAGACACCCTAGGTTTGAAAAGATGTTCTCATAGGTTGGAAGAACATCTTCTAGGATTCAACACATAAACCTCGAACTGGTTCTTCACATACAAGTCCTCCAACTTTTCACCTTGCATACTCTTCCACTTTAGTTTCATTTGTCTTTTCAAATCTTTCCTTGATAACACATAGGCTTGGTCTCCATACTAATCCATCCTTTCAGAATTTCTCAACTCATCTCAGCTACCAAAGCTCAGGTTCCTCCTACCGAGTGTTGTATCTAGCAAAGGCATCTGAGAAAGCTTCCTGTCATCCTTCTCAATAGTAAACACATTCTTGACACAATAATACCTAGCTTTGAAATCATATTGCCAAGGTCTACTGAGCAATATATGACAACTATTCATCTCCACAATATCACACAACACTAGATCCTTATATTGGCCAATCAAAAATCAACAAAGTACTGCTCCCTTACTTCTAGAGC
Source organism: Chamaecyparis obtusa (assembly GCA_027943335.1). NCBI lineage: Eukaryota > Viridiplantae > Streptophyta > Pinopsida > Cupressales > Cupressaceae > Chamaecyparis > Chamaecyparis obtusa. The sequence continues at coordinate 1,747,921 of BSBK01003032.1, forward strand.
ATAAACATTTTGTAACCAGTCAATCCTATAAAAATGAGGATGTTTCATTCTATTCAAACCAAGTTTCTAAACCATGTCCTCAACAACAAGGTTATCAATACTACCACTATCAACAATTACATCACAAAGTTTACCTCTAGACTTGCACCGAGTTCTAAACAAGTTACTCCTTTAACAAGGTTCCTCCTTTGCACCAAGCAATGTTCTCCGAACTAGCAAGATCTAAGATTTAGGTTCATTCTGAATATTCTCATTTACTACAGTAGTCCTTCGGTCACAAAACTTCTTCTATGTACACTCAAAAGAATGGTGTCCTTCTTCACCATAATTATAAAAAGTACCCTTAAAGATAACTTTACCTATCTTCTTTTTCAATTCCACTGGTTTCAGTTCATCTTCAACAGTCAGTTTATGCTTTGCTGAGTGATCAATCTTTTCCTTCCCTCATGGATTACTATGTTGTCTCCTTTTCAACTTATCTTCTACCTTCAGAGCATACTGATAAGCATCTTCAACTGAATCAATCTTTAGCATACCAAGATCATCTTGAATATTAAATCTCAAACTATTCACATACTGAGATACCTTTTCTTTACCAAGTTCTCTATGTCCAGATTGAATAGTCAACTTATAGAACTCCTTGGTATAGTCCTCCATAGTCAAATCTTTTTGCTTCAAATTCTGCAACTTCTTAAACAAGTCAAGCTCATAGTCAACAGGTATGAACTTAGCTTTCAATTTATTCACCATCAACCTCCATTGATTGATCTTCATTTCACTTTCATCTTCTCTATCTCTTTGTAATTCTTTCCACCAAAGAGTAGCATGTCCTTTCAACTTAGTTTGTGCCAATCTTACTCTAAGAGGATCTTCAATTTCTTCAAGCTCAAAGAAGTCTTCTAATTCACCAATCCAATCAATCAAGTCCTCAGGTCTCAAAGTACCAGAGAAAGTAGAAACTTCCATTCGATAACTAGTACTTAACCAAGCTCCAAATCTATGTAACTAACCAATTCTATCTTCACCAGATTTGTCTCTCCGATCATCACCACTAGATCCAATAGCTTCAAAGTCCTTCGCAAATTCCTCATAACCATCATCAGTACTAAGATTCCTTGGCATACCAACAATATCTCTCATGACCTCAGCGATCATGTCATTCTTCATCAATTCCATCTCAGATCTAAAATCAACTTTAACCTTCTCTGTAATCTTTGATTCCACAACATCATAGACATCTGCAATTGCTCTAGGGTCTAATCTTCTCAGAGGCATCCTTCAAGATTTTTGAAAATCCAAGCAATAAGTCACCGACAAGGTCCTGGTGCAAACAACCTCAACTTGGAGATCGATCTACACACTCAAGATCTTCAAGCTCTGATACCACCTGACCCAGGGCAGGTAAGGAGGATCCAATTAAGGATAGTCCAAACAAGCAACCAAACATGACAATGTGGAATAACACAACAAGATAATGTTTTCAACTAAATTTTCATTAACATGCCCGATTGTAAGACCTTTCAAGGTAGGGCCAAATACAATCAAAAGCATTTCTACAATCTTCCAGCTAGTCTAGTTCTAAATCAATTAGCAACTGATGGAAAACACTAAGGTAGATCTAAACTTGAGCTCACAAGCCTCCAAGAAATCTCCTTATCTCCAAGCATGCAAACCACTAGCTCTGCTATTACAAACTATCAAATAACAATCTGATCTTCAAGATCTTGTAGGATCAAGATCTAATCACTGACTTATTGACTTTCACTACCCCTAAATAACTACCTAAGCACTCCTTAAATACTAATCTTCAACCACAAGTTGGCTAGAAGAAATAGTTAACTCCTAAGCCAAGTCGGTTCCTATTACAAATAAATATTAAATGCAACAACAGTCGGCTCTCAAATAGCCTTACAAACATTTAATTCTACATGTTGGCCTCAAGATCTACATAGGAGAATACAAAAAAAGCTACCATAAATAAATACACCAAGTCGGTCAACCAAATCTCCAAGAACTCCAGTCAGTAAACCAGAACAACCGAGTGCCAGAGAAATAATCAAGCACCAGTGAAACAATTGACCATGTCAAGCATCATTAAGAAAGAACATTGACCAAGCACCATAGACATCGCCGAGTACAAGTTCCACTGAGCACAAGAGGTTTCACCAAGTTCCTTCAGTGATCGAGCTTCCTTCAATAACCAAGACTGTCGATTAATGCTAAAACTGAGTAATATAGAACCAAAACAATAGATCACCATACAGATTCACCGAGTACACTAGAATGCCCCTGCATCAACATTGATGGTGATTGACATGTTGGAGATTTTCCAGCAAGCTAGTGCTGACTGTATGTTTGTCATTAATGACAACATATGGTAAGTAGCATGTGTGAAAGACTTATGCAATAAGCTTTGAGTATATGTAGCATAGACATGTTATCAGCATGATATTATGGATGTAGAGGTTAATTGTTTATACAGATAGTTATGTAGTAGCTTGTGTCATCAGTGTTCTTGATAGAGTTACAGATAGTGTTTTGTGTGTGATTGTACGTACAGTTATCATGGAGCCTTGCACCTTTGGATATGTGATGGAGACATGTTAGTGTTGCTCCATTCATGGATGCAGAGTTTGATGTGCAGTAGAAGTGAAGTTATGCAGTCGCTACTCACCAATTATAGTTTCCTGTGTTTATCCAAAAGAGCTGACAAAGATTATATTGGTACATGAGTTGCACCTATCATTTTGGTATGCGTGCTTGGATTAGTGATTAGAGAAGAGTTATGAAGGTTTAGTTAAGAGCACATGATGTAATTCAGCTTGAGGAGAAAGTATCAGTTAAATTGGTTGAGCCGATAGTGTGTAGTGTGTATCTACACTTATTAATTTGGACAGGTCCCAGTCTATTTTGTGTTCTTAGTAGAGCCAACAGAAATGTTATTGGAGAGTGTTATTGTTTCTTTAATATGATTCCAAGGTGGTTCTAATAGGCCGACTTGATTATATCATTTTGAGAGAAGATATTTATAGGTAGTCATTTGTGATTGCTAAGGTATGGTTCAAAATTGAAAGAGAAGAGTAGAGTAGAGAGTGCGAAGTGTTGAGCCATCAGTAGAAGGTCTATGTGACCAAGTAAAGAGTATATGCTATTCATTGGAATTGATCAAGACAACAAGTCTACCTCGTAGTTCACTAAGATCCAGATATAGTGTGTATCTATTATTCAGAAGGTTGCAACCTTCACCCCTTTGAGTAGTGAGCTCTCGAATAGTGCATCCTCACCCCTAATAGGGTCGATCATAAAAGAATCCTAATAGGGTCTGATCTTTGACCAGGTCACTGTACTTATTGCATTATAAAGATCAACTCCTAACAGGGTTGTAAGATCTTCTAACAAGGATCATTATACACTAGTGCAATTTATTAGTGGGTGTCAATTCCCACTGGGGTTTTTACCTATTTGGGTTTCCCCGTAACCAAAATATTGGTGTTGTGTTCAAGTGTTCTTTCATTGTGTTTATGCTTAATGTTTAAGTATACTTAATTGGATAAAGAATTGAAACTTTTAGATAACTGATTCACCCCCCCCTCTTAGTTATCTCTTGGGACTATTGCTAACAATTGGTATCATATCCAAGTGCCTCAGAGATAAATTTTAATAGCTTGAGGTTGATCAGATGGCATTCTTTAGAAAAGATAGTCCTAAGTTTTATGGAGAGAACTATCTTAATTGGAAGAACAAAATGGTGACACATTTGTAGTGCATTGCTTTTGAAGTTTTTGAAGTGGCTATCAAAGATATTAAGATCCCCTCTCTAGAAGATCTTGCAAATGATGATGCTACTAGTAAGAAAAAGGATTTGTTCTATCAGAATGCAATAGCCAAAGAAGCCCTCATCAGTGCCTTATCTGATAGTGAGTTTTCAGAGTTAAAGAAAGTAGACACAGCCTACAAGATATGGAAAAACCTAGAAGACATGTTTGAAGGAGATACACAAGCAAAGAATGCGCACATAAAGACTTGGAAGAAAAGATATAATGCATTAGAGATTCTACCTAAAGAAAACATCAGAGCTTACAACCAAAGGATTAATGAAGCAGTTGCTGGAATCAGGAACAATGGTGGAGAGAGATATCAGAGGAAGACATTAAGGATAAGTTGATGACTACTCTCACAATAGAGTATGAAAACAAGATCAACATCTTTGATGAGACCATGCAGCTTACAAAAAATTTCAAGAGAGAGACCTTGATCAACAAAATTTCAGCTTTTGAGATTTCAAGATTGAAGATAGAGCCTAAAAGTGAGATAGCCTTCAAAGCATCAGTCCATGGTAAGAAATTTTTAAACACTTCTGGTAATTTTTATGATGAAGATGAAGATAAAGAGATAGATGATATTATTTCCATGATTGCTAAGAAAGAAAGAAAAGGAAAAGGAAAGTATGAGGGTCAGTTACCTTTCAAATGTTTCTCATGCAATAAGATTGGTCACTTTGCATCTAAGTGTCCTACAAGAGTTAAGAAATTCAGAACTAACTACAAGCCTAAGTATACAAAATAATGTTACTATGCTAGTGATGGAGTTTTTGATGATGATTCAGTTGAATATGAAATTTGATTCATTGCTATTATGGAAAAGATGTATGATGAGATGGATCGTGAAGATGAGAAAAAGGAACAAGAGATAGCATTGATTTCACAAGTAGACATAAGGATAGATTGGATTATAGATAGTGGTTATTTACATCACATGACAGGTGATAAAGATAGATTTGTTCATCTGGACAAATACAATGGTGGCATGGTTAGATTTAGAGACAACACTCCTAAACCTATCATTGGTAGAGGAGCTATCACATTGGATGGAAAGAACAACATTGACAATGCTCTTTATGTAGATGGTTTGCAACATAACCTTCTTAGTGTTGGGGAGTTTCTTGAAAAAGGTTATAGACTGGAGCTCAAAGATAACAAGTTCATCATTAACAACAAGGATGGTGTAATGATTGCATCAAGTTCAAAGACTAAAGGTAATGTTTTTCAGCTCAATTCAGAAGCAAGTTGTTTTGTTGCTAAAGTAGATGACAGTTGGCTATGGCATAAAAGACTACATCATATCAATTTTGATAACATAGTAAAGATAAGCAATGTAAAGGTAGTAAGAGATCTACCTATCATAGAAAAGCTAGTTGATACTATTTGTAGGGAATGTGTGATGGGAAAGCATGTGAGGAATTCATCTAGGAGAAAGCATAATTCTATAGAGAACAAGTTGGATCTGATTCATACAGACCTATGTGGACCAACTCAAACAAGATCATACTATGGTAAAAGGTACTTCATTTTGTTTGTTGATGATTATTCCAGAATGATGTGGGTTGCATTCTTGAAAGATAAGTCTGAAGCATTTGAGAATTTCAAAATATTCAAAGCTAAGGTTGAGAATGAATCTGGACTAAAGATAAAGTGTCTAAGATCAGATAGACGAGGAGAATTCACCTTTGATAGATTCTATGAGTACTGCGAAGAATATGACATAAAGAGACAATTGAGTGCACCTAGAACCCCTCAGTAGAATGGGATTGCAGAGAGAAGGAATAGGATCATCCTTGATATAGTGTGCACCATCATGATTGAAGGAAATGTTGCACACACCTATTGGAGAGATGCGGTCAATACAATAGTCTATACCATCAATAGAATACAATTGAGGCCTAGCGCAGACAAGACACCTTATGCGCTATAGTTTGGTAATGTTCCCATGGTGAAATACTTCCAAATCTTTGGAAGCAAGTTCTACATCAAGAGGGATGAAGCAATAGGCAAGTTTGATGCAAGAAGCGGTGAAGGTATTTTCCTTGGTTACTCTACTAAAAACAAAGCTTATAGATGTTTCAATTTGAGATTGAAGAAGATCATTGAAAGTGCTCATGTTAAGATTGATGAAAATTTTATGATTCAAGAAAGATATCATGATTATTCACCTATGATTGAAGAAGAACCCATTCCGTCCACTAGTGAGACAGTTGTTGAAGAGATGTTTGACAATATTGATGTATTATTCAATGACCTTGAAACAAGTGAAGAAGAAACTCAGAAGGTAGATGAGTCAGTATCACCTAAAGTTCCAAAGTTTACACCTAGATATCACTCTAAGGATTACATCATTGGAGATCAGAGTAGCAAAGTCACAACAAGATCAAAAGCAAAGAGTTCAGCAAGCAATGAAGTAGTATGTTTACTATCTCAGATTAAACCTTTAAGCGTTGAAGATGCATGTAATGATTCAGATTGGCATGATGCTATGAAAGAAGAACTAGATCAAATTATTAAAAATGATACTTGGGAACTAGTCCCAAGACCTAGTGATAAGAATGTGATTGGAACAAAGTGGATATTTAGAAACAAGATGAATGAATATGGTACAGTAGTAAGGAATAAATCAAAGTTAGTATGCAAGGGATATGCGCAAAGAGAAGGTATTGATTATTTAGACACATTTGCACCTGTGATCAGATTAGAAGCCATTAAGTTGTTTCTAGCCTATGCAAAATTCAAAAACTTCAAAGTTTATCAGATGGATGTTAAGTTAGCATTCTTGAATAGAGAGTTAAAGGAAGAAGTATACATTAAGCAGCCAAAAGGATTCACCCTATCAGACAAGCCTAATATGGTATGTAGATAGAAGAAAGCCCTTTATGGACTTAAGCAAGCCCCTAGAGCTTGGTATGAGAGACTTGATAGATATCTAACAAAAATTGGATTCAAGAAAGGAGCAACAGATTGTAATCTATTTATCAAAGAGACATCTGAAGGTTTACTACTTGTAGCTATATTTGTTGATGACATTATCTTTGGGGTAATGACAAACTTAGTGTAGAATTCACTAAGGAGATGCAGAGTGAGTTTGAGATGAGCACGATTGGACCTATCAAATACTTTTTGGGATTAAATGTGCAATAGACAAAGAAAGGCATTTTCATTAATCAATCTAAATATGTGAACAAGATATTGAAAAATTTCAAGATGGATGATTGTAAGCCAGTGGGTACACCTATGATAACAGGATGTAAGCTTACAAAAGAAGATGATTCTCCAAAAGTAGATATAACATTGTACAAGTCTATGATTGGTAAACTCATATATCTTTCTCAAACTAGACCTGATATTTCTAATGTAGTTGGCATAGTTGGAAGATTTGCAGCAGAGCCTAAACAAAGTCACCTCATGGAAGTAAAAAGAATATTTAGATATATGCAAGGTACTATAGATTATGGTCTATGGTATCCTAACTTAGAGAATGTTGAGCTTCATGTATATATAGATATAGATTGGGCAGGATGCATGTATGATAAAAAGAGTACATCAGGAGGAGCAGTATTTCTTGGTGATAGACTTGTCACTTGGACAAGCAAGAAGAAAAATTGTATTTCTTAGTCAACAGAAGAAGCAAAGTATGTTGCAGCAGCCTTGAATTGTTCTACAATTGTTTGGATCAAGAAAATGATAAAGGATTTTGGAATTCAGATTGATTATCCTATTGTTATTCATTGTGATAATACTAGCACTATCAACATGTCAAAGAATTCTATGATGCATGCAAAGACAAAGCACATAGAGATTAAGTATCACTTCCTAAGAGAGAAAGTGATAGAGAAAGAAGTCAAATTGGATTATGTGAGTACAAAGGAACAACTAGCAGATATATTCACAAAGCCCTTACCAAAGGATACTTTTGAGTATCTCAGAGAGAAGATGAGAGTAATTCCCTTCCTTGATTCTTCTTAGAAAAAGTGGAAAGAGCATCAGTCCTCAGTGACTGATGGATGGTTGACTACTCTACTTTAGGAGTAGTACCATAACTTAAATGTTTGGCACCCTTTGCTATTGATGTCAAAGGGGGAATAGTATATAGTCATGAAAAACATCATTAAAGGGGGAGTACATACAGAATTAAAGAGAAGTAATATATAGTAGCAAGAGGGAGTAGTATTTAGTCATGGAAGTAGTTCAGTTGAGGGAATGGAGAATATTAAAGAATATTGCAGCAAATGGAGGATTCATCCTTGAGGGAGTTTTTATGAGGAAATGGAGAATGTTATAAAAGAATTGGTCATTTGGATTGGTGGTATTTTTCATTCCATATGTTGCCATCAATGCCAAAGGGGGAGATTATTGGAGATTTGCCAGCAAGCCAATGCTGACTGTATGTTTGTCATTGATGAAAACATATGGTAAGTAGCCTGCGTGGAAGACTTATGTAGTAAGCTTTGAGTATATGTAGCATAGACATGTTATCAACATGATATCATGGATGCAAAGGTTAATTGTTTATACAGATAGTTATGTAGCAGCTTGTGTTAGCAATGTTCCTAACAAAGTTACATACAATGTTCTGTGTGTGATTGTTCATATAGTTATCATGGATCCTTGTGCCTTTGGACATGTGATGGAGACATGTTAGTGTTGTTCCATTCATGGATGTAGAGTTTGATGTGCAGTAGAAGTGAACTTATGCATTTGCTACTCACCGGTCACAGTTTCCTATGTTTATCCAGAAGAGCCAACAGAGATTATATTGGTATAGGAGTTGCGCCTATCATTTCGGTATGCATGATTGGATTAGTGATTAGATAAGAGTTATGAAGGTTTGGTTAAGAGCACATGATGTAATCCAACTTGAGGAGAAAGTATCAGTTAAATTGGTTGAGCTGACAGTGTGTAGCGTGCATCTACACTTATTAATTTGGATAGGTCCCAATCTGTGTTGCGTGCTTAGTAGAGCCAACACAAATGTTATTGGAGAGTGTTATTGTTTCTCTAATATGATTTCAAGGTGGTTTTAATAGGCTGACTTGATTATATCATTTTGAGAGAAGATATTTATAGGCAGTCATTTGTGATTGCTAAGGTATGGTTCAAAATTGAAAGAGAAGAGTAGAGAAGAGAGTGCGAAGTGTTGAGGCATCAGAAGAAGGTCTATATGACCAAGTAAAGAGTATATAATATTCATTGGAACTGATCAAGACATCAAGTCTACCTCGTAGTTCACCAAGATCCAGATATAGTGTGTATCTATTATTTAGAAGGTTGCAACCTTCACCCCTTTGAGCAGTGAGCTCTCGGACAGTGTGTCCTCACCCCTAATAGGGTCAATCATAAAAGACTCCTAACATGGTCAAACCTTTGACCATATCACTGTACTTATTGCATTGTAAAGATCAACTCCTAACAAGGTTGTAAGATCTTCTAACAAGGATCATTATACACTAGTGCAATTTATTAGTGGGTGTCAATTCCCACCAGGGTTTTTACCTATTTGGGTTTCCCTGTAACCAAAATATTGGTGTTGTGTTCAAGTGTTCTTTCATTGTGTTTATGCTTAATGTTTAAGTATACTTAATTGGATAAATAATTGAAAGTTGTAGATAACTGATTCACCCCCCCTCTCAGTTATCTCTTGGGACTATTCCTAACATGACATGCCTTGAGAACTTCTTTATACAAACACTATGTATATAAATTTTGTGAATGATGTTTCATTATTATGTTCATCATGAAATATCTAAACCTAGGATGTTGACCAAAGTGATGATCCCTATGTACCATAATAGATACTTAAAATTTTTATGTAGATGCACTCGTCTCATACTTGACTCTAACCAATCACATCTACCATGAGGAACCAATGTTGGAAATGCCATATCTAACAATCCTAATGTGACATCTTCCTTGATAGGAGATGCACCTATAGCTAGCCATTTAGTTAATGTAGTTGGAATTGTATTAGGGTTATTAACCCATGCAGTGATTAATTCCATTTCTATGAGAGCATTAGGTGGTCTTGAAGCCATAGATATTTTGTTTTCAATTATGCTACCTTCATCTATCACCATGACTAGACCCACAAATATGATTTCATTTTCATCAGAATCAAATTCCATGTGCACTATCTTTAATTTGTTAATTTTTTCTTATTATCATAATTTATTGGTAGATCATTGAGAGCATTTTCATCAATTCTAAAATCTAAGTAGAACTTGTCATGCTCTACTTTGTATTTCAATTCTTTATACACATGATCCCTATTGACTATAAAGTTATAATTTATACCACATTGATCCCTTTACAAACAATAATAATTGGAAAATGCTCTATTTGATGAACTACAACTGATTGAGAACCTGATTGATGAAGAACAAGTGATTAGTGATCATCGAGCACTAAATTGTTATGTAAGATAATTGAATTAGTCATTATGTTGTCATTGATGTCAACTAGTTTTGATAGTACTTATCATGGTAGTTGCAAATATCTAGATATCTGTAAAAGAGGAGAGAAAAGATGAAGAACTGAGATATCTACATGGAGGAAGATGGATATGACAGATGATGATAAGGAATAATCTTGGTAACTTATTGACGAGTCTATGACTAAATATTGTTGACTTGATTATGTTGCATTAATTTGTTATGAAGATAGAATCAAAATGTTACAAAGTAGTGTGGTTAGTTAATGAAGCATTCCAGTATACACCGAGCAAGTGTAGTGTATACCGAGCAATAGTATCAACCGAGCTTGTGTTCACCGATGTATTTCTTTGTTAACCGAGTATGGACAAAAGAACTAAATGATTAGTTTAGCCGGCAGAAATTGATGAGCTGTAAAGTGTATGATTATGAGGTGAAAAGATAAAGTTTTTTGTAAGATCTATAGCTAACAAAATTCAGAGAAGATCTAAAGGATAGAATTGAAACGTGTTACTGACACATCGACTGAGGAAGGTTTAAGTGGAAAAATCAATGAAGGAGATTAAGTAGCAAAATTTGATGGATGAAAAGAAAATGGTTTACTTGTCTATTTAAGAGACTAGGGTTTCATAGTGAAACATATGCCAGAAGAAGGAGATTGCCGAGATATCATGTGAAAAAGAATCATGCATGCTTGATCATATTGGTTGAAGAAGAACCGAACTGCAAAACAATATTGAGCGTCAAAGAGTTTTATCGAGGAATAGTAATTTATTGAATGTTGATGAATTGAATAAGAAATATTGATCAGAGGATTTGTATGGACTTAAGATAGATCTGATAATCTGCAAATCAAGTTGTATTGTAATCAGATCACCTAATGTTTTAGTTTAACCATTGTAGATAGATAAAATCTCTTCACCGAGTGGACTTAAAAGTCTTATATGTCATTCATAGAATGTACATTGTTATCCTGTCAACCCCATAGTGAATGCTGGTTGGACGATAACTATTAGTGTTAAATCCTCTAATAAGGTCACACCTTACAGTGTGTTTTGTAACCTTTAATAGAGTTGACTCTTCACTGAGCTTACTTCAGAAGAGTGAAATTTTTTGGGGTTACCAGTCCTAGGTGGTTATTCCCTTTGCAGGGTTTCCACGTTAAATCTTTTGTGTTATGTGTTTATGTGGTGATTGTTTGGATATCATACTTTACATATTACATGTTAGATTTGGTCGGTAATCACTGTGAACAATTAACTGGTAATTGGTAATTTCACAGACAGTTAGTATTTTATGTTTACCAAGCTGCAGAATTAGCTGAATTTGTTTTGTGATATACATTTTGTATTTGGGACTATGGATAACTGATTCACCCCCCTCTCAATTATTCTAACAATTGGTATCAGAGCATGTTGGTTGCTTGGAACAGAGTTTTAAGGACTTCAACAAAAAGATCACAAAATGTATAAGAGGGAAGTGCCAATGCTAAATAAGGACAACTTTACAATATGGAAAAGCTGAATGAGATTGTATATATCTAGGATTGGGAATTCTACCCTCACCCTATTGGATAATGCCTACTTAGCACCGCCTACAAGACCTTTTAATCTTGATCAATTGAGAGATAGACATGAGCATAATGTTACTATGATGGAGATTGCTGCTGCTCTATCAGATGTTGAGTTTGAAGATGTCAAGGACTGCCTTACTTCAAAGAAAATGTGGGATAAAATTACTCAAGTTTATAGTGGTGATGCAAATGTCAGAAGAGCCAGAGCTGAAATTTTAAGAGGAAGATTCGATGATATGAAAATGAAAGAAGGAGAAAACATAGTGCAGTACACAAACCGAATAAAGGAGGTAGTTAATGCTATCAAAGGATCTGGTGGTGTCATTACTGAAGAAATACTGGTAAGTAAAATCATAAGAACCTTATTGCCTATTTACACTATCAGAATATCTGCAATACACGAAATGAGGTTTGCACCTGGTAGTACTCTCACTCTTGATAGTCTGATCGGTAAGCTAACAACTTTTGAACTAGACAACTTTGATAATAGTGTTGTATCATATATTGAGTCTGCTTTCATGAATTCTCTAAAGATCGATAAGTCTAGTAGTAGAAGTAATAATGATGATAATGATAGTAATAATGATGATGAGCTTGATGATCTTGAAGCTCTTATGGCCAGGAGATTACCTAAAGGTAAAGGTAGATATAGGGGTAAATTACCTTTAGCATGTTTTAACTGCAAAGAAGTTGGTCATATTGCTGCTAGATGCCCAAATAGGAAAGAAGATGATAGAAACAAGGATCAATCTAGTGAAGGAAGCTATGGGAGAAGAAATAATAGAAGTTACCAACACAGATGATGATGTGGAAGTAGTTTTTGTTGCGATAAAGGATGATTCTGAGGAAGAAGAAAGGTATGTAGAGACAACACTCATTTCTAAGGTTAATAAAAATGATACATGGATCATTGATAGTGGCTGTACCCATCACATGACTGGTGATGAAGAAAAAATTGATCATCTTGAGCAATATAATGGAGGATCTACAAAAATGGGTAATGATACTCCTTGTATGGTTAGAGGAAAAGGAACTTTAATGATAAATGATAAAATCAAATGTGATAATGCTTATTGGGTAGGACTAAATTATAATCTGCTAAGTGTGGTACAACTTAACAACTCAGGTCACCGAGTAGCTTTTGAGAGAAAAAAGGTTAAGATATTTGATGATGGAGGAAAACTTGTTGGAACAAGAGCACAAATGAAAGGTAACTTGTTTTATCTTGATAATGATAAGTTTTCTTGTTTAATAATTCAAAATGAAGATGCATGGCTGTGGCATAAAAGGTTATGTCATGTAAACTTTGATAAAATGATTAAAATTAGTAGAAAGAAAAAGGTTAGAGGTCTGCCTAGCCTAGCAAAACCAGATCATGTTATGTGTCATGAATGTCAAAAGGGTAAAATGACAAAATCTAGTTTTAAGAGTAAAGATTATTTAACAAAGAGAATTTTGGAGCTAGTTCACACTGACCTATATGGTCCCATGAGAACACAGAGCTATTATGCAAATAGATACTTCATTCTGTTTGTTGATGATTACACTAGATTAATGACTGTGATGTTTTTAAAGGAGAAATCAGAGGCATTTAAGATGTTTAAATGGTATAAAGAAAAGGTAGAGAAAGAAACCGAGAAGGAATTGAAATGCTTGAGATCTAACAGAGGTGGTGAATTTATTTCTGATGAATTTACTAACTATTGTAATGAGCATGGTATAAAAAGATAGGTTTCTGCACCGAGAACACCTCAGCAGAATGAGATTTCTTAAAGGAGGAATAGATCAATTGTTGATTGTGCAAGGACATTGATGTTGCAAAAGAATGTTGCTCATACATACTGGAGAGAAGCAATCATCATAGCTGTCTATGTTCTGAACTGAGTACATCTGAAGAAGGACACAAACAAAACACCCTACGAGCTATGGTTTGGTCACAAACCGACTGTAAGTTACTTCAATTTTTTTGGTAGTAAATGTTTTATTCTGGAAGATGAAAGAAATGGAAATTTTGACTCTAAAGGGGATGAAGGGATATTTCTTGGATATTCCACTAAAAGCAAAGCCTATAAGTGTTTGAATAAAGTTACTAATAAAATGATTGAAAGTACTAATGTCAGGGTTGATGAATTAGACACTAAGAATAGTGAAGAAAGCACTAGGGAGCTGAAAGACTATGGTAGATTCACTTACATTGAACAACTAGAGTACCTATTGAAGCCACAAAATATGTCAACTGGTCATCAGGAAAACAACACCGAGGAACAACAAAGAGAAACTGATGATCAGGAAGGAGCTACCGAGCAAGCACATGAACCTAAATAGGATGAAAAATAAAGAAGAGATCAAGTACTAGCTAGATTTTTTAGAAGACATCATCTTGAGAACCAAATCATTGGCGACAAGAAAGTTGGCATGATGATAAGAAGTAAGTTAAGAAAAGGTACATGCTTAGTTTGTGAGTTTCAACCAAAAAATGTTAAAGTTGCATTGGAGAATGAAGAATGGGTAAATGCAATGAATGAAGAGATAGAACAGATAGAGAAAAACAAGACATGGACTTTAGTACCTAGGCCTAAGGATAAGAATGTTATCAGTACTAAATGGATTTTCAGAAACAAGCTAAATGAAAATAGAGCGGTCACATGAAATAAAGCTAGACTTGTATGCAAGGGTTATGCACAAGAGGAAGGCATAGATTATGGTGAGACTTTTGCACTTGTTGCTAGACTAGGATTCATAATGTTACTTGCATATGCAACACATAAGAAGTTTAAAGTTTATCAAATGGATGTTAAGTTTGCATTTCTAAATGGGATACTAGAAGAAGAGGTCTACATCGAACAACCAAAAGGGTTTGTTGATCAAGACAAGAAATATATGGTATGTAGACTACATAAAGATTTATATGGTTTAAAGCAAGCACCTAGAGACTGGTATGAAAGGCTGCATACTTATTTGTTAAGTATTGGTTTTGTTAGAACTAGTAAGAACATCAATTTGTATATGAAAGGAGATACTGATGATACTATCTTGATTGCTGAAATATTTGTGGATGATATTATTTTTGGAGGAAAAGATCATATCTATAAATCATTTGCTGATGAGATGCATAAAGAATTTGAAATGTCTATGTTTGGAGAGATTAAGTTCTTTCTAGGCTTGTAGGTTATTCAGTAGAATGATGGAATATTCATCACACAATCAAAGTATATAAAGGAAGTACTGAGAAAATTTGGCATGGTAGATGCTAAACCAGTTGGAACACTGAGGGTCACAGGCTAAAAACTGACTAAAGATGATGAAACTATAGAGGTGAACTAGACATTGTACTGATCTATGATTGGTAAGTTGATGTATGTAGTGCATAGTAGACCCGATATTGCACATGCTGTGGGAATTGTTGCTAGATTTTTTGCAAATCTGAAGGAGTCACAAATGGTTGCAACTAAAAGAATCTTAAGATACTTGAAGAAAATAGAGGACTATGGATTATGGTATCCTAAGGAAGGGAAGTTTGAACTATGAGTTTACATTGATGCAAATTGGGCTGGAAATATAGATGACAGAAAAAGTACCACCAGAGGAGCATTTTTCTTTGGTGAAAGACTTGTTACTTGGACAAGTAAGAAACAACCTTGTATTTCTCAGTCTACTGCCAAAGCAGAGTATGTTGCTGCTACAAAAAATTGTTCAAACATTGCCTACATCAAGCAAGTATTGGAAGGGATGAATGAGGTAATCACTGAGTCAGTGATTATATACTGTGATAACACAAGTGCAATAAAAATTTCAAAGAATCCTTTAATGCACTCAAAGACCAAGCACATCTATATTAAGTATCACTAATTAAGATAACAAGTACAAGAGAAGCAAGTTAAATTAGAATATGTTACATCAAAAGAGCAACTTGTTTACATATTTACCAAGCCTCTACCGAAGGAAACTTTTGAATATTTGAGGACTAGACTTGGGGTCCGTCCCTTGTCTACCAGTCACTAATGTGATTTGGAGGTTGCATTAGCCTAATCTTATCAGAAGATAATTCATGTTGATGCAGCATAACTCACACTTTGGATTCTGTCTAAGGTTGTGTAGATTTGAGGAGTTAGAACAAGATATTTGCATATCGGTATACTGAGATACAAAGATACATTGTATACACCTAACAACAGAGAGTCACATGGCTAATACAGAGCTATATGTTTATTTGTTTCTTTGGCATTGCTATCAAAGGGAGAAATAAACAATATGATACCCTAGGAGATCACTAGAATATCGATCTAAGGGAGAGAAAATCTAAGAAGATAAAGGGAGAGATAAACAGAAGGAAGATGAGAACTAGAAAGATCATATATGCAGAAGAGAGTCTGCATTTGCAATTCTGTCATGTAACGTAGTGATTAAACATATTAAGCTTAGGGAGAGCTTACCGAGCTACAAAATTTGCTTACAGAGTTGTAGAATACATGTTTGGTATGTGTATGGTATATTTCATATTGCTTGAGTTGCCATCAATGCCAAAGGGAGAGATTGATGAACTACAACTAATTGAGAACCTAATTGATGAAGAACAAGTGATTAGAGATCATTGAGCACTGAATTGTTAGGTAAGATAATTGAATCAGTCATTATGTTGTCATTGATGTCAACTAGTTTTGATAGTACTTATCATGGTAGTTGCAAATATCTAGACATCTATAAAAGAGGAGAGAAAAGATGAAGAATCGATATATCTACATTGAGGAAGATGGATATGGTAGATGAGGATAAGGAATACTCTTGGTAACTTATTGATGAGTCTATGAATTCATATTGTTGACTTGATTATGTTGCATTAATTTATTATGAAGATAGAATCAAAATATTACAAAGCAGTGTGGTCGGTTAATGAAGCATTCCAGTATACACCGAGCCAGTGTAGTGTATACCGAGCAACAGTATCAACTGAGCTTGTGTTCCCCAATGCATTTCCTTGTTAACTGAGTATGGACAAAAGAACTAAATGATTAGTTTAGCTGACAGAAATTGATGAGCTGTAAATTGTATGATTACAAGGTGAAAAGATAAAGTTTGTTGTAAGATCTATGGCTAAAAAAATTCATAGAAGATATAAAGGATAGAATTGAAATGTGTTACTGACACATCAATCGAGGAAGGTTTAAGTGGAAAAATCAACGAAGGAGATTAAGTGGAAAAATCTGATGGATGAAAATAAAATGATTTACTTGTCTATTTAAGAGACTAGGGTTTTACAGTGAAACATATGCCGGAAGAAGGAGACTGTAGAGATATTGCATGAATAAGCTTCATACATGCCTGATCATACTGGTTGAAGAACCAAACTGTAGAATAGTACCAAGCGTCAGGGAGTTTTACTGAGGAATAGTAAGTTATTGAATGTTGATGAACTAAATAAGAAATATTGGTCAGAGGATTTGTATGGACTTAAGATAGATATGATAATCTGCAAATCAAGTTGTATTGTAATCAGATCACCTACTATTTTAGTTTAGCCATTGTAAACAGATAAAATCTCTTAACTGAGTGGACTTGAAAGTCTTATATGTCATTCATAGAATGTACATTGTTATCCTGTCAACCCCATAGTGAATGTTGGTTGGACGATAACTATTAGTGTTAAATCCTCTAACAAGGTCACACCTTACAATGTGTTTTGTAACCTTTAACAAGGTTGGCTCTTCACCGAGCTCACTTCAAAAGAGTGAAAAGTTTTTGGGTTACTGGTCCCAGGTGGTTTTTCCCTTTGTAGGGTTTCCACATTAAATCTTTTGTGTTATGTGTTTATGTGGTGATTGTTTGGATATCATACTTTACATATTGCATGTTAGATTTGATCAGTAATCACTATGAACAATTAACTGGTAATTGGTAATTTCAGAGACAGTTAGTATTTTATGTTTACCGAGCTACATAATTAGCTGAATTTGTTTTGTGATATACATTTTGTATTTGGGACTATGGATAACTGATTCACCCCCCTCTTAGTTATTCTAACACTATTGTATGTGATAAAATTTTAGAAACTTATTCTATGTGTTGTGGAAAACTTATCGTGTGTCCTTTGTATTTATATTGGTCAGCAGTTACATGTGTAACTTGTAGTATAGGGCTAACATGTGCAATCAACATCTCTTCTAGACTTGAGTCAAATTTGCAAGCTCTTCTAGTTGAGGGCTAGGATCCATATTATTTGAAGATGAAAACCTATATACGATTTCCTCTCTCTTGTCGACATCTATTATATACATGAACTTGAGAGTTGCAATATACTTTTATTCTAAGATAAGATTCTTGACAAACATAACACATATTTGGAGTTCTAAACATATCTAATTGAACTCTATATTGCATTTGAAATCTTCTAAATTCTGACTGAAGCATACAATCTGGGTTTGGTATGTTTTCTATAGTACCTTCAACACCTACATTTAGTTGTATTTGACTTCCATGATGTGGTGTTTTTGACACACGTTCTATGGATCTTGATTTTTCATTTTCAAGTTTGAACTCAATGTTTGTAGTAGATGGATAATTATATCTCTCACTTGGTTGGGTATCATCTTGTTTCCCTTCTTGTCTTTTAGAATGAGAGAGTTATTGAGAAGTTTGTTGATGCCTATCTCTATTCACATTTGTTTCATCACTATTTTGAAATTGCAATTCTTCCACTATTACTTCTGTCCTTCTTCTAGCAGATCTTTTCCTATCAACTTCATTGCATCTTCTTCTTTGTTCTTCTCTTTGATCATCTATCATTTTTTCTTGTTGTCATCTATGATACTCTCTTTGATATTGTGTTTTATATTGTCTTTTTTTCTCCTTTGATTCAAAATTCAATCTTGGTCTCACCATAGTTGATATCAAAGAAATTTAAAGTTAAAAATCTAAATAGAGTTTTTACCTTGAATATCTAACTTTTTTTAATCATCAAGATCCCTTGAAGGGCAAGATGAGATAATTTGATGTTAGAGAGAAAAAGTTAGAAATTGTATATAAGAAGTAATAAACATTCTAATATTATATTATTTTTTATGAAATTACATTTACAACCATATGACGACATCACCTTCCTTCTACGAAATAAAAAATATTCTAGTATATATTTATTTTAAAAATTGTATATATCCATTTGGAAACATTGTCTTCCAAATAAGAAATATTCAAGATTTATGTATTCATTTGTAAAATCATATTTACATCTATATGGCGACATTTCCTTCCATAAAAGAAATAAATATTGTAGTTTTATATATTCAATTAGAAAAATCACACTGACATCCATTTGACGGCATTGCCTTCTAAATAAGAAAGTATATTTTCTATATTTATATATATTCATTTAGAAAACTCCAATTGCATGCATTGCCTTCCAAATAAGAAATGAATTCTCTACTTTCATTATTTATTTCCAAAATCATAATAATAAGAAGAAATGAACTTTGTAATTTATGTATTCATTTGAAAAATTATAATAAATCTCATAGCATAATTTTGAAATAAATATTGATATTAGAATTAGTATAATTTACAAATTAACTAACTATATAACAACTCTTTAACTAAATAAAATAGTAAAATGATTTTTTAAGATTAATTGTAGTCTAACTATAGAATAACTCTTTAAAAATGAAGTAACTATAAAATAACTTTTTAAAAATGAAGTAACTATGTGTATCGTCTTAAAATGGAAGCACTTACATGTTCAGAGTGTTTAGCCCTCTGAGTAGGTGTTTTGGGATCATGTCAAGCACCTTGAATGGGTCCTCAACTTTGATTTGACATTTTGTCTGATTCTGCCCCCTATTTCCACTTCTTTTCTGCATAATTTTGGCATCCTGAACTGAAATTCTGAGATTCTTGACTTTTGGGTCAAAGGTGACATTTTTGGGTCAAAGGTGACATTTTTGGGTTAAGGGTGACCTCATCCCTGACCTAGGGTAGAGACGACCTTGTCTTTGACCCCGGGTTTAAATTTCAAGTTTTCATGATTTCTGGATGTCGGGTTTCAGAAAGAATTGTTTTTCCACTTCTGGGTCGGCTATTTTGGTCTTCGAAATGGTAAAATCTTAATTATATTTAAATTAGGTCCATTTCGAAAGGGTTGAGGCCTAATTGGAATTTAATTCCCCAAGGTGGTCCCTTTAGAGGATTGTGCCCTAGATCACTATAAAAGGAAGCCTTCCTCTCTCATTTTCTCCATCTCATTTTTCCATCATGCTCAAGCACTCTCAAGAAAGCATTCATTCAATAAATCTTCCATTCAAGCATTCAAGAAATCATACTCTTCTCCATTCAAGTTCTCCATTGAAGATCTAGGATTTAAGTATTCAAGCCTTTGAAGGGATTTGGTTCAAGCATTCAAGATTCATCATTCAAAACCCTAGATCTAGCCATCATGGTGGTGTGATCTTCCTTCAAGATCCCTTGTTCATCTTCAAGATCTATTCATTCTTCCTTCAAGGTGGATTCCAAGCATACAATCATGAAAGTTTATATTTATATTTGTTAGTGTTGATTCCAAGCTTTCATATTAACATACTTGATTACATTTCAAATACAATTGCATATCTATTGAATATCATAGCTTCGTTGTTAGATCTACTTCTACTACTTGCTAGCATTCTCTATTTCAATTCTATTATTAAGGTTGATTTTGTATACACCTAAAAATGGTCACCTAGACTATTAGCCCCTTTTGCTAAAATCTTCAATTGCTTATTCTTGATCAAATCCTACTTCTTTCATTTATTCGATTATTTTCTATGGGCTAACCATTTTATCCTAAGTTTTTATTTATTTAAAAGGAATATTTCCTCCCTTTTTATTAAATAAAAGCCTCCACTTTTTCTCTTATCCTAAGTTGCACAAATAAAACATTCTTATTTTATAAAAAAAGAGAAAAACACTTTTTGTCTCATATGGACACAAAAGTCAACTCTTATTTTCCCATTGAAGGATATGTGTGCACATGGATTGCTCCTCTTTCAAGCTCCACCGTTGATTAAATCTTTTGCCTCTTAATCTCCATGGTCCATTCCTTCTCATTTCTTATAAAAGGAGAGCTCTCTTCTTCATTCTAGAGCCCCAACTTTTTATGCTAATGTTATGCTGCAGGTTTTCTAGGTCACTTTGGAGCTTTTGGAGATTTGGAGCATTCTTGGCTTTTTGCATCTACATGTTATCATAGTTTCATTTCTTGCATTGTCATGGCATTCATAGCTTCATACTTAGCTTAGTTTCCTTTATGCTTTAGATTAATTCATCTAGCTTAACTAGGAGGCTTTGTAATACTTGCATCTTTCATTTTCATAGCTTAGCTTGCATTTCCATTTCTAGCATAGCATTGCATTGCATTTTCATTCTTGATTCTTGAGGATATTGGCATTCTTTCCCTTGTCTTCATTGAATCTCCCATTGCATGGTTTACTAGAAAGGTTATAGGCTAAATAGCTCTAGCTGAGAGCATTCTTAAAACCCTTGCACTCTAGGGAGCTATGGATCAATTTTTGAGACCTCATTCTTGAGTGTTCTTGAATGTAATGATTCATAGAAGTGTGACACAATTATAGCACACATTTTTGGTGCCCACTGTGGGACAGAGTAGAATAGCTTTGTCCCTTCTTTTTCTGCATTTTCATCATTTTTCATCAATTTTTTGGTAGGTTTGTAACTTAATTTTCAGTCTCTGTTTGTCTATCTCAGACTATCGTACGATACTTTCTAGAAGTATCGTGTGATAGTTTTCTGTATGTGCATGCAATACTTCACCTGTCAGAAGTATCACTTGGCTATTGTAGAGAATATCACCTAGTGTAAGGCGAACTATCACTTGGTGTCAGGAGAAATATTGCACAAACTCATATTATCGCCCCAGTATACTGAGAAGTATCACACAATAATTTTGGTGTCTGTAACTATTGCCTGTACCTGACAGCGAGCTATTTTTGAGCTAATTTGTTTATCTTGCAAGTTTTAGGTTCTCTGCTATCTTTTTGAAAATTTTTAAAAATTTCAGCGTTTTCAAATCCGTGCCACTCTGGTAAACGGGCACCCATTTTTTAAATTTTTTTTCACAAATGGTATCAAAAGTTTAAGTGTGATATATTGTTGGAAAGGTATTTTCGAGCTTAATCCAACCATGCTAGTTTCATTTTCAGATTTTGCCATTTGATTAGCTATTTTACTTGCAGATTATCTAATTTTTGATGTGCTAACCATTGTGGAGCTAACAAGTTGTGCTTGTAGGTGCTCTCATTGCTTGGAATTTTTTAAAAGAAATGCATGTCAAAGAGGGCTACTAATGGTTTTTGTAGGGCTGCCCTAAGCATAAAAACTAAATCAAGTGCTTGTTTAATTACTTTATTTATTGAGTGCGGCATATACTAGTTGTTTCATTTCATAGGCACTTAATACCTTGTTGTAGGAATTTTGAGGTGGTAGGAGAGTATGATCTTCACCCTTGTGGTGAAACATAAATCTTGACCCATCTTGGGATTTTGAAAGCAAGGGGGTAACTAAATCTTTGCTTGGTGTGTTTGGGTGAAGTTTTTGAGATAGGGGAGTATGCTCTTCACCCTTGTGGTGAACCAAAAACTTTGAACCTCAAAAATTGATCTACTCTTTGTTTAGATTTAGAATCTTTTAGCGGGCCTGCTCTTGAGCAATAAAGAGGAACGAACCAAGTGGGGACAAGCTAATACTAAGCTATTCCAACCCACTATAATCTCAAGGTTATCAAAGACACAAAACCTTGGTAGACATAACACTTGTCTTCGCTTGATGTGAGTAGCTCATGGGATTGCGACCATGGGGAAAGCATTGAGCAAGAATGCTTAAGGTACTCTTGAGGCCGCGAGGTCCTAGTCCTTTATGAGGAGCAAGAGGGGTGTTATGAATGGAAGCCCTTACTATGAACCATTAGTTAGAAGCCACCTTATTTTAGCTATTTAGCTTCTTGGTGCAAGGATTGATCCAAGTGGACTTACCCGGATCACCCCAAGACACTCACCATATGTGTTCCTTTGGTTGTGTTTTTGACACATCCATGACAATGCCAATATCTCTTGTGGGAAACCACTTGGTGTGAGGCAAGGGAGCATCAAGTTGTGGGCCCCGTTGCTAAGTAATGAGCCTTGTCCTTCTAGGTAGTAATTTCTTGAATTGTCTTCGATTGTGCTATACTAGTGTAAACGTTCTTAACATTCAAACAAACGGTAGCATTCATAAGATTTTCTATTTTGATATCACAAGTGCTTGTCTTGGCAAGGTTGCTTTTTCCCTTGTTCCAAGTGTTTTATGACATGTTTGATCACCTACTATTTGTAAACTTATCTTTTACTTGCTGTTACTGTCTGTCAAACTGAGAAATTGCACTATCCAATCTTTGAAATCGATCAAAACGCTTCAAAACTAAGATTTTATCATGAGGTATGTATCTTATTTTATCTGATTTCAAGTATTTCCCTTACAATTCAAATGCATGTGTAAAATATTGGCTTTGGGGTCTCTTTTATGTGCAAATCATTGTTCTAGGACCCTATACACTATTTTATCCTATACATTTTGGTGATCCCGTTTATGACAACTCTTTCTTTTGTGGAATTAGATGCCATATTGTGTTTGTGGTGTTTGATTTCCTTCTCATTCTTATAAATTTCATTTGAATGCATTTGTATATATTTAGATTTATTTTCTATGCATTTCTTTATTCATTATCATGTTGCATAATTTATCTCAAGTGTTTGTCAAGTACTTTATTGAACCTTTTGGATGGGGATGTTGATTTTTCTCTTCCTCATGAAACCATTATGGATGATCCTTTGGATAACGAAATTGATTTATCCCCTTGTCGCAAAGAAGCTTTGATACAAGAGGGTGATTTATTAATAGATGACATATTCATACATGATGATAACTCTTTTTCTAAAACACATGTAGACATTTTAGTGAAAGAAGATGATAGTATAGATCCTTTACCTCCATTTGGGATTCCTTCCAGTGATGAGGCATTAGCGGAGAATGATATGAATTCCCTTAATGCTCTCCCTATTAGTGATGATCTTATGGAGAATCATGATCTTACCTCATCTCCTCCTAGGATGTCTTCTTTTCTTCCTTCTTGTGAATCTATTTGTAGTGTTGAGACAACTAATATGGTTTTTCTGAAACCCTTGTTGACCGTCAAAGGTTGTCCTCGCCTTACTCTCAAAGGTAAACCTATGGAGACTTTAGAGTCTTTTAATGACCAAGATTTGATAGCTCACACATATCATACAAGGAATAACCCTCAACCTAATCCAGTGGTTTCTACTTTGTTGCCACCTTCTCAACCTATTCTTCCTCCTCCACCTCATCTTCCTAGCAAGGAGTATGATTTGATAAACCAATTGCAAAATACTCCTGCCAAGATTTCTTTATGGGAGCTTCTTCAAACTTCACCTACCTACTATGAAGCCTTGCAAAAATCTCTAGCAACTCTTCCTACTCCACCTCCTAATCAAGAGAACATCAACAACTTCTTACAATGCATGCATGCTACCCTAGGTCCTCCTGACATTGTATTTACTCAAAAGGATTTTCCTTCTAAAGAAGTTCAGAATCAATATGATGCTCTTATGGTTGCTGTTAGTATCAAAAAAAGTATCATTCATAGGACCTTGATTGATAATGGATCTGGGCTTAATGATTGTAGTATGGACATGCTCAAAGAGATTAACATCGATCTTTCAACTATTCAACCTGACAATGTTCCTATACGTGGCTTTGATAACA
This sequence comes from Chamaecyparis obtusa, assembly GCA_027943335.1. NCBI lineage: Eukaryota > Viridiplantae > Streptophyta > Pinopsida > Cupressales > Cupressaceae > Chamaecyparis > Chamaecyparis obtusa. The sequence goes on from BSBK01003032.1 coordinate 1,772,544, forward strand.
TTGCTAAGAACACTTTAGGCATCATTACCTTACCTATCAAAGTAGGACTGGTCATCTTGACTACACCTATTCATGTTATGCCTGGACCTCTCAATTATAATCTTCTTTTGGGTAGACCTTGGTTTCACGAGATGCATGTTGTTCCTTCCACCCTTCACTGAAAAGTCAAGTTTATACATAACAACAAGATGTATTCACTTCATGCGGATGATGCACCTAATCCTTGTTTGAATATTCAAACTCACACTACTCCTATTCCTAATAGTATCTCTAATGCTCTTCCTGATGATTATTGGGGAACCTTGGATTTTAATCCTACCTTTATTGGAGAGTATAAGGTTAATGATCTTGATTTTATGAAGCAACAAAGAGAATTTGAACAACGAGTTTTTACTTCTACTTCTAAAGCCCTTCATAATAACTTTGTCACTGCTTCTACCCACAATGAATCTGTCAAACCTACTAATGATGACATAGTGACTACTAAAGTTCCATTGACTCCTTCTGATATGGCTTATTGTTATGGTCCTGGTTATCACTTCCTAGTTAAACAAGGATTTAATGGTCAAGGATGTGGTAAGCATAAACAGGGAATTAAAATGCCCTTACACACTAGGGGGCATGAGCATTCTTATGGATTGAGATTTAATCCTCAACAACAAATCAATTTTAACAACATCTCAAATAACACTTCAACACATGATGAACCTATGAAGGAATTTGACCAAGAAGTTCTTTTTCCTTAACTCCTTTGTGCTAAGATGATTACTAGACCTAAATGCAAAAATAAATGTAGTTCACACTTAAAGACTCTTCCTTTTTTTTTAATATCATAGATTTCATGATCACTCTACTAATGAATGTCAAGCTTTACATTATAAGATTAGGAAGCTCATTGATAGTAATGTTATTTATATATCATATAGCAATGAGTTGTATTTCAATCTTGTTTTCTCTAAATGACATTTATGTTCCTATTATGGAGCTCCACATTATGTAAACAATGTTAGCCTAATCCTTGGGGGATCATTGTCTTGTATAGTGTTGTGAGCGATATAATGGGTCCCCTTCCATCCTTGTTCCTATTCTTGGGGGGCAAGGATGCCATCACTTTCTTTTCTTTCTTTCCAAGATTCACCTCTTTCCTTGGTTAAGCAGTATCTATCTATTATGTGATATCCAATCATACGTGAAAATTTTGATTTTCATTGAGAATCTATGTCCTTGATCATAATCTATTTCATTGTTTGACATTGGGTTTCCATGGTGGATAAATCTCTCACCTTGGAAACTAAATAGTGTGCTATCCCTCACAAGGGTTACTTTTTCACTTCTTGCATGATATCTCTTTGCATTCTTCCCTTCCATGGCCTCATAGGAGCTGTGACCTTCTTGGCTTGGACTGGGTGTTGTCTATGGATATTGTCTTGATGTTGAAGAGGGATTTATCCTAGTTCTTTTCTTTGCTTAACATGTCAAAATAGTATGTTTTTTCCATATTAAGGAGGGGGGCATATATACGGCCTCCCTCATTTTATATTATGCATTTTTGTTCTAACCTTTTGTTTTGCAACATGCTAAATCTCAGAAGTTAATGCACATAAGGTGCTAAATCTTGAAGGGACACATTTAAAATTTCAAATATGCTAAATCCTCTAAAGGTAATGCACATAAGTTGCTAAATCCTGAAGGGACACACATTTCCAATATGCTAAATCTTCTGATGGTAACACACATAAGTTGCTAAATCTTGAGGAGACATGCATTTCATATTCATAGTGATACAAGAAGGTGGATCTATGGGTATTCTAGAAGCCATTAGAAGATGCATTACAATTTCAAGGCACAATTTATGGGTGAACCTATTGGGCTCTCCCTCCTAGGTGATTCATGGTAAGGTGGGCATCTTACTGGGCAAGGTAATCACTTTCTCCTTTCTCTCTTTTCACTTTCATGCTAGTAGGACTGGATCATGAAGCTATGTTATTTATAGTGTTTCTCTTGTCTTTCTTATGTAATCATTTATGCTTTTATGATAGCTTTCCAAATATGATATTAGTATGAGAAATATTTCTTAGCGAGGTTTCTTATGCTAATTGATTTGGGTTGTTTAGTACTAACCCCTGTTCTTTTGGTTTTCTCTTTTTGCACCCTCGTACGTGTACGTTGAGTTAGAATCCTTAGTCTGGGGGCTTGTGTCCTTAGCTAATTTTTATTTTATCTCGTTGTGAATCCACTTGGATCTCCTCTTTCTTCTCCTTTACTAAGAGTTTGCATCGAGTCCATATTCTTGCTAAAGTGGGGGCTTAATGTATCATCTTAAAATGGAAGCATTTCCATGTTAAGAGCATTTAGCCCTCCAAGTAGGTGTTTTGGGATCATGTCAAGCACCTTGAATGGGTCCCTGACTTTGATCTGACATTTTCTGTTAGAGTAATAAAGTGTTTACTGATTAATTGAATCATATTGATTTAATTATTCAGTCACTTATTACCTCTTTCTACTTAAGCTAAACTTTAGGCATATAATAATTAATTATCTTATTAATTATTATTATGCAACCTAGGGTTTTACCTTTTTAGGTTTTCTGATCTCCTTTTATAAGGATTGATCTCATAACACTTTGTAACCTTTTCTGACATTTCATTATTGGTTGCAACTTTTGTTTTTGCACATCAAGAATTTCTCCTCTCTTGTGGATCAATGCATTTAGGCCTCCATAGTTGTTTATTTCTCTCTTTTTCTATGATAGGTGTTTGTGTGCAGGTGTTCTTTGGAGTTGTGGGTTGTTTTTCATTAACTCCATCATGGTATCAAAGCTTCAGATCTACTTGCCCATGTCCTCTTCCTGAGAGATTCGACCGTATTTGTTAGATTTGCATTTTCAGAGAGGGTTTCCTGTCAGATCTAGGGGGACCTATTTTTTTGGTCATCTTGGCTTCAAACGGACCTCATGGTTGTGTTCAGAGCATCCAAGAACCCCAAGATCTATATAAAATTTATCTAATTTGGACAAAGTTGGAATTTGTGAGAAAATGTTTTTGCAATCAGCCCCGGCATGGATCCCGAGGCAATGGAGCATTTATGGCCCAAACAGACTTCACAATTATGTTTGAAAGGCCCGAGATAGTCAAAATCCATATAAATCTTGTCATTTTTAGACAAGTTGCCATCTGAGGCAAATTTTTTTTGCCATACCAGGGTTGTACAGCCTTGGCATACAGCCTGAGGCTGCAAGTTTGATGATATTAAAAAAAATATATTGTTTTTTTATGGTGGGGCGGCCACCCAGGTGCCACCCAATGGCCACCAGCCATCGCCACTAGCCACCATAGTTCCCTGCGCTCACACCAACACCGGTGTCGCCGATGCCACTCCGCCCATCGACCCCCACCTATCGAGCTCCCGGTCCTATGGGGGACCAGCTCCTAGCCCCCAGCGACTTCAAACTCAGCCCTTGGTCACCCATGTGACTAGGGCCCCTTTTCTTTAAGCCCTGGTGGATTTGAGTCATGACGACCATTTGGCCATCAATTTTAAGCTCGGTATCTACTGACGTCAGCATAGATTTCCTCATTTTTGAGTTTTTTGGAGGTACCTGGGCTTTTTTGCGAATATCTCAAGCATCTGGGATCATAATTGGGCATGCGATATATCGTCAGAAAGATGGTTCTGAGCCCAATCCAAATTTTCTAGTATGGTTTTGTAATTTTTCCATTTTGATGCTCTTTTTTGCTGTCAAAGTTAGATGTTCTCTGTGATCGTGGCATTTTAGACCTCTTGCCTTTCGAGATCTATTTATCTTGCATCCGAACTCCATTTTCGGAAAACAAGATATTGCTAAAAAGATTTTTCTGAGCTTTTATTAGATCTGATAGTTTCATGTGGTTTTTTCTCCTTTTCTTGACATCACCCATCCTCAGATCCTTGCAGATACCTTCTTTGGGCCCTCTAGTGCAACTATTGGTTTTTTGCTCATATCTTGAGCATATGGTGTCAAAATTTGGCAAACGAGATATCATCGGAAATCTCATTCTGAGCTCTTTCTAAATTTGGAGGTTATATTTTTTATTTTTATTTTTCTGATAGTGTTTTTATCTATCAAAGCCAAATCTTCAGTTCTGCACTTCGGGAGCTCTATCTTGCACATCCAGACTCCATTTTTGGAAAATGATATATCATTGGAAACCTTGTTCAGAAATATTTTTAATTCTATGAGTCATTTTTCGAGATTTAGCTCCAGGTTCATTTTATTCAAATTCTTACTTTTTTGCAGTCTGGTGGATATCTTGGTTGTTTCAGGTCCTGGGATCTCTTCCCTTTGAGAAATGGCTCGTCTTAGGCTGTTCTTTTATTTCTGCAGCCTTTGATCTTCCTTGAGCAGTGTATACTTCACTTTTGTAGCATTCTTTTATGCACATGCACTGAGATAAAGTGCCATTCTATTGCTTTGATGGGATCTTGCACATGTTCATGCTATTTGTACTCGCACTCCATTATAAAGTGCTAGGGGCGTTTGATGTTTGCCTTTGTTTTCCATCTTTTTTTGTCATGTGAGCATTCCTCCACTGACATTAGCCTCAGGTATCTTTATTTGTGTTTGTACTCTCTCTGCACATTCGATGTTCCAGATTATTCTTCATCATGTAGTTCATATTGGATGATCTTTTTAGTGTACCTATCATTACTCCCTTGTCAGTAGTATGGGGGGGTTTCTAGTGTTGGTTCTACTACTTCCTTGGTTCGATAGTGTGAGCTACGTATTCAATATTTGATCCTAATTACTAGGCGGTTGTAGTGGCTGGGTACCTATGCATTCCGGTGAGATGGATCATTTACCACATGGACACTCTTTTCTTTCCTATTTTTGGATGTACTCTTCTAGCTTTGATTAATCAACTCTTCAGGCTTTTGGTGTTTATGCCATCTGTATCTTCGAGTTTAGGTGTTTACCTTTGTTTGCCTCCTGATTTGAGTAGTGTTATTTGAGGGCACTCATACATATTACAGTCTTCTCTATCTGGTCATATTTCATTGGAGGATCTTCAGATCATCAGTTTCTTGTTGATAGAGTTTGTAGTTTCATGCTTCAGTGATGTTGTAAATGTTCATCTTTGTTCCTATTTTCTGGAACATTCCTGGTTTTGGAGGCTTCTTCAGTCTTTCAGACTAGTCTTTGTCTCTTTTTGGAGAAGAGTTTTTCCCACGTGTTTTTCTCTATTTCTCCGCTTTGTAGAGACTCTCTTTTGTACTTAGGTACCTGATCAGGCCTTTGTTGCTGGGACCCATTTGCTTTTAGTAGTTCTTTCTAGGTTTTTAGCTTCTCCCAAAGTTTATATTAAGGAGGGGTGTTAGAGTAATAAAGTGTTTACTGATTAATTGAATCATATTGATTTAATTATTTAGTCACTTATTACCTCTTTTTACTTAAGCTAAACTTTAGGCATATAATAATTAATTATTATTATGCAACCTAGGGTTTTACCTTTTTAGGTTTTCTGATCTCCTTTTATAAGGATTGATCTCATTTCTGACATTTCATTATTGATTGCAACTTTTGTTTTTGCACATCAAAGATTTCTCCTCTCTCGTGGATTAATGCGTTCAGGCTTCCATAGCTATTTGCTTCTCTCTCTTTCTGTGACAGGTGTTTGCGTGCAGGTGTTCTTGGGAGCTGTGGGTTGTTTTTCATCAACTCCATCATTTTCTCTGATTTTGCCCCCTATTTCCACTTCTTTTCTACATAATTTTGGCATCCTGAACTAAAATTATGAGATTCTTGACTTTTGGGTCAAAGGTGACATTTTTGGGTCAAGGATGACCTTGTCCCTGACCTAGGGTAGAGACGACCTCATCTTTGACCTTGGGTTCAAATTTCAAATTTTTGGATGTCAGGTTTTAGAAAGAATTATTTTCCCGCTTCCGGGTCGGTTGTTTTGGTCTCTGAAATGGTAAACTCTTAATTATATTTAATTTAGGTCCATTTCCAAAGGGTTGAGGCCTAATTGGAATTTAATTCCCCAAGGTGGCCCCTTTAGAGGATTGTGCCCTAGATCACTATAAAAGGAAGCCTTCTGTTAGCACAAGAAAAATTTTCATGCCTCTGCAAGTGTTTCTCCCATCTTCCTAGCAAAAACCCTAGGCAAATTTTTTTTTTAAAAAAAATGTAGCCATTTGCAAGGAAAACCCTAAGTGTGCCCTAGGCCTATTCTAAATTTGCATTACTTTTTGGGCCATTTAAAAACTTTATAACGCATGTGCTAATTGTCGCCCCCTTCAGTCACTTTTCAAGTGTTGGGCGGTTTGTTGCATGATTGCGTGAACCTTTTTCATGCTAAGCGATCATGCGACTAAGGTTTGATGTTGAACCCCTATGATTTTTCCTAAGTTTCCAAGTGCCCAACTTTAATTTTTCCTAAAGTCCGGCGGCAGTAATTTTTCCTAGGTCTCCATGCTAAATATTTTCTAATGTTTCTGGCTTTTTTCCTTTCTTGGGCCCGGCTTTCTGACACCATCTCGATCCAACGATAGGCATAAGATCTTATGGAGTGTGTTAGAGGTTTGCGAAGTTGTGCCAACCATTGATTCTCTTTCACGGAAAAGGTTTTTCAAAGTAATGGGTCCACATGCCAAGTGTGCTTAGTCAACACTTTCTCATTGGTCCACGTATTAATGACTCAGAATATTATCAGTGGGGCCAATGATTTCAGAGGTTCAGTGGTTCTGATAGTGGCAGAGCATCGACGGCCAGCGTATGATCTTAAGGGTTATTTTTGACATATGAGGCTATGAGACCAGCTGTTGATTCTTTTCTATGTTAGAGGTTTGTCAGAACATGGATGAGATTCTTCATCGACGGTGGGCGTATCGTCACATAGAATCTTTTGAGGCTATGCGATCTTATGCCCATCGTCTGATTAGATGCCCAAGGTTAGTGGGTCTTGTGTCAGAGTTGACTGAGCGGAGGCAGTGAATGATGTGTTGACATGTGGTGGTTTGTAGGGGGGCCCAAGATTATCAAAGTTTTTTGGTGATTCGGACAAGTTTTTGGTGGCACCGATAAAGTCTTCTATGTCCGCTCATTCGCAAACTATTTGGCAGAGTTCTAAGTTATCTTGTGAACTGGCGAATAAAGGTTTTTGTGCATTCACCAAATATAACCAAGGGTTAAACATGAGACTCAGTGATTCAGTGAAATGCTTTGTCCACTGAATCGTTTGACTTGACCGTGGTTAAATAATATATCTAGCGACTTGAAATTTCTTGCAGTCACGTGTTCACCAAATGGTCAAAGGGTTAAAGGTTAGTCGAGAATTGTGGGACCATTTTGCCAGGTGTTGCTGAGATGTCAAGTTTTGATTGGCCATGGATTTTAGGTATGTAGACATGTCAGTAGGGCCCGGGAGATTCTAAAGAATGCCAGTGTGGCAGGATCTATGGCTGTCACATGATCGCATGGAATCTTTTTAGGCCATGCAATCATGCGACAACTGTTCGATCTAAGGCTTATAAGGAGTGGGTCCAAAGTGCCGATTTATCACCAACGTGCTCAATTTTCATTGGTTTGAAGGTTTTATGAGGTGGAAAAGTGATTTTTAAAGATTTTGTTGACTGTTGTGGGATTCTACGAGTTGCTCAATCTGCCAGGAATAAGATAGATCAATGGTCACATTTTAAAATTGAGTTGGTTATCATTTATATTTAAATTCAAATATCTTGCAAGGTTTTGCTAGGGTTTTTGAACCAGTGAGTCATGTAAAATGATGCGGTGGCTAGGAATTGAATTTTTCAATACAGATTATATTTGGGGAAGGATACAGAAGGCATATATTACTGCTAGAATCTAATTTTTGTTCCTATGATGCTGAGCGAAATGAATATTATGGTTGAAAAATTGCAGGAGGGCATTCATTGTAGTTTGACAGTGAGATAATAAAATCAGATTTGTTGAAAAAGAGCCAAGGATAGCATTGAAAACATAAAGCATGTCGACTCAATTGCAAATATCTCATCTGTTTCAGTAGTGCAGTTATTGTAAACCCTTTGGGGTTGTTGTAAAGGTTTTTTTTAGGTTAATTTTTGTAGCCCTAGAATGATCGGTTGCTTGTTGCATCTCTTGGTATAAAGGGATTTTTCATGATCATTCTAAGGGATTGGAAGTTTAGGTGTTAAAAAGATAGAAATTTTTGAAACCCTAGCTTTTCAGTCAAGGATTGTAATTTTTGATATCATTTTATCAAACAATAGAGAAGAAGTATAGGTTGATGTTCTTATCTTGCAAGCTTGTTATTCAGGATATTGCATGCACATGGTGAAAGGTTATACTTAATACAAACCTCAGATCTTTGTCTCTCCTTTGCTCTATTCTTTGAATTTTTAAATCTTTGCATAAGGTTTATGTGAATGTATTGATGCTTTGAGTTCCAACCTAGAGTTAGATTAAAATATTGCTCAAAGTGGGATATGTGTTCTTAGAGTTTATTTGAAGGATTTTCATAAGCAGGAAAGAGTTGGGATATTTTGTATTTATGTCTAGAGACCAATTTCAAGACACCATTGTATTCATCCTTTTCCTTGATATTTTGCCCAATAGATAAGGCATTGGCCTGAATTCTCCTATCTTTGTGTTGAGAAGAGTGATTCAAACATTGTAATCCCAAATCATTAAATCATTACCAATCTTTTACTTTTATTTACATTCATGTATTGTCCTATCCAGTGATGGAGAGTCAATGAACAATAGGTTCTTGTTTAGTACTTTCTCACTATATTCATCTATTGAAAGATCCAATAAAGAAATAAGGGGTAGAGTTAAAGCTATTAGTCATAGTTAATACTATTGGATCAGGTGCACCTACCTTGGTTTTGCAGAGCCAGAAGCAGAAGAGGGTAGTCTTATCCCTATAGTTGGTCCAGTTGCTTATAGATTGCCCATATTTGGAGCTAGCCATTCCTTAACATCCATCATAAGCATATTGGTATCTCATGGAGTGTAAAATCCTATCCAGGAACCAACAAATTGGCGACTCTGTTGGGGAACAGATAGAAAAATCTTGTTAAAGAAATCAAAATTTTTGGTTTTCCATTGATAAATCAAGTGTCAGAATTGATTAAGCCCTTCCAAGTCACCATCAAATCAGTGATTCTACTGGAGAATAGAGAAATATTGTCAAGAGTAAATAGTGTAGGTTTCAAGTTGAGCTTGACTCTTGACCTACCTATTTCAATCATTTGATATCTCTGGTGTTACAAATCAACATATATAACGCGGGTACAAGTTAAGCTTAGACTCCTGGCTAGCTTATCATTTATCCAGTGGTCTTCATTAAAGAGTATAAGAGTCAATTTCAGTAAGGTTTCAAATTATCTCACACTTTGTGAGTGGTGACTCTGAGAATCTCTGTAACTAGTACTTTATAATATATAGTTATGAGTTTCAAAATCATAAGGTCTTGGAGGAAGGAACACCCAGAAGAAAGCTTGCAAGGTGGGCTTCTTGCCACATCAAGAAGAACTCAGGTTAGGAAATAAAAAAGTGTTAATGATATGTCTCTAACCTAGAAGCAAAGGGGAAACCCAGGACGGGAGGGTCCTACTCCTCCTAGTCAGTAAGGAAATGCCTCAGAATATGAGGAGGCAGTTAATTCGGGCTTGAACCAGTATGAAGACTATTATTCCACCACAGACAAAGAGGGTGAAAGACCATCCCACAATAGAAGGATTTCAGGGAAATTTAGTAGGTCTAGAAGCAAAAGTAGGGGTGGATAGGATTTTGTTCCCCCTTTAACCCTTGATTCATCAATACCCCAAGGCCCCCATGAATCTCAAGATCAGCAAGAACAACCCCAAGCACAACAGGATGAGTCTAAAACCACTTTGCCTGATTCTGAGGAAATTTTTGAAGAAGTATATGAATTGGAAAGAAGAATTCAAGAACAAGCAGCCATTAGGAAAAAGAGAGAAAATGAGAAGGAAGAAAGGGTCAGACATGCCATGATCAGGGCTGACCAATTAAGAAGACAACTATTAGATTTAGAGGCAATAAATTGTGTTCCTATCCCTAAAAAGATAAATGAGCTACCTGTTGTCCATAAGACTTTTGAAGCTAGGGAACCAAAGGATAAAGGGAAACAAAAGGAAGTGGGCATTTCAATTAAAGAACCTATAGCCCCTAAAATTCCTATAGACCAGGCCCTAAGATTGGAAGCCGAACTTGAAAAGGCTAAAAAAGAATAGGAATTGCTAGCCAAAGAACTTGAAAAGGTAGAACTAGAAGTTGCAACACCAAAAATGAAAAAGAAAATTGATTTTCTTAAAAGGTCTACAGGACCTACAAATTTTGCTAGTTCTACCATGACACAAGGAGCAAATGTCACAAATTCAGCAAATCAGACAACTGGTGTTCCTCCACCAGGAGGTTTTAAAGGTGCTGTCACTACAAATAATAATGCATCCACATCTCAGGGTGCTTTTTTTTTAATTTAGGGATTATACATGAAAGATGTAAATAGTTGGTTTTTACTAGTATCCTTGGTTATCCTAACCCCATCCCTAAAAAAATTAGAAAGAAACTTCCTAAGTTTACTGGGAGCAATGTTGTTACTTGTGGGGAGCATTTAAAGAAATTCATTGATGTCATTGATGATTATAATATTGTGCTTGATGATGTTATCATGAAACTGTTTGTGCAATCCCTAACAGAGGACTCAAGGGATTGGTTTAGAGCTTTGCCACATGGTAGCATAGGATCAGCTTAGACATTGTTTCAAAGAGCAATATGGTGATAAAAGACATGAAGATTTTATGTTAAATGAATTCAATAACATAAAAAAGAACTTTAATGAGGATGTTGTTGAATTTAATGTTAGATTTCAAAAGGCTATGCATAAATTGTTGCAGGTTATTAGATTGGATGACAGGGTGTGCCTTGTCACATTTAAATGCTTTTGATTCTAAGATGGGCTACCTATTAACAGATAAAAATCCAAGGAGTCTAGTTGAAGCTTACAAGTTAGCTGTGAACATAGAAAGCAACCGCAGAATCTCAGGAAAGTTGGGAAGGAGAGAAGATAACATGTCTCCTTTGTTAATTAGAAAAGATCCAAGAAAGCTTCAAGGTGTGAAACCTAAAGATGATGAAAGCCTAAAATAGATTCTGAAAGCAATCAAAGATCTAAAGCCTGGTGAAAACAGAGGTAATAAAGCTGCAGGAGGGGACAAGCCCCCCTTTAATAATTTCAACAAATTGCCAAGAATGCAGAATTACCCCTACAACACTCAATGGAAAGATGGGAAGCCTTTTATTCATGAGAAAAGAGATAAACCAAATGATAGGACCCCTGATCCATTACAAAGAAATTCAATGAATATGGTGGAAGAAGTCCCATGGTGTGTTGCTTGTCAATCACCACATGATCTTGATTATTGTGCAATATCCCAAAATGTTTCTCCTCAAGAGGAGCAAGAGTACAATGAGGAATAGCCTTATGATGACCAGGGATGTGGGATGTTCTCTTCTCATGTTTTGAGTGAGGTAGATTCTACTGAAGAGGATGAAAATCAGGATGTTTCACATTCCCAAACTAGAAATGAATCCTATCATCAGCAAGTTTTTTCAGATGATGAAGATAGTGAGCCTAACAACATTCGGTGTAATGTTCAAAAGAATGAAAAAACAACTACTTTGAGAAGACCTTCTAATGAAGAAATTTCTTTGATAATAACCAATTTGGTTACTCAGGAAAAAGCAAATTATAACTTGAGGAATAGAGTTGTTGGTGATGCAAACCCCAAGCCTGCTGACATTTTTATCAAGAAGACAGACAAGGATGCTAATCTTGTTGATAAAGTCAAGGTAAAGAAAGTTGCTAAGCCTAATATTGTTTATAAGGTAAAAAATAAGCCTACTGCTGAGGTTGTACCAATTTTGCAAAGGAAAAGAAAGGCCCAAACTGACAAACCTGTAGATACATCCACCCAAGAAGCTAATAAAGAGACTGCAGATTCAAAATGAGATGTACCTGATTTAAAGTATGTTCCAGTTGACATGAGTAAATTGTTGTCTCAAATCACTATCAAAGTCCCATTATTAGAGATGATGAGAATAGAAGAACATAAGAAAAATGCCTTGAAATGGGTAAAAAGTGTAGTACATACCGTTTCCCAAAAAATAGAAAAAACCAAAAACAAGTAGCAATTGTAGATGAAAATTATAGTGAGGAGATTGTTTCTAAGATCCCTCAAATATATTTGGACACAAATGTTGTTAGTACTGTAGTAGGATCAGTTGATCCTTTTTTCTTGACTTTGCAAATAAATGGAAAGTTGCTAAAGAATTGCATAATTGATTCTGGAGCATCAAATATTGTTATGCCTACTGAGGTTATGAGGTCTTTAGGTTTGAAAGTGGATACACCCCATGGAAGGTGTCAAGCTATGGATTCAAGAGAAGTACCATTTGTTGGTACTATTAAGGCTTTGCCTTACAGATTGGCTACATACCCCAATAAACAATTGACCATGAGTGTCTTGGTAGTGGATATTCCTCCCCAGTATGGAATGTTACTGTCAAGAAAATGGAGTGCCTCTATGGGAGGTAGCATACAGTGTGACTTATCATTTGCCACTTTTAATTTTGAGGGACAGAATATTAAGGTCACTAGGGAATCTAGGACTCCTCATATGATTGAAGAAGAAGAACATGACAACATGAATTGTTTCCTTGATACTGATATTAATGCTTTCAAGGTCTAAGATAAGGAAGTAGAGGAAGATGTTGAGCCTCCCCACAAATCAGAAAGCCAAGAAGGATGGATTGACCTTGATAATCTCTGGACCATGTATTTTGATGGAGCAAATAGCAAAGAAGGATCTGGAGCTGGAATATTGCTCATATCTCCAAATGGTAAATCTTTCAAGTTCTCATTTACTTTGTTGTTTTCATGCACAAATAACGTTGCAGAGTATGAGGCTTTGTTAATTGGTCTAAGATTAGCATCAAGGCATGGCATAAAGTGTTTGAAAGTTATAGGTGACTCTGAGTTAGTCATATCCCAAATTAGATCAAAATATGCTTCAAAGAATCAGAAGTTGAAACAATATAGGAATGCAGTATGGGATGAGATTGAAAGCTTTAGTTCTTTTAATATTTGTTGGATGGAAAGAAGTAAGAATAGGATGGTAGATTTGTTGGCTAATATATCCCTTAGATCAGAAGATGTTACATTTGCAGATGTTTCTAATATAGAGGTACAAGCCAGACCTTCCATTCCTGACAATCTAGATAATTGGCAAGTTTTTTTTGATGACCAAGATATATTAAGGTTTCTCCATTGTGAATCTCACTTTGGTGATAAAGAAATGGATTTCAATGCTTATGTTAATATAGTGAATGGCAAAGATGTCATCTTTGGGAAAGAGGTTTTGCAATTAAAATCAAACAAGGTTCCTAAAGGACTAGTTGCTCTTGAAAGGGCATTTGACAATAAAGACAAGGCTTTCTTGGCTAGTACTGATAAAATCAATGAGCTTGAGGAAATAAACTTGGGCACAGGGATAGCTCCCAAGAAAGTTTACATAGGCAGGTCTCTCTCCCCAAGAATTAGAAAAAATTTGAATGACCTTCTCAGAAAATTTAGGCATGTTTTTGCCTGGTCTTATGAAGACCTTAAAGCTTATAGAGAGGACCTTTTTCAGCATGAGGTTCCACTCAAGGAAGGAAAAAAGCCTTTCAGACAAAAATTAAGACCTGTTAACCCTACCTTGGCACCCAAAATGCAGAGTGAACTCAAGAATATGATGGATGCTAGAATAATCAAGCCCATTAGGCATTCCACTTGGGTTTCAAATTTAGTGCATGTCAGAAAAAAGAATGGTGATATCAGATTATGTGTAGATTTTAGGAATCTTAACATAAATTCTTTGAAGGATAATTATGGATTACCAAACATGGAGAACATGTTACAAAAGGTTACTGGATCAGAATTGATGTCCATGATGGATGGATTTTCTGGTTACAATCAGGTTATGGTCAAAGATACAAAATTGTTTAAAACTGCATTTACAACTCCATGGGGAACATATGTTTATGTAAGAATGCCATTTGGGTTGACTAATGTAGGTGCCACTTTTCAGAGGGCTATGGATGTAGCCTTTGTAGATTTCATTGATAGATTTATGGTGGTATATCAGGATGAATTGATAGCCTTTTCAACAAAAGAAGAACAACATTGTCAACATCTTGAGAAAATTTTTATCAGAGCATTAGAGTATGGGGTTTCTTTGAACCCAAAAAAGTGTGCCTTTGGTGTGACGGAAGGAAAACTTTTAGGGCACATTGTTTCAAAAGATGGTGTGAGGATATATCCTGAAAGAGTAGAGGCTATTGAAAAATTATCCTTACCAAAGAACATCAAGGGAGTTCAGTCCTTTTTAGGACAGGTCAACTTTTTAAGAAGGTTTATTACAAACTTTGCAGAAATCAATATTCCCATGTCAAGGATGTTAAAGAAAGGAGCAAAAGTGGAATGGAATACTCAAGCAGTCCAAGCCTTCAATGACATTAAGAGGGCCATTAAGCATGCCCCAGTCTTAAAGACACCAGATTATAGCAAGCCAATGCAAATTTTCTCTTTTGCATCTGCTCATACTATTGCTACAGTACTTTTACAAAAGAATGCTGAAGGTTTTGAACAACCTATTTCCTTTTTCAGAAAGACTTTACAAGAAGCAGAATTAAATTATGATATCATTGAGAAACAAGCTTATGCCTTAGTCAAGGCCATTAAAACATTTAGATGTTATTTGGTGGGAGCCACAGTGGTTGCCTATGTTCCAAGTGCTATAGTTAAGGACATTTTAGTCCAACAAGAGGTTTTAGGAAGAAGACGTAGGTGGATTAATAGAATTCAAGAATTTAACATTGATATCCACATTACAAAGTTGGTTAGAGGCTTAGGCCTAGCAAAGTTAATGGCCCAAAGTAATCTAAATGCAAACCAGATAAATATGCTAGAAGAGGATCAAAGACCTTATGTGTGCAACATGGATTGTTGTGAATGGTACAAGGATATTGTCAAATATTTACAAATGATGGTCTTACCCCCTAAACTAGATGATAATAAAAGAAGAACTGTTAAACTCCACTCTTTGAGATATGCAATTATAAATGGTGAGCTTTGGTGGAGGAGTAATGAAGGTGTTTTGCTAATATGTGTAGACCATGATAAAGCCCAACTTTTGATGGAATAAATGCATAGTGGAATTTGTGGAGGACATTACATGGCAAAGACTACAGCCCACAAGATCATTAGGGCAGGTTTTTGGTGGCCTTCACTTTTCAAGGATACCCATCAGTTTGTCAAGAAGTGTGATCCTTGCCAAAGGTTTGTAGGAAAACTAAAATTGAGTGGGAATTTGCCTCTCAGACCTATTTCAGTTCAAGCCCCTTTCCAGAAGTGGGGTATGGATTTCATTGGTGAAATCCCTAATAAATCCTATGGTGGAAATTCCTACATCTTAGTAGCAATAGATTATTTCACTAAGTGGGTTGAGGCAATCCCTACAAGAAGAGAAACTAGCAAGGTGGTAACAGATTTTATGATGAAGAATATCTTGACAAGGTTTGGTTGCCCAAAAACTATGGTGGTTGATAATGCATTATGTTTTAGGTCAGAAGAGTTTGTTCACTTCTGTAGACATAATGGTATTAAAATTTCATATTCATCTGCTTATCATCCACAAGGCAATGGCCAGGCAGAATCCAACAATAAAAGTTTAATCAAGATTTTGAAAAGAGTTCTGGGCAAAAACAAGAAGGCTTGGGATTCCAAATTGTTACAAGCCCTGTGGGCTGATAGGGTTACAATAAAGAAAGCAATAGGGTGTGCCCCTTTTGACTTAGTGTATGGAATAAATGCAAGATTACCTCAAAATAACTTATTGCAGATGTACCAGTTCATTCAAAAATATGATGAAGATGTTGAAGAAGATATGACAGTTAGAATGACTAACCTAATTCAATTAAATGAGGTAAGAAATGATGCACACATCAAGAATGAGAAGTTGCAAGCCTAGTGCAAAGTCCTGTATGATAGAAGGACTACTTAGAGAAATTTTGTAGAGGGAGACATGGTATTAATGTGGAATGTAAGAATGCAAGACAAAGGAAAGTATGGGAAATTTGATCCCATATGGTTAGGCCCATATATCATTGAAGAAAAATGGGGAGTAGGTTATTACATTCTAAAGAATTTGATAGGAGAGCTCCTGGAGTTGCCTGTTCATAGTCAATTTTTGAAATTCTATTTCTCCTAAAAGTTTTGGCAGTTTCTGTATAGGTTTTGTTTAAGTTTTTATGTGTAGTTCCCTATTTTTGGTTCAAAATTTTGGTTCTGGTCTACTGTACTAGGAGATTCTAGTTCTCATTGTATCTACAGGAGATACACGTCCCTGAGAATGAGCCATTGTTAGCATAAGAAAATTTTTCATGCCTCTGCAAGTGTTTCTCCCATCTTCCTGGCAAAAACCCTAGGCAAAATTAAAAATAAAATAAAAAATCTAGCCATTTGCAAGGAAAACCCCAAGTGTGCCCTAGGCCTGTTCTAAATTCACGTTACTTTTTGGGCCATTTAAAAACTTTATAACGCATGTGCTAATTGTCACCCCCTTCAGTCATCTTTTCAAGTGTTGGGCGGTTTGTCGCATGATTGCGTGAACCTTTTTCATGCTATGCGATCATGTGACTAAGGTTTGATGTCGGACCCCTGTGATTTTTCCTAAGTTTCCAAGCACCTAGCTTTAATTTTTCCTAAAGTCCGGCAACACTAATTTTTCCCAAGTCTCAATGCTAAATATTTTCTAATGTTTCCGGCCTTTTTCCTTTACTGGGCCTGGCTTTTTGACACCATCTCAATCCAACGATAGGTGTAAGATCTTATGGAGTGTGTCAGAGGTTTGCAAAGTTGTGCCAGCCGTTGATTCTCTTTCATGGCAAAGGTTTTTCAAAGTAATAGGTCCACATACTAGGTGTGCTGTGCTTAGTCAGCACTTTCTCATTGGTCCATGTATTAATGACTCAGAATATTGTCAGTGTTCAACAATTTCAAAGGTTCAGTGGTTCTGATAGTGGCAGAGCATCGACGACTAGCGTATGATCTTAAGGGTTATTTCTGACATATGAGGCTATGAGACCAGCCATTGATGCTTTTCTATGTTAGAGGTTTGTTAGAACAGGGATGAGATTCTTCATCGATGGTGGGCGTATCATCACATAGAATATTTTGAGGCTATGCAATCTTATGCCCATCATCCAATTGGATGCCCAAGGGTAGTGGGTCCTGTGTCAGAGCTGACTGAGTGGAGGTAGCGAATGATGTGTTGACATGTGGCAGTTTGTAGGTGGGCCCAGGATTATCAAATTTTTTTGGTGGTTTGGACAAGTTTTTGGCAGCACCAATAAAGTCTTCTGTGTCCGCTCATTCGCAAAGTATTTGGTGGAGTTCTAAGTTTTCTTGTGAATTGGCGAATAAAGATTTTTGTGCATTCACCAAATATAACCAAGGGTTAAACATGAGACTCAGCGATTCAGCAAAATGCTTTGTTTGCTGAATCGTTTGACTTGACCGTGGTTAAATAATATATCTAGTGACTTGAAATTTCTTGCAGTTGCGTGTTCGTCAAATGGTCAAAGGGTTAAAGGTTAGTCGAGAATTGTGGGACCATTTTGCCAGGTGTTGCTGAGATGTCAGGTTTTGATTGGCCATGGATTTCAGGTATGTAGACACGTCAGTAGGGCCTGGGAGATTCTAAAGAATACCAGTGTGGCAGGATCTATGGCTGTCACATGATCGCATGGAATCTTTTCAGGCCATGCGATCATGCGATGGTCGTTCGATCTAAGGCTTATAAGGAGTGGGTCCAAAGTGCCGATTCATTGCCGACATGCTCAATTTTCATTGGTTCAAAGGTTTTATGAGGTGGAAAATTGATTTTTAAAGATTTTGTTGACTATTGTGGGATTCTACGAGCCGCCCGATCTGCTGGGAATAAGATAGATCAATGGTCACATTTTAAAATTGAGCCGATTACCGTTTATATTTAAATTCAAATATCCTCCAGGGTTTTGCTAGGGTTTTTGAACTAGTGAGTCATGTAAAACGATGCAGTGGCCAGGAATTGAATTTTTCAATACAGATTGTAGTTGGGGAAGGATACAGAAGGCATATATTACTGCTAGAATTTGATTTTTGTTCCTATGATGCTGAGCCAAATGAATATTATGGTTGAAAAATTGCAGGAGGGCATTCATTGTAGTTTGATAGTGAGATAATAAAATCAGATTTGTTGAAAAAGAGCCAAGGATAGCATTGAAAACATAAAGCATGTTGACTCAATTGCAAATATCTCATCTGTTTCAGTAGTGCAGTTATTGTAAACCCTTTGGGGTTGTTGTAAAGATTTTTTTAGGTTAATTTTTGTAGCCCTAGAATGATCGGTTGCTTGTTGCATCTCTTGGTATAAAGGGATTTTTCATGATCATTCTAAGGGATTGGAAGTTTAGGTGTTAAAAAGATAGAAATTTTTGAAACCCTAGCTTTTCAGTCAAGGATTGTAATTTTTGATATCATTTTATCAAACAATAGAGAAGAAGTATAGGTTGATGTTCTTATCTTGCAAGCTTGTTATTCAAGATATTGCATGCACATGGTGAAAGGTTATACTTAATACAAACCTCAGATCTTTGTCTCTCCTTTGCTCTATTCTTTGAATTTTTAAATCTTTGCATAAGGTTTATGTGAATGTATTAATGCTTTGAGTTCCAACCTAGAGTTAGATTAAAATATTGCTCAAAGTGGAATATGTGTTCTTAGAGTTTATTTGAAGGATTTTCATAAGCAGGAAAGAGTTGGGATATTTTGTATTTATGTCTAGAGACCAATTTCAAGACACCATTGTATTCATCCTTTTCCTTGATATTTTTCCCAATAGATAAGGCACTGGCCTGAATTCTCCTATCTTTGTGTTGAGAAGAGTGATTCAAACCTTGTAATCCCAAATCATTAAATCATTACCAGTCTTTTACTTTTATTTATATTCATGTATTGTCCTATCCAGTGATGGAGAGTCAATGAACAATAGGTTCTTGTTTAGTACTTTCTCACTGTATTCATCTGTTGAAAGATCCAATAAAGAAATAAGGGGCAGAGTTAAAACTATCAGTCATAGTTAATACTATTGGATCAAGTGCACCTGCCTTGGTTTTGCAGAGCCAGAAGCAGAAGAGGGTAGTCTTATCCCTATAGTTGGTCTAGTTGCTTATAGATTTCCCATATTTGGAGCTAACCATTCCTTAACATCCATTATAAGCATATTGGTATCTCATGGAGTGTAAAATCCTATCCAAGAACCAACACCTTCCTCTCTCATTTTCTCCATCTCATTTTTTCATCATGGTCAAGCACTCTCAAGTAAGCATTCATTCAAGCAATATTCCATTCAAGGATTCAAGAAATCATACTCTTCTCCATTCAAGTTCTCCATTGAAGATCTAGGATTCAAGAATTCAAGCCTTTGAAGGGATTTGGTTCAAGCATTCAATATTCATCATTCAAAACCCTAGATCTAGCCATCATGGTGGTGTGATCTTCCGTCAAGATCCTTTGTTCATCTTCAAGATCTATTCATTCTTCCTTCAAGGTGGATTCCAAGCATACAATCATGGAGGTTTAGATTTACATTTGTTAGTGTTGATTCCAAGCTTTCATATTAACATACTTGATTACATTTCAAATACAATTACATATGTATTGAATATCATAGCTTCGTTGTTAGATCTACTTCTACTACTTGCTAGCATTCTCTATTTCAATTCCATTATTAAGGTTGATTCCAAATGGAGGTTTGACTAAGGCAAACCCCTACCCCAACAAACAAAACCATTTTTCTTGGAGGCACAGGTGCGGGACAGCAAATTAAAGTGCAGATCCAGATACCCTTTTCACCAAACTTTCGAGATCCATGAATAAAGTCAAAGTTGACCTTCAAAATATTAATGTAATCTTTGACCTTTTATTAGGGTCAAAGACTACCTACTGTTAGAAAGACAAAAGTTTTCTAGGTTTTCTCCATCTTGGCATTTCCAGTCCGGGATAGGTTGCAAAATTTCCCAAAACTGTACACAAGCACTAGAAAATAAGTATTTCCAAATTAATTTCATCATGAGGTATGTATCTTATTTTATCTGATTTCAAGTATTTCCCTTACAATTCAAATGTATGTGTAAAATATTGGCTTTGGGGTCTCTTTTATGTGCAAACCATTGTTCTAGGACCCCATACACTATTTTATCCTATACACTATGGAACACATTTTTAAAAATAAAGTAACTATAAAATAAAATGAAATAGTTATATGACAAATCTTTAAGTAAATACAATAGTAAAATATATTTTTTATTAAAATAAAATTTAAAGTAAATAAAATGGCAAAATGATGTTTGAAAATGAAATAGCTAATAACAACTCTTTAAGTAAATATAATAGTAAAATGTTTTTTTTTTGTGAATTAGATAGTTGGAGAGGGTCAACTCCCTTCGTATTGATATCAAAAGACAAATTACATTGTTTTGCATTAGCTTTTAGCTAAATCACTTCATTCTTCAAATGTGAGAGAAGAAGCATGTTGAAGCTGATTTTATTTTTCTTCTTTTTCTTTTTAACTACTATCCACTTTTCCTCAGAACCCTCAAGGTTGTGATTCTCCCTTGGTTCACTATCATAATCTTCCTTACCCTCATCAAAGACAACTATGGAGTTCTCTAACGTCTTAGCCACAACCAGATCCATCAATTTTCCAACTTTGACACTGTCTTTTACCCCCAGGAGGGGGATTCTTCTTGTCCCTCATATCATTCCTAGATAGACCAAAAATGGGAGATAAGTTTGTCATGATCTTATCCTTAACTGAAGGACTAACATAAATCTATGATGTAGATTGGAGTCTATTTTTTTATTCGTCTATAGATAGCTTTTCAGGGGCCTCCATGATAGTATTGCTTTCCTCACACAGTTCCTCTTTTTATACAAAGTAATGGTTTGGGGAGACATCCTTCCGCCAAGTAGCCCTTCTATCATGCCTCTTCTTAACACACTGAGAAGAAACATGTTCCATCTTTTAAAGCATTTGCGACATCAGAATGGTATACCCTCATAGTCCAAAATTTGGTTCCAACAACCAATTTTGGTGTTGAGGGATATCTCAATAGTAATATTCTTAGATATGTCAATGTTAACAAAAATATAGGCATAGGTGGTGTGAAGCCCCCTTGATGAGCTTTCATTAACCCACAAAAAATTTCCCCAAAGAATTTCCAATGGCTTCAAAATAAGAATCTAACCAGAATTGAAGAGGGAGATTTGACAATCTTACCCATATCGACATAGAAGAGAAGACCTCTGTAGTTGGGTCGAAGGAAGCATGCCATGGTTTTAGCATAATAAAATTCTCATTGCAATCCCACTAGTAATCACACAAAAATTTACGTTGATCTTGGATATTATCAAAGACCACAACAAAGAAACCCCATGCACATGGGTGGATCTAAACATCTCCGCTGAGAATGGGATGCCATGTACCTGAGAGCCATTGATGCAGATCTGCAAAACTTGACCAATAAAATTTGAATCTCCCGATCAATCCGTGTTTGGAAAAAAAGGCCACATTATCATTTATCTCCTGTGATATTTCCTCTCCCAAATCCACCTTCAAGCTATCCTTAGTGAGCTGGGCCATAGGGTGAGTAGGCAATGCTTCTAACAAGATTTTACCTAAATTCTTATGAGATTGCTCCTTCCCATATGCCTTTGTATGAAGTATATAAGCCCTACCTATGTTGGAATTAAGTCGAGTCATTTGATTGTTGGACTTGGCCCCAATGCCATTGAAATCCACATCCCACAAATGAAAGACAACTGATTCTCCTAATGCCATATAAGTTTAAAGATATTTTGTCTTGGGATGCCTCTAATCAGTCATAGACAAAGAAGGTCACTTGAGATCTATTGCATTGGGGGATAAATGCTTCCTAAAAAATGGTAGATCCATCTGAGAATTTTCAAAAATATGCCCATTCACCGAACATGGATAGGCACCAAAGGAAACCCTAGCTTTTGGAGGAAAATGCATGAGCAACAAAAAAATAAATATAAAGTAGTATAGTAAAATATTTTTATTAAAATAAATCTTTAAGTAAATAAAATAGTAAAATGATGTTTGAAAAGGGCTTGAATATATATATTTTAATTAAATAATATAATTAAAAATATTCAAAATTTATATTATTAAAAAGGTTAAAAAGAATGATAAAAAGAATTATGTGTAAGTTTGCTTGAAAAAGTAGGCTTCCAAATGTTGCTACTGCACATATATGAAAAAAAAATCAAGTCATATAATTGAACTTTAAAATTGACATTGGAACATACATTACATAATTGTTACTAAATGCACACCCAATTAAATTTGGGGAATGCATACTTACAAAAAACTAAGAAAAATTAAAATATATTTATTAATAAATACATGTCAAGTTTGAGATTTGATATGTTTATTATGTTTAAATACTCAGTGTACAACAACATGATATGTACAAGGATGCAACATTCTAGGTTTTAGAATAAATATGTGGTATGAATTGCATTGACAAAAAGAAAAATAAATGTTTTTAACATATTATAACAAGTACGAAAGCATAGAGACTCTCAAATCAATTTAAAATTATGAAATGGTCTGAAAGACCAATTTTCGGAAAACAAAAATATTGATAACAAAAAAATTTTGATCCCAGTGTGATAGGCATTGGATCTTAAATAAAAAACCCATAATCAAAATTTAACTCCATTGTGGCAATCTCCATTTTCCTTTGATCTATTCTTGAGTTGGGCATAAATCAGAGCATAGATATGCTTTGAGAGTAAGAGTATCAAGAAAGTAAATCTCAAAGAGGTCCTCCCAACTAAAATATGATAGAAATCTATAAACAATAATACCCCCCACCAATAATCAGTGTCAAATGCTTCCACAATAAACCTAGGTGAGCAATTCATGGGTATCATTGTGTATGGTAGAATGGGGTCTCATGGTTTTCAAAAATACCTCCTCAACCAGTGGTTCTCCACTCAAATTATTTGTAATAAATTTATTATATTAAATAATGAATTTAGGTAAGTTCGACTACCATTGGTCACAAATTATCCAATTATAGCTCCTTCAAATCAGGCTCCTCTTTATCCCTCCTCCTTGCAACACACCTCCACCTTCATTTCTATGGTCACTTCCATTTTCATGCCTTGCGTATGATTCCACAAAATAACCATTTCAAACTATTAAATAAATATGAATGTTTGAATAGACAATGTCTCCATTGCAACAAATTTGTATTGTAGATCAAAAACAATTTTTTTGTTGAAAGAAACTGTCACAAGAAACAACCAAAGAAAAAAAAAACACGAAAGATAAGATATAAGAGAGAAATTATTTGAACAGATAATATATGGGATCACTGCAACATTATATAAACTCCCTCTGGAAAATTTGAATTTATAAAGAAAACATTTTATGTAAATTACTAGCTAGAATAATCATCTCTAATCCTATAATCATTCTTTACAGACATTTATAATTAAGTGTTAAAGAACTAGAAATACCCACTTTCAAAACACAAAATATAAAAAATATAAAAACCAAACCAATATTAACCCTAAATATAAAACATTCGCATTCAAATATTTTTAAATCTTAAAAATAAAAAAATATTTTTTAAGCCATTTAGCAAAGAAATTATGAAATTCATTCAAAAAACTTATTGTATACAATAATGATAATGAAAACCAAAATAACACTTCTTTGGATCACCATAGCAAAAATGATTTCTTGATTTTTAAAAAAATGAGTAAAAATAAAAAAGTCATATTTGGAAAAGAACCAATAGAAAATTCATTGGAAGATTTATTTATATTGGAGAGCTTATACAACTTAATAATAAATGCTAAGTACTGGTTCTTCTATGTTGAATTTGTTGTGTTGGAAGGATGAGGTTGCAAGAGTTGAAGATGGTTGGATCACTGTTAAAGGTAAACAATCTAAGAGACCCTCCTCTTCTTTCGACATGACTCTTCGATCCCACAAAAAGGCCCGACTAATGGATAACGTTTGTTGCTATCTCCTTTGGACAGCTATTTCTCAAGGTTTAATTTTTGCAGTGTTCTTGGTTTGAAGTAAGGGCTTCTTGCTTTTTGTTTTGGTTGGTCTATCTCGATTTGGGAGCTTTTAATGTTCTATCTTAAGTTTTTATTTGTTAAAGGGTTTTGGGGTCCCTTCAAAATCTGTTGTTTACCTTAATCAAAAAATTAATAATAAATGTAATGGAAGAGTCCCAATTCAACAAGGTATAGCACTAAAAAATGTGCATAAGATGAGAAACTACTAAAAAATGATCTATACAACAAATATGAGGCTGCAAAAATAAATTCAACTACTGAGTAAATAGAGAAAATAAAAATATAAGTAAATCATAAACATATTTCAACTTGAATAATATACCAAATGGTGAAAACCACAACTAACACTCTCAAACATATGTATTAAATCAAAAAAATAAGAGAGACTACATTGATATGTTCTTTGTACGTGAATTCTCTCCTCCCAAGGCTTAAATATTGCCTCATTTTATGCATGCCAATAAACTAAATTAGGCTTCTAATAGATTTGATTAGGATCCCAATATTTAGAAAACAAATCCAACCTCTTTTATTTTTGCTAAAACAAATGTTATTTAGAGGAATCACAACCTCTTATTTATCAAAAAAGGTCCTAACATAAAATAACAGTAAAATGTTCCCACGTCAGACTCCCAAGGAACAAATTTTTTTTATAGACTCTTGTCTATGAGTTTTCCAACTTAATTTTCTAGTTGTACCTTGTCTCGCATTTTCCAATTGTAGGTGTATTAACTACAACTTATTTCACTCTTGGATCCCAAACTTTCTTTTGTCGTTGTCCAGTTCCCTTACTATGTTCCACAACTTCAATTCTGGTGTTGAGCCTTTTCATTAACTATGTCCTCTTCACCTCTTGATATGTTATTTCTCTCCTTAATCTTCTAGGTTTTCATACTTTACTTTGTAGTGCTCCACTTGTATCCCTGATGTATTCTATTGAGATCAATTGATTTTTGTTGTTGATTGTCTTTTTCACTTTAGTGTGCTTCTTCTTAGGTAGTTGAACTTCATCAACACACATAACTTCTCAATCTCAATATGCAACATACTTCTTCAATGATCCATACTTCTAACACTATTCCATTAGAGCTTTGCTTCAAAAATTAAAATTTGTATGGCCTCCATTGCCATTTCACTATTCAGATTCCATTCCTAATCACCAGACATTTAAAAAAAATTCTTAAGGCATCTTGTTAACTCCTCCATGGCTATTTTGTCAAAAGTTGACTTTCCTCTTCGAAAATCTCACTTTTACCTACATCTGTACGTGAAACAAATTTATTATGGATAACATTATATCTCCAAAAATCACCATAAAGTTTAAGAATTTATGCTTCCATATTTTCATTAATGTCTACAAATATGTAATCTATTGTCCCTCCATATGCACTTGTCTCTCTTTGAACCTCTAATTCCTCTTTTATAGTCTATTGATGACAACTACTTCTTTCTTCTTCATCATGCTCCTTATCTGCAACCTCCTTGCAGTCCTCCTTAATCTTTGAACTGACTTGACGTAGACCAAAGGCCGAGAGGATCCAATTAAGGACAATCTAGCCTTGCAACTTCAAAATTACACAATGAAAAACTCAACATAACAAGATGTTTCAACTCAATTTTCATTAACATGCCTGATTGTAAGGCCTTCCGAATTAGGGCCAATTACAAACAAAAACAAGTTCTTCAAAATCTACACAGATCCAATACAATCTCAGCTTGTTCATCTCTGAAAAAAATCAGCAATTGATGGAAACCCTAAGGTAGATCTAAACTTGATCTCACAAGCCTCCAAGCAATCTCCTTGTCTCCAAGTGTGGAAACCACTAGCTTTGCAGTTAAAAACTATCAGATAACAATCTGATCTACAAGATCATGCAAGATCTTTTCCACAACTTCACCAACTCTAGCTTTTAGAACCTCTGATCTGATTCATGAAGTCTTCCAAGTCATCTGCCCTTCACTACCTACTGCTAAACATCTACCCAAACATCCCTTTAAATACTAATAATCAACCACAAGTCAGCTAGATGAAACCATTAACTTCCCCCAACAAATATTAAATTCAACACAAGTCATCTCTCAAATAGCCTTACAATAATTAAATCCAACATGTTGGCCTATAACAATAGCTACCAACAATAAATGCACCAGGTCAGCCCAACAAATCACACAAAACTCCAGTCGGTAAAATAGAACTACCGAGCAACAGTGAAATAACCGAGCATGCCAGGCATAGCTGAGCACAAGTGTCGACCGAGCACCGCAGGCATCACCGAGTAACACTTTCATCGAGTGCCAAAAATTACCGAGTTCCTTCAGCGATCGAGCTTCCTTTAATGACTGAGACCATTGGTCAAGGCTGCAACTGAGTAACACTGGCCAAAAAATAAACCTCCATGTAGATTCACTGAGTACCCTAGAATGCCCCTGCATCAGATACCCCGGGTTTGAAAATATGTTCATATGTGAGAAGAACATCTTCCAGGATTCAGCACATAAACTCCGAACTGGTTCTTCACATACAAGTCCTCCACCTTTTTAGTTTGCATACTCTTCCACTTCAGCTTTCTCTGTCTCTTCAAATCTTTCCTCGACAACACACAAGTTTGTCCTCCATACTGATCATTCATTTTATCTAGATCTACCAACTCAACTTGGCTACCAATACTCAGGCTTCTCCTATCGAGCGTTGTATCTAGAAAAGGCATTAGGGAAAACTTCCTATCATCATTCTCAATAGTAAACACATTTTTGACACAGTCATACATAGCTTTGCAATCATATTGCCAAGGTCTATCGAGCAATATATCACACTATTCATCTTCACAATATCACATAACACAAGATCCTTATACTGGCCAATTTGAACATTAATAAAGCACTATTCTCTTACTTCTAGAGCATGAACATCTTGTAACCAACCAATCCTATAAGGACAAGGATGCTTCATTCTATTCAACCCAAGTTTCTAAACCATGCCCTCAGCAACAAGGTTATCGGTACTACCACTATCAATAATGACATCACAGATTTTACCTCCAGACTTGCATCGGGTCCTAAACAAGTTACTCCTCTGACAAGGTTCCTCCTTTATACTGAGAAATGTTTGCCGAAGTAGCAAGTTCTCAGATTTAGGTTCATTCTCATTCACCATAGCAGTTCGTCAGTGACCAAGCTTCTTCTATGTTCACTCAAAAGAATGGTGTCCTTCCTCTCCATAGTTATAGCAACTACCCTTAAAGATAGCTCTACTTATCTTCTTATTTAGTTCTACAGGTTTCTGTTCATCTTCTGCATCAGCCGGTTTATCCTTCACTGAGTGATCAATCTTTTCCTTCCCTTGGGAGTTACTATGTTGTTTCCTCTTCAACTTATCTTTTACCTTTAGAGCATATTGATAAGCATCTTCAACATAATCAATCTTCAGCATACCAAGCTCATCCTAAATATTTAATCTCAAACCATTCACATACTGAGGTACCTTTTCCTTACCAAGCTCTCAGTGTCCAGACCGAATAGTAAGTTTGTAGAACTCCTCGGTATAATCTTCAATAGATAGATCCTTTTGCTTCAGATTCTACAACTTCTTAAACAAGTCAAGCTCATAGTCAGAAGGTATGAACTTAGCTTTCAACTTAGTCACCATCAACCTCCACCGATTGATCTTCATTTCACCTTCATCTTCTCTATCTCTTTGTAGTTCTTTCCACCAAAGAGAAGCATGTCCTTTCAACTTTGTCTGTGCTAATCTCACCCGAAGAGGATCTTCAATTTCTTCCAGCTCAAAGAAATCTTCAAGTTCACCATTCCAATCAATCAATTTCTTGGGCTTCAAAGTACCAAAGAAAGTAGAGACTTCCATTTGATAGCTACTACTTAACCGAGCTCTAGATCTAGGCAACCGAGCAATTCTGTAATCACTAGATCTTTCCCTCTGGTCATCACCACTAGATCCAGTAGGTTCAAAGTCTTTAGCAGCTTCCTCATAACCATCTTCAATACCAACATTCTGAGGTACACTAGTAACAACTCTCATGATCTCAATGACCATGTCATTCTTCATCAACTCCATCTTAGATGTGAAATCTAATTTCACCTTCTCTGTAATCCTAGATTCAACAATATCACAGAGATCAGAAAGTACTTTAGGATCCAATCTTCTTGGAGGCATCCTTAAAGATAAGAGAAAACCTCTGCAACAAACCCTACACCAACCACCTTGTGGTAATCTCCAAGTTGTATGTAAGTCAGATCTCAACTTGCTACCTTGAAGAAACAAATAGGGAAAGATCCACAAGTTTAGTGCCATGGATCTGCAACCCAGATCATATGATCTCTTCACCAACAAGAAAAAACTTTGCAAGATCAACCTTGCTAGGTCAAAATTTGCTCCACAAGATCAAATCTCACTCTGATACCACCTGACGTAGAACAAAGGTTGGGAGGATCCAATTAAGGATAATCTAGCCTTGCAGCTTCAGAATTACACAATGGAAAACTCAACACAACAAGATGTTTCAACTCAATTTTCATTAACATGCCCGGCTGTAAGGTCTTCTGGGTTAGGGCCAATTAAAAATAGAAACAAGTTCTTCAAGATCCACACATATCCAATACAATCTCATCTAGTTCAGCTCTAAAAATAATAAAAAATAGATGGAAACCCTAAGGAAGATCTAAACTTGATCTCGCAAGCCTCTAAGAAATCTCCTTGTCTCCAAGTCTTCAAACCACTAGCTTTGCAATTACAAACCATCAGATAACAATCTGATCTGCAAGATCATGCAAGATCTTTTCCATAACTTCACCAACTCCATCTTTCAGAACCTCTGATATGATTCATGAAGTCTTCCAAGTCATCTTCCCTTCACTGCCTACTGCTAAACATCTACCCAAACAACCCTTTAAATACTAATCATCAGCCACAAGTTGGTTGGATGAAACCATTAAATTCCCCCCAAAAATATTAAATTCAACACAAGTCGACTCTCAAATAGACTTACAATAATTAAATCCAACATGTCGGCCTATAACAACAGCTACCAACAATAAATGCACTAGGTCGGCCCAACAAATTACACAGAACTCCAGTCGGTAAACCAGAACTACCGAGCAACAGTGAAATAACTGAGCATGCCAGGCATCACCGAGCACCACAGGCATCATCGAGTAACACTTTCACTAAGCACCAGAGATTACCGAGTTCCTTCAGCGACCGAGCTTCCTTCAATGACCAAGACCATCGGTCAAGGCTGCAACTGAGTAACACCGGCCAAACAACACACCTCCATACAGATTTACCGAGTACCCTAGAATGCCCCTGCATCATGACTATCCATTCCTCTAACATCTTCAATTCTATATTCATATTTACATCTCTAGGGTTGTAATTCCCCACTCCACATACTGGAATCTTCTTGTTTCTATCACCATCCTCTTATGTTGAATGAAATAAAATTCCAATCTTGGGTGCTCTTGGTAATCTTTCCAACAATTTGATTTTCATGTCAAATTTTATTAGTATTATATCTGAATGTAGCTCTTTATTTACTTGATCCTTCATTTGGCTATCTTCATAAGCCAACATGTCTCTTCTCACTACAACAATAGGTTATCGCAACTATTCTCTAGTAGATATATTTGTCCATTGTGTATGATTTCCACTTTGATTGATATTATAAGAAAATTCTACCTCTCCTTCTCTAGCAACAAGATTCTAATTCCATTCTTCATCTATCCTTATGACAATTTTCAATGACTATCCATCATCTTCAATACCAGCATGCATACACAAATTATTAGTTTTTGAAACACAAATCTCTCTAGCCTCATTTGTTATCTCTATTTTGAGATCTTCATGTCGATCATAACTTTCCAAATAATTCATGAGACTTTCATGAAGTCTCTCATCAACATTATTATCATCCTCTCTAAGGAATTATCCCTGCTTTAGTTCATAACAATGAACTTCTTTCTCCAACTTAGTTTCTCTAGGTTCTTCTTCCTTCAACCAAGAAATCAACATGTGGCTTAGCTTCTTTCTTAGATTTCTTATGAACAAGCTCTGAACATTCCATATAATCCATTTCTTCATTCTCCATCCATATTTCTTATCTCTCTCACTTTCCTATAGAAACAAAAGATCATTATATTGAGTTGTTCCTTCATCTTAGTAATTTATTTATCAAATTATTCTTGACTCATCCTTCTCATATCTATTCCATTTTCTTTAGCATTTTACTCCATTCTATTGTGGCTTTTACTCGAACCCTTGTCATGACTATTAATAGTCATCCTTACTCTTCCTCTATGAAATTTTATTTTCCACTTGTGAGATACACTTAGCCTCTTCAATATAAAGTCTATTTCACCATGCTATAAGTACCTCACTAAGATTCTCTTAAACTTGGCCTTTTAGTAACACTATTTCTCTCTTCTGGAACCTCTGAGTTTTCTTTGCTCCTCTAGGCTTTTTCACTCTACTTAGTTTCAAGAGCTTCACTTTTTCTTTCCAAAAAAAAGTCTACCTGCATCTGCAATTGTGGTTCTATCTTAACAACTTCTACTCGACTTTAGCTGGAAGTTCTTATTTCTTTGTTTTTCCACCTCTGCTCCAAGGATTACCATAATTTTCTTCTCTTTCTGCCACTACTTGCATTCAATAAATTCTTTGTTTAACTTCAAATCATAAAGACCATGCTACCTACCAAATCTCAATAGATCTGTTACTCTTTCTTCTTCACAATATTCTCTATTCTCTACCTTCATATTTAAATCTCCACTCGAAATTTTCTTTGATAATTACTTAGACAAACAAGAATGAACCTACTTTCATACCACTATAATGTAGTGGAAAATACTTGGTTGGATTGTCAATGCCCCCAACAATCACTTCTTACCCAAAACTCCATTCACTCAAATGATTATAGGAAATGTAATTTCTTGTAGTTCTATTAACTAAAAATCATAGCTCTTCTTGGATACTTAGAGCCTTCTCTCTTTAATAACCCTCTGATTATATTTATGTAACCAAATCTTCAGGAATGCTATATGAATCAAGCAAAAATTATCAAAATATCAAAGTACTATGGATCTCTTGACTACTCTTGGATCTTGACTTTTGCTATCAATATCTATTCTTCACATCTCTCAACTTAGGGATTCGACATCAACTCCTTCCTTCATTGGTCATCATTCCATTTTCATTTTATTTGGCTACATCATCTATGTTCCTCATCTTCATTATCTTACATCTGGCACCCTACAAACATATATCAAATGTTGCAATGGCTAATTCCATCATAGATTCAAACTCATGACACTAGTTGGCCAGACTCAATGCCAGTATCATAATTTTTCACCTAGATTTTTCAATACAATAATTTACTTGACTTGACTTAACTTTGACAACTTCAATAATATTTATTTTATTTGACTTTATGACATTCATTAAAATACACATTACATAAAATAACTCTCATAAAATGACTTGACCAAAATTTAAAATTTTGGGTATTGGGTAACACTGATCATGCACCTAAAGGTTATTTGAATTTAATGGTTTACATTAAAATTGGAACTTTTTATATGCTCCATGAATTTAAATTATCTCCAACTTTGAGTTGATGGAATATGGATGAAGTGAGTGAGAGGGGGGGGGGGGGGGTGAATCAGTCAACCATAAAAACACTTCACAATTAATTCTTTGCAGATCCCTTAGGATATCTTAACAATGTTATCTGTTTTAGCACTCGGTAAATAGATTGCAGTAACTTTGAAGATGCAGAAAGTATTAGCAATATTATCTTTAGATATTCATCAGCACATGTATATGATTGAGAAAGCAATTAAGAACACAAGAGACACAAGATTTAACGTGGAAACCCAATATGGGAAAAACCACCAATGTATCTAGATACTAATTTTCACTTTTCTGAAGTGATGCCCGGTTAGAAGCCAACCCGGTAAAAGGTTACAAAACACACTCTTAGGTGTGACCTTGTTAGAGGATTTAAAACACCCTGCTAGGAGTGGCCTGGTAAGAGGTCTTGAAAACAATTCAATGGAATTGTCACCTTGTTAGAGGATTTATATTATGGTTGTTAAACCAACTCGGTTAAGAGATTTAGAATTCACTGTTACAATGATAAGAAGGTAACAATGAAAAAAGTGACCTGTATAGTAATGCAACTGTCTTGCTGATTACAGATCTCTATTCTGCATAAGTTTGATCCTTTCTGATCGAATAAATCTCTGCTGCTCCTCAAGGATATCTGAACATCCTTCACAAATTCGCATATACCTTTCCTTCTTTTCTTCTGTAAATCTTCTGCTGTATATGTATTTTATTCACATTTGACCTTTTATTTATATGATTTTGGATTTGTCAAATCGACATTATTTAGTATAACAGTCGGCTGAATTAAGCAAACTCTATTTGCAAAAATCCTTCAAGGGCCGACAGTGCTCGGTGACCATAACTTTCTATAATCTTTCGGTGACCGAGGGAACTCGGTAAACACCGACAATCCTTTACCTTTGATAACCGACTGAACTCGGTAAACACTATCTTTTCTTCGATGACCGACTGAACTCGGTAAACACTATCTTTTCTTTTGGTAACCGAGTGAACTCGGTAGACACTGATTTTCTTTGATAACCGAGTGGACTCGGTAAGCACTAATATTCCTGTCTGGCAGACCGACTGAGCTCGGTAGGAACTGATTACTGCGGACTATGACATAGTGTGACATCAAAGACAATACATAATTGAGTAGCAATTTCCTTCAGACAATTATTTCCAACAATCTCCCTCTTTGGCATTGATGGCAACACAATATGTCATAGCATAAGAAATTTGAAAGAGTTAGCTCGGGTCAGATTCAAATCTCCCTCTGTCAGCAAACTTCCTGTATTCTAAAAATTCTTCCTTCTGACTATTGAAAATTTCTTGAAAATAATAGCAAAGACATAGCAAACACTCCCTCTTTGACAACACATGCCAAAGACAATTCACATATTACTGGTGAAAATTAATGTACCTCAAGTACTGATTCATATGCAATGATTCCTTTAATATGCTGCATCAACAAGTTGATTTTCAATCATGTTCTGGTTGATGCATCACTAAAACTGTATTTAGTGAGCCTCGGATAGGGGAATGACCCCTAAATTACCTCTTAGATACACAAATGCATCCTTAGGTAATGGTTTGGTAAAAATGTCTGCAATCTGTTCTTTTGTATGAATATATTCTAATCTGATTTCCTTGTCCTGCACCAATTCTCTGACAAAGTGATATTTAATAGCAATGTGCTTGGTTTTGGAATGCATCACTGGATTCTTAGAAATGTTTATTGCACTGGTATTATCACAAAATATAACAACTGGTTCTTTGATTTCAACCTTCATACCTTCTAATAGCTATTTAAACCAAACAATATTTGAACAGTTTACTGCAGCAGCAACATATTCTGCTTCAGCTATGGATTGAGATGTGCAATTCTGCTTTTTACTAGTCCAGGATACCAGTCTTTTTCCAAGAAAAAATGCTCCACCACTTGTGCTTTTTCTGTCATCAATGTTTCCTGCCCAATCAGCATCAGTAAACACTTTCAAGTCTAGATTGCCTCCAAATTTATACCACAAACCATATTCTTCAGTTCCTCTTAAGTATCTTAAGATTCTTTTGATTGCCATCATGTGATTTTCCTTAGGTTTTGCTGAGAATCTAGCTACTATACCGACTGCTAAGGCAATATCAGGTCTTGTATGTACTACATACTGCAATTTTCCAATCATAGATCGGTATAGGGTCTGATCAACTTCTTTTGAATCATCTTTTTTGGTAAGTTTCAGTCCAGTACACATGGGTGTACCAACTGGTTTTGAATCTTCCATACCAAACTTCTTAAGTATCTCCTTAATGTATTTGGATTGAGTAATGTATATACCATTCTTGCTTTGTTGAATTTGAAGACCAACAAAGAATTTTATTAAACCAAACATAGACATTTCAAATTCTCTGTTCATTTGCTTTGAAAATTCTTTGCACTGATCCTCATTCCCTGTAAATATAGTATCATCCACAAATATTTCTGCCAATACAATTTTGTCATCCGGTCCTTCTTTAATATACAGATTGCTGTTATCATTAGCTCTTTTGAAATTAATCTGAATCAAATAGTTATGGAGTCTTTCATACCATGCTCTAGGAGCTTGTTTTAAACCATACAATGCTTTGTGTAACCTGCAGACCATGTCCCTTTTATCTGGATCAACAAAACCTTCAGGTTGTTCAATGTAGACTTCTTCATCAAGAATTCCATTGAGAAATGCAGATTTTATATCCATCTGATATACCTTAAATCCTTTGTGTGCTGCATAAGCAAGTAGAGTTCTTACACCTTCTAATCTTGCAACAGGAGCAAAAGTTTCTCCATAATCTATACCTTCTTCTTGAGAGTAACCTTTACATACCAGTCTAGCTTTGTTTCTAGATACTTGACCATCTTCATTCAGCTTATTTCTGAATACCCATTTTGTTCCAATTACATTCTTATCTTTAGGTCTAGGTACAAGAGTCCAAGTTTTGTTCTTTTGTATTTGTTCTAATTCTTCATTCATTGCTTCAATCCAACTTTCATTTTCCAATGCATCTTTGATATTTCTAGGTTCAAAATCAGTAAGCAGACATGTACCCTTTAGCTTGCTTCTTGTCATAGTACCATCTGATTTGTTTCCAATGATTTGATCTGGTGTATGATGTCTTCTGACATATTTGGCTAGTATAGGTTCCTTGCCTTTTGAATGATTCATGCTGTTGTCTTCTAGGATCTCTTCTTCAGGTTGCTCGGGCTCGGTAGATATTTGCTCGGTAACTTCAGGCTGAGACTTGGTCTGAATTTCTTCCTGTGACTCGGTTTGAACTTCTTCCTATGACTCGGTAACTATGCTCGGCTCGGTAGATATAGTTTCCTTACTGATAGTTGTGTCTGCCAATGTTTCAGGTTCAATGTAAATGAATCTTCTGTAGTTCTCAGGTTCCCTTTTGCTTTCTTCCTCAGTCTTTTCTGCAAACTCATCAAATTTTACATGTATACTTTCTATGACTTTGTGAGTAGATAAGTTCAGACATTTGTATGCCTTGCTTTTGCTAGAATATCCTAGGAATATTCCTTCATCACTTTTCACATCAAATTTATTTCTTCTGGATTCTTTTAAGATATAACACTTGCTACCAAATATTTTCATGTAACTTACATTGGGTTTATAGCCATACCATAATTCATAAGGAGTTTTGAATGTGTCTTTCTTCAGTTGTACTCGGTTCAAGGTATGAACTGCAGTGCTGATAGCTTCCTTCCAATACTTTATAGCGATGTTCTTTTCTATCATTAGAGTCCTTGCACAATCCATAATAGATTTGTTTCTTCTTTCTGCTATTCCATTCTGCTCAGGAGTTCTAGGAGCTGATACCTATCTTTTGATTCCTCTTTCAATGCAGAAGTTGTTAAAATCATGGGAGATGAATTCACCACCTCTGTCTGATCTTAAGCATTTCAATCTTTTCCCTGTTTCTTTTTCTACTCTTGCTAATTACCATTTGAACTTTTCAAATGCTTCTGATTTTTCTCTTAAATACATAACAGTCATCATTCTAGAATAATCATCAACGAAAAGAATAAAGAATTTATCTCCAGTATAGCTTTGTATTCCAATAGGTCCACATAAATCAGTATGCACAATTTCCAAAATTTCTTTAGATTGATAGTTCTTACTCTTGAAACTAGTTTTACTCATTTTGCCAATCTGACAATTCTTACATAGACCAGTGTCAGGTTTCTTCAAAGTAGGAATGCCTCTAACCTTCTTGAATTTGCTTATTTTTATCATGTTATCAAAATTCACATGACATAACCTTTTGTGCCATAGCCAACTTTCTTCTATTTGAGCAATAAAGCATGAATATTCACTGAGATCAAGATAAAATAGGTTACCTTTTGTTTGTTTGCCTGATCCAATGAGTTTTCCTTTTCCATCCAGCAGTCTTGCTTGACCATTCATGAATTCAACCTTGAAACCAGTGTTGATTAGCTGTGCTACACTTAAAAGATTATGTTTTAGTCCTTCAACCCAATAAGCATTATCACATATGAGTTCTTTGGTTAAAGAGATTCTTCCTTTTCCTTTTATACAACAAGGTTCATTGTTTCCAAATCTTACATTACCACTATCACAGTCTTCTAGATATTCAAATTTTGTCTTGTCACCAGTCATGTGGTGTGAACATCTGCTGTCTATTATCCATATATCATCTTTGCTTATATGAGAGATAAGTGCCATCTTATCTTCATCATCATCAGATTCATCTTTTATAGCAATAAAGACAATTTCTTCTTCACTATCATTAGAATCTTTAGCCATGAAACATGATTTCTTACCTTTATCCTTGTACGATTTGAAGTTCTTTTTGCCATAGTACTTGTGACTTCTCTTTTCTTCTTTGACTTGCTTGTTTGGGCACCTAGCTACAATATGTCCAATTTCTTCACATGAAAAATAGATTAAAGGAGTTTTACCTTTATATTTACCTTTCCCTCTAGAGTACTTCTTTGCAAGTAATGCTTCTACAATTTCAAGATCACTATCAGAACTTTCTTCTGATTCTTCTTCACTTTCTGACTGAACTTCTTTAATTTTCTTGTTCTTCTTTAGTGAAACCTTGGCCTCAAATGCTGATTCAATATTTTTGGAACTAGGAACATAGTTATCATAGTTGTCTAATTCAAAAGCTGTCAATCTTCCAACTAAAGCATCCAAAGTTATATTGTGGTTTGTTTCACATCTTCTTTCTTGAATAGCTGATACTCTTATTGCATAGATAGGGAGTAGTGTTCTGAGTACCTTACTTATAACAGTCTCATCTGAGATTGTTCCTCCAGAAGCTCTAATTGCACTTACACTTGCTTTGATTCTTTCAACATATTTTGCAATGTTTTCATCTTCCTTCATATTCATCTTGTCAAACTGTCCTCTTAGGCTTTCTGCTTTGGCTCTTTTCACATTTGCATCACCACCATATATTTTCTTTAGTGCCACCCACATTTCATATGCAGTAGTGCAGTCTTTAATATCATCAAATTCTTCATAGCTGAGAGCAGATGCAATGTCTATCATCATGGTGTTGTGAGTCTTTTTATCTACAATGTCTTCAACAGTTAATGTGCCATTAGGAATTGTGTACTCTTCATCAATGTATTTGCATCCTGAATCACCAATGGAAGCCAGATGAAGTCGCATGAGACCTTGCCATGCTGAAAAGTTATCTCTGTTGAGCTTTGGAATTTCCCTCTTGTAAGACATCCTGATCTTTAGCTTAGGTCCTTGAAACCCTTCCTGCAAGCACCAAAAGCTCTGATACCAATTGATGGAATATGGATGAAGTGACTGAGAGGGGGGGGGGGTGAATCAGTCAACCATAAAAACACTTCAAAATTAATTCTTTGCAGATCCCTTAGGATATCTTAACAATGTTATCTGTTTTAGCACTCGGTAAATAGATTGCAGTAACTTTGAAGATGCAGAAAGTATTAGCAATATTATCTTTAGATATTCATCAGCACATGTATATGATTGAGAAAGCAATTAAGAACACAAGAGACACAAGATTTAACGTGGAAACCCAATATGGGAAAAACCACCAATGTATCTAGATACTGATTTTCACTTTTCTAAAGTGATGCCTGGTTAGAAGCCAACCCGGTAAAAGGTTACAAAACACACTGTTAGGTGTGACCTTGTTAGAGGATTTAAAACACCCTGCTAGGAGTGGCCTGGTAAGAGGTCTTGAAAACAATTCAATGGAATTGTCACCTTGTTAGAGGATTTATATTATGGTTGTTAAACCAACTCGGTTAAGAGATTTAGAATTCACTGTTACAATGATAAGAAGGTAACAATGAAAAAAGTGACCTGTATAGTAATGCAACTGTCTTGCTGATTACAGATCTCTGTTCTGCATAAGTCTGATCCTTTCTAATCGAATAAATCTCTGCTACTCCTCAAGGATATCTGAACATCCTTCACAAATTCGCATATACCTTTCCTTCTTTTCTTCTGTAAATCTTCTGCTGTATATGTATTTTATTCACATTTGACCTTTTATTTATATGATTTTGGATTTGTCAAATTGACATTATTTAGTATAACAGTCGGCTGAATTAAGCAAACTCTATTTGCAAAAATCCTTCAAGGGCCGACAGTGCTCGGTGACCATAACTGTCTATAATCTTTCGGTGACCGAGGGAACTCGGTAAACACCGACAATCCTTTACCTTTGATAACCGACTGAACTCGGTAAACACTATCTTTTCTTCGATGACCGACTGAACTCGGTAAACACTATCTTTTCTTTTGGTAACCGAGTGAACTCGGTAGACACTGATTTTCTTTGATAATCGAGTGGACTCGGTAAGCACTAATATTCCTGTCTGGCAGACCAATTGAGCTCGGTAGGAACTGATTGCTGCGGACTATGACATAGTGTGATCAAAGACAATACATAATTGAGTAGCAATTTCCTTCAGACAATTGTTTCCAACAGGGTAACACTGATCATGCACCTAAAGGTTATTTGAATTTAATGGTTTACATTAAAATTGGAACTTTTTATATGC
Source organism: Chamaecyparis obtusa (assembly GCA_027943335.1). Taxonomy (NCBI): domain Eukaryota; kingdom Viridiplantae; phylum Streptophyta; class Pinopsida; order Cupressales; family Cupressaceae; genus Chamaecyparis; species Chamaecyparis obtusa. Next base: position 1,811,494 of record BSBK01003032.1, read on the forward strand.
TCCATGAATTTAAATTATCTCCAACTTTGAGTTGAATCACTACATCATTATCTTTAAATTTAGCGTTGACCTTTTTAACATAAAATTACATCAACAATATCACCATTAAATGACAAACTCAGATAGTGGAAACATTTCAAAAGATTCTTACCTTGAGTATCCACATAAATTTATCAAACCACTCACATACAATATTTTCACATAGTTCTTATGTAAACCACTAGGCCAAAAATGCAAACCTGATGCATTAGAATGCTATGAATTACATGCTATATGCAAATTCTAACTCTAAAAATTCACTTACTATCAGAATTGGGACTAGCAGATAAAACCAAATACACACTCAAATACCCATAGGCTCTCCTCCATCACATGCACCAAATGCCCTTGGCTGCAACATAAAACTTTTCACATAGCTCTTCAAAATGAGCCCTACTGTGATACTTCATTGCATTGTTCTCTCAATGATTATAAAAAAAACTATATATAGCTCCATTCATGACTAGTCATATTCATGCTTATGATATACACTTCATGCAATCTTCAGGAAATAATAGTTCCTTTCCTTGATTTAAAAACCAAAAACCTCATCTTTAGAACTACATGAAGCTATCTTCCCCTTTACACATGGTTCAAAAAATGATGAACCAAAACACAAAGTAGAGAGGATCATTGCAACATGTGGATGATGTGAGACCTGTGAAAGATGGGTGTGAATTTCATTTAATTTGTATGGAATAATTCAATATGTCTAGGCATCGACTATAGCATTGGGTTCATAAAAAAAACACCTTGTATTCCATATGAGATGCCACCCCCTTTTAATTTAGGTAGTAGTTTAAGTCCTACAGTGACTTCAGCTTTAGATCTTCATGAACTAAATATGGATGGTGATCTCTTCTCCTCTCTAGGTGACTCTAATACCACAATGGTGAAAACCACAACTAAAAATCTCAAACATATGTATTAAATTAGAAAAATACGAGAGACTACATTGATACGTTCTTTGTACATAAATTCTCTCCTCTCGAGGCTAAACTATTGCCTCATTTTATACATGCCAATAAACTAAATAAAGCCTCTAACGGATCTAATTAGGATCCCAATATTTAGAAAATAGTTCCAACCTCTTATGTTTTTGTTAAATACATGTTTTTCAGAGGTTTCACAACCTCTTATTTAACAAACAAGACTAAAATAAAATAATAGTAAAATGCATCTACATCACCAAACATAAATAACTATGAATTTTGAAAGCACAAATAGAAAAAACTATGAAGTTTGAAAGTTGAAACCAACTGTAATTCATTCAATTTTTTTGATCAAATATTATAAAGTAAATTGTTCCATGATAAATACCTGAGATTGATAGCCTTCCATGGAACCGATGTATTTGATGCTGCAAGCAGTTTCACTTCAACCTAAAATTAAAATAGATGCATTTAAAGAATAAATTTAAAGAAAATAATTAGTTTTATATGCATTGATTAAAATATTCATAACCTTTGTGTTTCTTAACAAAATCTAGAATTTTAGCTCGTTAATGGGCATTTGAGGTCTCAACCTCCAACAAAAAGGATCAAACATGAATCTTGGAATCCTTTGGAGGATGGATGGACAAAGATAAAACTTTGATGGGGCATCTAAGGGTAACTCGGGCCCATTAGAGGCATGATTTGTTTCTAGGGAAAATAGAGGTACAATTTCAGATGCTAGGAGTGAAATGTTTGCCATAAGGAATAAACAATGAGCCAAAGGTCCATGGTGCACTCTTAGCTATAAAGATGGCCATCAAATTAAAAGTGATGAAGCTCCATTTGGAAGGGGACTCATGGATATTCATTAATGACATATCAAAGGAGATTCAAGAGTATGGTACCTAAACAAACATATTTGTAGGATCAAGAAATTGTTGGAGATGTTTGAAGATTTCAAAGTTAGTCATGTTAGGAGGGAGGCTAATGAGGTTGCTGATACAATGTCAAAGGTGGGGGTTTCTTTGATAGTTTAAGATAAGGAATAATTAGTGGAGATCTTTATATATATTGATGGAGGATCATTCGATTCTTGGAATTAAGAAGATCATGATAGAAAAACTAATAATTGGGCTATTAAATGGTTGGATGGTTTAGTGCATTTTAGTATCAACATAATGTGGAGAATTAAATTTGAAAACTTTCAAAGTTGGCACCCCTTGCAAGACCCATAATGAAAGATGAATAGTCATGATGAAGCAGTAATTTGAAGGAGAGTGAAGGATGAAGGCCACATGAACTTCGTTGTTTCATTAATTTCACCAAGGAATTTTTAGCAAAGGTGATGCTAGAAGATTAAAGCTTATAGTAAGGAACTAGATGGATCTAGAATCGAGGGATACTAGATCATGTGAAGTTAATAGATAGACAACTGGGTTTGAAAGGGCATTTGACCAAGCGTTGCATAGAGCCGAGCTTGCAAAAAAAATATAGAAAGGTGAAATGGAGGGTAATTTCCCCCTAAGTATGCCAAACCAACTTCAAGCATTTAGAGGGAATGTGAGCCTTAGGAAGATGAGAGGGGTATTCAAGATAGATGATCCCCACTTTTGGCATTGTGTGGAGATTGAATGTTTGGAGAAGAATTATTGACTACAAACTTTCAACCAAGAAAAAATTTAGACATTTCCTCCATCTTTCTTGCTTGGGCATTGCAATTGGGAACCAACGAGGAGGTGTTATGGATAATGAGGTAATGTGTTCAAAGCCAAAGTGGGCTGGAAGAATGGTCTCAATTATCAGGTTGGTAGAACTAGGAGTTGAATTGTTAGCAGGGGATGGTCCATGGAGGGCAGTGGAAGGCACAAATCAAAGTGTTGAACCATTTTTAGTTTGGAGTACCACCATGCTAAAGGAGAAGAGAATTGCAATTTAATCTCATGGAGCACGGGAGGAATTACTATTTTTTTTGAGATCGATAGAGATAAAGCATAGTCTTCAAGAAGAGGAGAAATCAAAGGAGAAGAAGAGAGGTGGGAAGAAAAAGGAAGGGAAAGACCATCCCATAGAGGAGAAGCCCCCATAGACAAGGAAGTCTAGGAAGCACTTTTTGGACACGAGGGGTGGCATGTTTATCCTGATTGAGAGAAAAGACAACATGATGAAGGTGTGGAGGGATTAGTTTAGTATTAGGGGTTGACAGAAAAAATTCTAACATAATCTACCTAGAAGAAATCTCAAATAATCTTTTTATAGATTGTGGAAACTTGCTAAAATTAAGGGTTATTTTGTTTAGTAGCTTGGTTATTATATTTGCAAAATATAAATATAATCAACCCATTTTTGGTAACATTAAGGGCCTGTTTAGTATTCTAGCGAATGTATGTCTTGCTATCCATGGTATAACCCATTTTATTTGAATGGTAATATGGTTAATCATGTTCTTGGGGTTAGTAGATATGTGTCTAGGTAGGGGATTAATACAAATTTCTAGTAGGCCTTTCATGGCAGAATAACCAAACTAAACAATAGCATATTTTGAATATTATATAACTTTTTATTTTATAGTAATAAAATATATATATCACCAATAAAAAATAAATAAAAGAATTCCAAAATGATGTAGAAAGTTAACATCAAGAAGAAAGAGACCCATAAATAGTTTAAATAGAGTAGCTATAATGAATGAGTAGAGTTATGCAGAATAACAAAAAAATGCATGAAATATGTATTCTATAATTATTGAAGGTAAATGGATGATATAAGATCACTTACACTTGGTATCACTTGCTCGGCTCAAGCCTGAGACTCCAACACTTTAACTATATAGTTTTCAATTTACGTCTCTACTTAAATATCCTCTTCTTACATGCAAGATCCAAATAACTTATTGCAGAGTAGGAACAGAATGCAAAAATGTCATGGTGATCTAACTCTTTGCATACGTGATTCTTCCTCTTCCAATTTCATCTTTTTTTCCACTTCCATGTTTTAAATTCTGAATGACTTGAAATTGTAACCCATAGTGAAGACCAAAAAATTATCATTATGATATGAGATGGCCAGATTCTTTGCATTCCATTTTTTTAATTTAAAAAATATTATGCCACTTCACTTTAGAGGATATCCTTCAAGCGTTAATTATTATTATGCTAGTTGCGTAGATTTATAACATTGAAGCGGAAGCCATGAGGTAATATAACTCTTGAAATGAAATTTTTTTTTGGCAATTACACATTTAATCTAACTAATCCACTTTCCTTCATTTTTTAATGGTAAGTATTTTTTTTTGTTTATATAGAATATGCTAGGAATATGCTATATGTTGTAGTTGTATAGAACACCTCTTGGCATAATGATTATGTGTAAAGATGCTTAAGAATTTAGAATGTCATAATAAGAAAAATAAATTTATAATTTTTATTATAGGACGTGTATTTTTTTTTCTCAATCTTATAATTTTTAGGATACTTGTAATAATTCTTATTAAAATTAGGCTTATATGTTAAAAGAAAATATCAACTTATTTATTCTCCATGAAATACATATTACTAATTATATCATATGTTTAATATATGTTAATTGGACCACTATATTTATTTTTATGACTATAGTGTATCGCATACAATATAAACACCAAATGCATAAAAGTTGAACACGAGATTCAAATAATAAGCAAAGCATGTATTATAAGAACATGAAAATGTATGAACATCATGACAATACCATATAGGAAATCATGCTAAAGAGTTAAATATTTGAACATAATATCATATTAATAATATAAATTACATAATCCCCTCATTAATGGGGTTGGGGTTGGGTTTGGGGGTCTTTGAGTCCTGAATGAAATAATTAGGGTGTAATGACAACCAAGAGGGGTCGTATAAACTAAATTTTGATTGTGCTTCCAAAGGGAGCCTATAAAATTTTGGATTTAGGTGCATCATATGTTATGATAAGGGGGAGATGGTGTGCAAGGAACTCAAATTCCCGAAACATAAAATGAATAACAAATGGAAATTATAATCTCTCCTTTTAAGGAGAGGGTCTATTAAGAAGAGGTCATATTTTAATTTTTTCATTGAAAGAGTTTTTGATTAGGTAAAATAGGTTTTGAATGGGCCTCGAAACCATTAACAATTAGTTTTTGTAGGGAACTATAACCCAAAGAAAGATAGGAAGAATAAGCACAGTCCTAAAACAAGACAGTTGGGAGAAGAACATAACAGATCCCCCCAACAGAGACTGCCAATAGAACTACCAGCAACCCCAAGGAAACCGAACAACATCAGCAAAGCGAGGGATAAACAATTAGGGTCTCGCTGTAGGAAGCCATTAGAGTGAAGCCAAAACTTTACACCAACAGGAGAAAAACCAGGGTTTTCAGGCACCTCAAACCTATAATATGGGTTTTGAAATGGCTCCCATAACCATTCTGGGTTTTAAAATTGGAATAAAGAGCCAACATTGTGGTTAAAAAACCCATCCACCCTTGCAGGACCAGACAAGAATAAAAACAACAGCTTAAAATAATAATCAGGTTTAACTTGAGCTGCGCCAAGACATAAGGGTTTTGACAGGCTCCCCCAACCTTAACCAAAGAAATGGGGAAAACAGAGTCTCCCCCATCCACCAAGCTATAATCTACCCGGAGAAAGAAGTACAGGAGAAGAACATAGGCAGAAAGATCTCCCACGAACACAGGCCAAGGTCAACAACAACGCTCCTTCACACCTCTTTTGTCCAGCAAAAAGCCCCCCAAATGGGCTGAGCCTCCACCTCAATAAGGGCTTCCACCTCTGTAGGAAGAAGGAAAGAGAAAAGAAGAAGAGAAACCATCAATAGCCTCTGGGCCCAGGTAAGAAACCCCACCTCAATAGGGGTCTGCTCCAAAGAAGTGATAGAGAAGAAGTAGCCAAAACTCCAACACAACAACCCGTCTACCCTGGGCATCGAAGAGAAGCCTCTCCACCCCAAGACACCGAGCAACAAAACACACCACAAGAAGCTTTGCCATAGGGCATTAGTAGAGAGCTCAGTGAAAACTGTAAAAATGAAAACCCCTTGCAACAAAGCAAGCTGAGCCCTAGCAGCCATCCAACCCAAAAACTCTAAGGAAGAAATAGGGGTCAGCAAAGAAACCCCCAAAAACCTCCCACAAAATTAAATGGAGAAAGGGGAACAAGACAGATCTATCGAGAAATTATCTGAAGAGCCACTAGATCTGTCCCCCCAAAGAGAGGCCTCTCCACCAACAAAGCAGGCACAAGAAAGGACAAATGGAGCCCTGTTCCCACAAAACCCACCCCAACCGTCCACACACTAGGCAAGAGCCCAAGGATGAGGGACGAGGCATGAGAGAGGAAGGCCACTACAAACAAAGGCCACAACACGAGCCACACCAGCAACCAACCCAATGGAAGCGGGGCTACACTGGCTCCACACTAGGAGAGCAACAGACCAAGGCACAACAAGCACGTGAAGAAGACCACAGATGAAAAAGGAGCTCCCCTCCCCCAACTGCAACCCTAAAAAACCCTCTGGGGCCAACACCCACAAGGAAGAACAGGTCTGCCCAAAACAGATCTTGCCGAAGGAAGGGACAAAGCACAAACAACATCCTTGTTGTCATCCGCCTCTCCATCCTCGCAGACCCCATCTCCCTCTGAAACCCTAACGCTAATGCTTGCTTCGCCTCCGCTCACCATGGGCCACTTGATTATTGCACAGATTTTTCATTGAAAGAGTTATTCATATAAAGCTTCTACAAATGTCAAATTCACTTGACATCCTAACCCTTTGGATCCAAATAATGGACATATGGACAATTATGTGTGTCTCTCACTTCCCCCCTCTCTCCCTATCTTCCTCATTTATATGGACATATGCACAATTGAGTGCGAAGGGTTTATATAGTACTAGGTGATGGATTCTCATTTAATCTAATTTTTTTTATCTTCTATAAATATTTGAATTTTTGTAATTTTAATGGTCTATGTTTTCTTGTCTTGAGGCTTGTCCTTTAGACTTGGGCTAGACTAACATTTATTTCTCTGAACTAACTCTACAATTATGTGTAATGATCCAATTAAAACTTATTTTATGATATGGATAAAATTTCTTATTTTAAGATCATTTTTAATAATAGAATTATATTTACTTTCAATATAGTAAAGAATCATCAAGTGTGATACAAAATGTAGATGTAAAAAAATGTCATACAATCAAATCTTGAAACAAAAAAATATCAAAATAATAAATAGATTGTAGAAATTATATATAAATATATATAAAACTTCAGTGGCAGTAGTGCAAAGTTATTTTAATGTTTTTTAAGTAATTATATATATATATAAAACTTCAGTGGCAGAAGCGCAAAGTTATTTTAATGTGTTTTTTTTGGTCTTTAGCTAAGCATACTGCGTTTTTTGGACTCTAGAAGGTGGTGTGGCGGCTGTGAGAGGGTTCGCTTCATACGAGATGAGCGCAGATTAAGGTGATGACTGGAATCTGCCAACCGTGCAAACAATCATCGAATTGGACTCAGACTCCGTCGCTCTCGTTGACAATGTGATACTGGAAGCATCCACAACGAGAGCGTCAAGGGGATGATGTTGACAGCCACCTCCTACGGATAAACTTTGGCAAATCCCACTGAGATGGGACTGCTCACAGAGATGACAAATTCCCCGCAAACCTATTTAAAACCTCAATTGCCCCTTGTGTTCAATCACATCTTCTTCTCTTCTGTAAGCTGTCAAAATGTATTTCTCAGCGACTGCATCAAAGAGAGTGCTATACCTGGCGGCTTTGCTCCTGTTGTGGACTGTTGCGGTTGAGTCCGCGTCAACAGAAGGCGGGCTATACGCAGCATGTAATGTGGTGAAGTTCTCCAACGGCTCGTTGTTCGATAGGAATCTGGGGGCGCTGTTAAAAACTCTGAGGGAGAAAGCATCAAACGTGGGCTTCGGCGCTTCTGTGTATGGGCGGGAGAAGGCAAACCAGCTGTCGGGGCGCCTCCAGTGTAGAGGAGATCTCTCTTCAGCCGACTGCGCCGCCTGTTCAGCGGAGGCAGTGAAGGTCGTCCGCCGCGACTGCCCTAACGCCATTGGCGCACGTGTTCAGCTGGAGCATTTCTTCCTGCGCTACGAGAATCACAGCTTTCTCACTCAGTTGGACACCAACTTCTGGTACGGTCTCGTCAACGTCAATAACAATACGGCCACCAATTTTAATGCCGCCGCTCGCAGTCTTTTGGCGGATCTGTCCCGTAAGGCCCCCGGTAGTCCTATTAAGTTCGCCCTGGGATCGTCCGTTGTTTCTTCTAATATGAGAATCTATGGCATGGAGATGTGCTGGAGGGACATGTCCAGGAATGACTGCGCGGCCTGCCTTTCCAAGGGAATTGAACAGCTCTTCGGCTGCTGCAGCCAAAGAGTCGGTGTTCAGGTTTTCACGGGCAGCTGCAACCTGCGCTATGAAACTTATCCGTTTGCCAAGCTCTATTAGAGTATGAGACTCGCTTTCTGTATGTGTGATGGACGTGGGAAGCATGTTCTCTAAATAAAGTCTATAGTAATAAGAATAATGAAGTCACAGGTGAGATCGCTCCCTGGCCTATATATAATATATGTTGCATTCTCCAATCATGAATCTACTGAACATAAATAAAAAAAGTGGATCAAACATTTCTATTTCACTAAATGATAACAATTAGAGCCCTGTTTGCAGCTTGGAAAAATTATAAGTTTAGTAGTATATAAAGCAAAGCAGGAGATTATAGAGGAGGAGAGCTCGGTTATAACAAAATGATTATTTGCTTCAATGACGGTAAATGATTGATAATAGTAAATGATTGATACCATTTCTTAATCATCTTTTAGATATTTATTATATTAACTTTTTGAATGATATTTTATTATCTGTTATTAAAATTAAAGTATATATTTTCAGATCAATTTATGATCATTAGGTGTAATAAGTGCAATAGGAAAAAATAATCATTTCTTTTGACATTTTAGTCATAGATCAATGCATAAGAGTGTATTTAAGAGTATTCAAGAAGAGAACATTTGATCTTTATGTTTCATCATAATAGATAAAAGTGTAGATTTTTAATTTTTATATTTTAATTTTATATTATTTTCTTTATACGTCATAAAAATATAACATTGTAATGCTCAGTTTAATTTATTTGAGATGCAAATTGATTTACAATTTTTTAGCCAAATTATATTTTGAACTCCCTTGATCCAAATTAATCCACATCCCTTGGTTATTTGAGATCCTAAGTTGAACTATATGATATGGATGCAAAATTAAAATTAAAATTTGAGTAAAACTAAAAGAGATAAAGGAAAATGAAAACAATTACAATCCATTTTTGGATTTTTGTATGAACTTTGAAACTTCTTCAAATAAAAATCTAGCTACATACTAACTAGTCATGCAATCTCCTTTAAATTTTTTTTTAATTAAAAGGTGTATTTGAAAGGTTCCCAATCCTTTTAAGAAATTTGTAGAAAGGCTCGATTAAAATTCAAACATAGGTACACCAACGATAGCCTTAACAGATTATGAGTTTAGAAATTTCATAATCAGGTGGAGAAAGGAACACACCCTTGATCTAGATATTTGACAAAGAGAAATACTTAGAAAGACCTTTCCTCCTCCTGTTTATAACTATTTAACAAAATTCATTATGTATTACATTATTTGCTACATATTTCTCCATGTAAAGTTACCTATTGTTGCATATTTATAGTTAAAATAATTATATTTATGCATTTATAAAGATGATTCACCTTTATTCAATAAAATATCTAAGCTTTTGATATTTCATATGATATTAGAGAAAATATGTGATACACATATGATTCATTTTTGTGCTTGTAACTTGCAAAGAATGGGAGAACACAGAGCTTTAATTACCTACTTTTGAATGTATAACTATGGAAGGTGTTGTAAAAAGGAGACAATAATTCCTTAGGTGGTAGTGACTAGTAGGCTCTGGAAAGTAACAAATAGATGGAAATATGATCATTCTGGCATTAAAGTAGCTTATAAACATAATTTTAGACCTAATAGTTATGAATAAAAACTCCAATTAATGAAAGAAAAGTGAGTGTGTAAGGTGCAAACTATATTTTCATTAATATTCAACATTTTTTCATGGCAAGCGAGTGAGCAGGAGTGGGAAGTTTTTCAAATTTGAAAATAGGCGGGATTCCAGGGTTGTAGGCTGTGGGCTCTGTTAGTGATGGCTTCCCTGCAGATCAGGACCCTGAGGGTCCAGAGAATAAGGAAGGGGCCCCATGGGAAAAGAAGAAATATCTAGGAAAGGAAGCAGGGGTGGAGGATGGGAAGACCTAGGGGTGTGATCAGAATGGAAAAGCCATCAATCGCCGATGGTCAACTCTCTTCGGAGTAAAACCTACAAGCAAGTCCTCTTTCCCTTCTATTAAGGATTTATTTGACAAGGAGAAAGGCAAATATGTCATAGGGATTCCTGATGAACTGGTTGACCACAATATAGCATTGATGGACCACACTCTTGTTGGTAAATTTGTGGGGTCTAGACCTAACATAGATATTGTTAGGATTTTTGCTAAGAAGAAATGGGATTTAAAGGGCCAAGTCCTTGTCAAAGCTATGGCTAAGGGATTTTTGTCCTTTGAGTTCTCATGTAAGGAGGACTTAGACAAAATCCATTGTGTGGGCACCTGGTCTATAGGAAAGGCGACCTTGGTGTTGCAAAAATGGACTCCTAACCTAGATCTTAATGAATCTTTCTTTTTCCAAGCCCCGGTGTGGGTAAGACTCCCAAAAATTCCTTTGGAATTCTGGTTTGAAGATGTCTTCGACGGAATAGCCAACTCCTTTGGCTCCCTTCTCTTGATATACCCTGTGACTGTTGCTAGAAGTCACCTAACCTATGCTAGGATCTGCATAGGGGTGGAAGAGGGTCAAGACATGTTGGAAATAATAGTGCTCCGACCCAAACTAGGTATACATGTGTAGAAGATAGATTATGAAAGTGTCCCTTTTGCTTGTTTCCTCTGTAAGAAAGCAAGACACAAAGCTAAAATGTGCCCTGCATTTCTGAAGTCGGAGAAAGAAAAGCAAGTTATTGCTAAAATAAAGAAAAAATCAGGCAATAATACTTTAGGTGATAATGCTAACCCAACCAAAGAGAACACTATTTCTCAACATGGTACAGAGGCCAACACTCATAGAGGGTGGAAAAAAAAGGACCAATCAGAGACCACTCCTGAGATCCTCGACTCTAGGGAAGATAAGAATAAATTCGCACAAGGGGAGTCAAGACAACATGATAACACCAAAGAGCTGACTAGCCAAGACAAAATAGAACTCAGAGAGGAGTTCCCCCTACTAGAAGGCATAGACTTGGAAGTCAATATTCAGCAAGACACATCAGAAGAAACTAAAGAAAAAGTCCTGGTGGAAGGTGGAGACTCGCACCCTTGGTCTATCTTCATCTCCATCATTCTAGACTCTCTTGAACCCCCATTGGAAGAAAGCTTCTCTAGTCTGAGTAGGGAAAAACCTAAGGGTATCCCATCTCAAGAATCTTACCCATGCTCCGAGACACAGGAAACCAACAAGGTTCTACAAATGAAAGAACTGTTGGGCACAATCTCCCCAAGGAAGCTCACCAAGATGGAGGAGCTCTTTGCAAAATACAAAGACGTAAAGGAGGGCTGGTCAAAGGTTCAAAATATGAAGAGAACCAAAAGAAAAGACCCCTCACTGATTTCTCCTACAACAACCAGGAGTAGAAACAAGGCTGATGTCGAGGATAAACTAAAATCCCCTCACAGAAAGAAAGCAAGCTAGATTAGGCAAGAAGAAGCTAGTAAGAATATCATGGATGAGACTTAGAAAACCATCTAGGTAGCCTGCACCCCAAGTAAGTAATGTTAGTCACTTCAAGGAAACCCTGTGGGCTCTCTAGCTCACTTAAGCAGGAAGTCACTAGTAACATCATCAGTAATCCCAGATCTTACATCTTATTTCACTAGGATACTATTACTCAGATGGATAAGTTTGAGGGAATCAACTTGAGGATTTCTTCTCAAATTTATTCTATAGTTATCTACAAAGAAGTTATGGCCATGGATGTGCTTCATAAGAATAATAGAGGTAGTTTTTTCTAGCCTAGTCAGTCCAATCTCTATGGAGAGACCAATGGGATCCTTGGTTAGCTCACCATGGCCCCTAAAATAGGGGTCAATCTTCTCTGGCCGGAAGCTGACTCTTTTGATAAAAAGTGCCAACACTATTCAACTTGTTGCGGGCCACTTTCATCATGTGTCAAGGTACACCACCTGGGTCGCTAACTGGATCACCATTCTAGTTGCCAAAAAGGAAGTTAACATGAGTTGGATCCATGCCGAAGATCTCTCCAGTGATGCAGAGGATTCTCTCAATGTGGACAGACTCCAAAGTACTGAAGTTATGATTAAAGATAATAATGACAACAAAGGGTTCTTTTGGAGGAGTAATTTCACTAATGACAAGCTGCGGAGGGACAATAAGATTAATTACTATGCATCCTCTCTGCACACTTTCTAGGTTTCCCTTCCCAAGAACTACAATTATCTCCAAAGGCATATCTCTAGAAAGCCAAGAATTAAGGTAGCTAGAAAGATGGAGAGCATTAAGGTTTTGTTGAACCAGAGAGAAACCAAAGCCTAGACTATAGCCATGGTAGGGGAAAGACACAAAAGGGAGCCAAAGAATGATAGCAAGAAGTGGAAGAATTGAACTAAAGTATGGAACACCCTTTAGAAAGGGGAAATAACCACCTTCATTGAAAGACTCCATGGTTACAGAAATGAGATCACCAAAATTTTCATAAAAATCTAGAACAAAGGGATGGTGGAGATAGAGGGAAATTCCTTCACTATTATGGAGGAGGTGATCTCAAAGGTTATTGGCATTCCCATTGTTGAAAAAAAATTCTACAGAGACCGTAAAATTTCAAACAATGCTATCAATGAGTTTTTTAGAAACGACCAGGAGAAGAAGGCAATCACCAAGATGGGAACTTACTACTAGCCTGTGAGTTTGAAGATGAAGTGGTAGTTTGTTCTCAAGGTGCTCATTTCTTACATCACTTTGGATACTAGGTTTGATAGAATTCACACCTACCATTTTGTCTTGCTGAATCACTTTAGGCACGAAAAAAAGATTTCCATTCCGTTTTATCTCTACTCCTCTATAAATGAGAATATTAATGGATTTAGAGAGAAAAACATAGCTAACCCCGCCCTGCATGAAGGTTTGTTACTTTTGCTTTATGATTACTTCAAAGCCCGAATTCTAGGTAAGGAAATTGCAGACAAGAAAGCTATCAATGAAGATTCAAGTTCAGACTACATCCCTTTGGGTAGATTTGAGGATAATCTCTCTATGGAAAGTGAGGAAGAAGAGCAGAATAATTTGAAAAAGGGATCCCCATCCAAGAAGAGACCTTTGAGTGCTGTCAAAATAAAAAAACCCCCAAAAAAGTAGGACAAAAAGGAGATAAAATCGGATGACGAGTACAACAAAAATGAGGAAGACATGGATACTGATGATGAGGAGGGAAACTAAAAAATGGAAGCCACAAAAATGCCAAATCAGGTCAAAGGGGAAAACCTCAACACCTTGAGGGATTGCTCGGATCACCTCTCTATTGACCTCACGATCAGTGATGATAACTCCCTTCCTCCTTAGACCTCACCTGGCATAAAAAATGAGACTAAGATCCTTTTTCTGAGGACCTCAAAGAAGAACAGGGTAATCCTTCCACTCAGTCTCCTATAAGACTTGAGACCTCTGAAGATAATTCCAGAGGGGAGTATCACACTTCCAGAAAAGGGAAAAAGGTCTGGAGGAGCTTCAACATCAACATAGTGAAAATGGGGATCATAAGGGAGGCCATTTTCCCCAAAATTCTGGAGGACACTGAAGGCAATGTCCACAAGGAGGAGCTGATTGATCCCGCTATGGTGGTCCTAAGCGATAAAGCCACGGAAATGGATTTTGACTTCCTCAACAACACTAAGAATAGCATGCTGGATCAGTATAGGTCCTTCAAATGGCTCTTCCATGAAATTGAAGACCTCAAAGAAAAAATTCAGAGTACTGATGACAAGGATCACTAGACCAAAAAAGTGAAAGCAAAGCCTGGAGGCAAGGGTTCAGCACCTAGAATAAAAAATGGTCAGCCTAGAGGAAACTCTAAAGGGTATTGCCGCGAAAAACTTTAACATTCTCAAAGCATCCAATGACCACATAAAGATGCTAATCGACAAAATGGAAGAAAAAATGGACAACAGGGTTGATAAGAGGACTTTGGAGGAAGGGAAGAAGAAACCAAGCGATGGCCTAGGTAAAAGAACTAGAGCTAGAACAAAGAAAAATAAGGAGAAGGAAGGCTCCCATGGTTCCCAAGACATCTAGAATGTTAAAGAGGTAGCATAGTTGATGGAGGCTCTCGAATGCAATGCTGATGTCATGCTCAGGAGCCTAGCTTAACTCGTTCCCCGTTGCCTATCTTTTTGTTTTGTTCTGTCTTTCCTTTTTGTGGTTGTTTCATGTTTGGCCTTTCTGTGGCCTGTCCCTTGGATTGCAAAAACATTAGCTATGAACTGATCTCGTTTATATCTTTTTAATTACTCTGTTGTGGGTTTCAGGCACCCTGTAAAACCTATTTTACTTAATCAAAAACTATATTTTTAATATTAGAAAGGATCATGAAATAAACCACATCACACTTTTCTAGGTTTAGAAATCTTGATTTCCAAACCTATGCTATATGCTGGATTTAGCACTGTGTCTACTATAGATATAACTTAGAATTTATTGTACAATCCAAGTATGTGGTAAAAATAATCTATTACAGTTATTATTTCTACATTGGCATGCACAACGTGCAAGAGGAATGCTAAATAATTGTAAGAGTGGCCATGATTTGAAGAGTAGTAATGATGGTGAACAAGTCATTGTTTCCTTATTACACATAATGAAGGATAAATTGGGTGAATTAAATATAAGACCGATATGAAAGTGAAAGATTTGTTAGCTACATATTTTAAGGAGAATTATATTGTTATAATTTACTAATATGTTGTAAGGTTTCAAAAATATGTTATGATTTAATTAATTATTTATGCATAAAATATTTTTGGACTTTGATTTGATTGAAATCCAAACATACACATTTAAAAGAAGCCACATATTGACATCCAAGCAAGAAGGACAACATTAGTTTATTGCGATGTAAAAGCATTGAAATATTTTGTAAGGAGATTCATTGGATGTATGTTGGATCATGAGGTATGATTAAGGTATTTGAGAATATTTCATTATTGTGTGTGAAGGTAGATGAAGTTTGAAGTAAACAGCCTCTACTTGAAGTATCATCGACAAGTGCATACATTCAAACATTGTGAAACCATTTTTTATTTATGTAGTGTTTACTTTTGTTCATTCCATAGTATTTGTATGATTTTTGTACACATGATCATGTATTTGAGGATGTTAGACTCATGATGTTCATCTCATAATGAGCTATGACATATCATTGAATATGCAATTTTAGGTGCAGTTAGCTTAGAACTAGCACAAAGTGAATTTGAAATCGAGGGATATAATAATGTGAGAAGGTGACGTGATTTGAATGGTGATTGCATTCAAATCTAGATAGATGGAAGATAAAATATACATATGAATGAAAACCATAGTGAAAAGATAGATACATGAACAATAATCCAAATCAAGTATTAAATTGACTGATCTGGAAACATGACTAAAACAGACACACAACTAAAATACCTACACACATTTTCCTTGGCAATTTAACGTCAGAACAAGTTTTGACAGATACGAAAGCAAGAAACATTTTCCTTTCCACTCACAAAAATGATCTACTCATCTCGGTGGACCGAAATCCCAAACCCTGTGTTGCGTGGACAATTTTAACTTTTGAAAGTTTTTGTTTTCATTTGAGTTTCTCTAGGGAAAGCATTGACGAGGTAGCGACAAAGCCCGCACCTAATAAAATATAAGTGAATTTAAAATATGTGTACCATCAAAGTCAGTTATTTCCTGGTCATACTCCCCTCATTTCCAATCTATGGCATGAAGATGTGTTGTCCAGGAAAGATTGTGCGGCTTGCTTGTTGAAGGGATATGAATAGATCTTCAGTTGCTGTAGCAAAAAAGTGGGTGCTCAAGTTTTCATGGGCAGCTGTACTCTACGCTATGAAATCTATCCCTTCATAGACAACTATTAGACTCTATACTTATTATTCAATTTGTTATTTCTAGTTGGGGTGATTCACCATATAAATAATGTCATGCAAACCCGCTGAATAATTTAATTATAACAACAATACCACAAGTAGATTGGGATGAAGCTTTGTAAGACTACTATGAATTAAAAGATTGCAAGCATTTAATCATATTTGTGAACTGTAGATTGAATTTGGTTATATAATAGACTATTTTTAAAATTTGGTAAATTTTTAACTACTGTAATGAAATCTATGGTTCTTGACTGGTACAGAATTTGGGGCCTCCGTATTTTATATATCCAACTTTTCTTTTGTGTGGCAATCATATTCTTTGATAGAAGAATGGAAAGCCAGTTCTAATTTTGGTTTATAATTATGTTTTAATGATCAATATTAAGTGTTTGGAAATAATTTTTTATTATAATTTTTTAAGCTAACATTTTTTTATATGAGCTTTGATCTAACAATCAATTATTTAGTGACTTACAACATTTGCAAATGATATCGATAAGAAGGTATTTTAACAAAATTGATCATTAGACAAATTTTTAACAAATGATGACACATGTTCAATCTAAGTGTCAAATAGATGTTATTGAGAGCTTATGACAAGCTTTCATTAGTTGTGGAAAGTTAACCTATGACAAGTTTTTGATAAGGTACTCAAAATTAATAATGCTTGTTAGTAGTGGAAAGTTAATCTTATTGTTTGATTTTCAAGAATTACATTGTGAGGAACAATATTTTACAGTGTGGTTGTCTCTTAGCTATGATTACATTGGATGCAAATTGTAGTCATAACAACAATATCATCAAATCTAATTTTAATCATACATAAACTTAAAATAAAGAAACTAATTTTATATTATTTCAAAAATACATAAAGAAACAAAATATTAGACTTTCTAAAATAAATAATTAAAAATATTTTTCAAAAAATAATATATAATTTAAAATCCAAAGGCTTTACATTGTTGGCATATTAAACTGACGTTGGAGTTACCACAACTGCTAAAACTACCTCAACTACTAATCTTTGTTGTTTAAATGTTTGAACTCTTTAATTAATAATACATGAATGTATTTCTTCTCTAATCTATCATTTGGTATCAGCTTGTGCTATTAGTTCTGAGCCCATTGGATGAAGAGACAACAATTATCACATTGAGAGTGGACTTACCCATTACTCGATTCAGATCAAATTTATCTCTTGATTTTCTCTTTAGATGGATCTAAAGATTGGGCTTAGGATCATGTAAAGAAATAGGAGAAAAAAAAAATGTACTCATCAAATGACCATGTAACCTATGAAGCAACATATGTGAATTATCATACAGTGCACCCCTATGTACTTCGATTTCTTTATTTTTCACTCAATAAATTCATCAAGAAAAATGAAACTACACCTCATAAGTGGATCGAGAGAAACAAAACTATTATTGACATAATTTGTGTTAAAAGACCAAGGCATATCTATAAATGTAGTGCTGATTGTCACAGTGTATAAAGACCAAGCCCTATTAGAGTATGAGACTCACTTTCTATATGTGTGATGGACGTGCGAAACTTATTCTCTAAATAAAGTCATATGGTAATAAGAATAATGATTTCATAGGTGAGATCGATGGATGATATTTATAAAAGTTATGTTGCAGGCTTCAAACACAAATCTAGTAAAAATAAATGAAAAGAGTGGATCAAGCGGATTTTCTATTTCATTGAATTAGAGCCTTGTGGGAAACATGGAAAAATTATGAGTTTAATTAGTAGTATATAAAGAAAAGAAAGCGATTATAGAGGAGGAGAGTTCGGTTAAAACGATTATTTACTTCAATGACGGCGGGTTGTTTGGAACTGTCTTAGTTTGATAGATAGTTTTTAATTACGTAAAACCTGTTTTGAAGGATACCTGAAATCCTGAACAAAGCTTAAGATATTACTACCCTTACGCCATTGGCCCACGCATTCAGCTGGAATATTGCTTCCTGCACTACGAGAATGACAGCTTGCTCACTCAGTTGGACTCCAACTTCTGTTATGGCCTTGTCAACGTCAATAACAACATGGACACTAATTTTAATGCCGCTGCTCGCAGTCTTTTGGCGGATCTGTCGCGTAAGGCCCCCGCTAGTCCTATTAAGTTAGCCCTAGGATCATCCGTTGTTTCTTCTAATATGCCAATCTATGGCATGGAGATGTGCTGGAGGGACATGTCGAGGAATGACTGCGCGACCTGCCTTTCCAAGCGAATTGAAAAGCTCTTCGGTTGTTGCAGCCAAAGAGTCGGTGTTTAGGTTTTCACAGGCAGCTGCACCCTGCGCTATGAAACTTATCCGTTTACCAAGCTCTATTAGAGCATGAGACTCACTTTTTGTATATGTGATATGGGCGTGGGAAGCTTATTCTCTAAATAAAGTCATATAGTAATAAGAATAATGAAGTCACAAGTGAGATCGTTCCTTGGACTATATATAATATATGTTGTATTCTCCAATCACGAGTCTACTGAAAATAAATTAAAAAAGGGGATTAAACATTTTCTATTTCACTAAATGATAGCAATTAGAGCGCTATTTTCAGCTTGGAAAAATTGTAAGTTTAGTAGTATATAAAGAAAAGCAAGAGATTATAGAGGACGAGAGCTCGGTTATAACAAAATGATTATTTTCTTCAATGATGGTAAATGATTGATAATAGCAAATGATTGATACCATTTCTTAATCATCTTTTAGATATTTATTATATTAACTTTTTGGATGATATTTTATTATCTATTATTGAAATTAAAGTATATATTTTCAGATCAATTTATGATCATTATGTGTAATAAGTGCAAAAGCAAAAAATAATGATTTCTTTTGACCTCTTAGTTAGCTCATAGGCTTTCCCTGCGAGATCACCTGCGTCTGTACACAGGGAAAACTTGTCTCACGCTCCTGAAACTAGTCTCATGTGCTGAAACCAGTAAATACCTGGGTTCGCACTACAGAAGTGGAAAACATAGATATTGCGTGTCTTCTTAGGAAAATTTGGGTAAAATCATACTGAATGCAAACGCTCTATTCATGTACCAGGTAAGGAAAATGCTCTTCGGGATGGGAGCTCACATACGGAAAGCCCTAGCTACATAGTTTTCAGTTTGCAGGGTTTGTTTGGTGCGATGGATTGGGTGAGGCCATGGGCTCTTTGTATGAAAAAAATCTAGCTCCCCATTTAGTTGAAGCACATGCAGATAGTATTTTTTGAATAGTTGCTTTTCCACCTACCATACCAGTCAAACCATGGTATTTCTAGTGTTGGGCGAAATGTTAGAAAACTTGTACACAAGAGCTGGATGAAAAATGACCCTTGTTCTGCCTCCAGTTTGATCAAATATGATGAACCTCTTCTGACATGTTTTAGAGTCCATTGTAGTTCCATTCTGTCACACATCTGAACCTGTTTTCCCTGCAAGGTTTCTCACATCCGTACCAAGACAAAACTTGTCTCACACCTAAAATTGCCATTCCTTCGATATTGATCCATGACAGTGGAAAGTGGTCATTCCTAAACATGTATAGGGTTTGCAGTAGGTTTTTCCCATTGGTTCATGCAGTAATCATGACATCTCATCAATGGGACTTTCTTATAGCACACCCTACACGCATTTGAGAGTAAAAATTTCAAGAAATCATTTGAGATAAGAATACGTCGGGATGCACTATCCTCGTGAGACTTTTAAATCTACTGTAGATCATGTAAAATTGTTTTAAATCTACTAATAAGATTTATTATAACCGTTTTTTTCTTGTATCATGCTTGTAGTCTAGCCATAAACCCTAAACTAAATGAAATGCATTTGCAAAGAATGACTGAATGTAGAGTAGTGCACACAATGAATTTTCTGTTGCTTCATCATGGTATCATGTTTTACATCTTTTGGGGGCATTTAATTTTCAGCTACATCTGATGTTTTCCAATAGTTATTTACAGTTATGCATTTTCTACTCACTATGCCCATAAATCACGTAAACACCAAACACTATATCATTTTACTATCATTTAGAAAAAAGCTTGGCTAGGATAACATTTGGGGTTTTCAGGTGCTGCTGCTTCTTCGTCTCTTGTACAAGTCGCAAATTTTTTTCTATCTTCATGTTGTATATCTCATAGCCCCTCTTACTCTTACTATTCCTTTGTATAGACATTTGTAGGTTTTGCAATTCCATTATATTAGTCATGTTATTTCTAGTCATTGTTGTTATTATAGTCCTTCAATTTACTCAACTTATAGCTAATGGACATGACTGTGCTTTAGAATTTATAGGTAATGAAGAAAATGGTAAGAGTTTTGGTTCATCTCATATAAATTTTTTTGCACTAAGAGAACCCCAACATGTGGGTATTTTCTTAGATGGGTCTTTATATTTGTTCAGCTGAAGTCGTGAGTTTTTCCCAAGATGGACAGAGTGTGTTTAATCCTCCACCTATGCTCATCATAGTTGGGATTGTATTTTGAATTTAGTGGGAACCCTTTTGACACTGGCAAAAAGAGAACTTAATGTTGTCTGATAGAAAAATCGAAACCACAACTCTAATAGAGACAATTGCCTTTTGGGTTTTTTCCATATCCATTACTAATCTTTCCTATAAGAGGCACACATATTTTATATTTTTAATTGTACCAAGTTTTATTGTTGGTAAGACACTTGTTGCCAAACATGAATGATAAATATTGATTGATAGATTCAGGCTCGCATTATGTGTGGTATTATTTTCAAGGTCTTAAAAATCCTTTTTTTGCAAATGCCTGTAAAAGGTATGCACTTGTCCCTCCTTACATTTTGGGATCTCAATGATTACAGATCTATACATTATCTTCTACAGTGCTCATGCTTGTGAGAATTTTCACAATAGTACATTGTAGAAATGATGCCTTTTTAAGACATGGTTGGGATAGGGATTTATATTTCTTTATCATTTAGGATTTAACTGGTTATGCATATATTGTTTACAAAGAAGTCTCATCCATGATCAAATCATGGTGTTTGAATGCATATTTTTGTTCCACTCAAAGTTAGGTTGGGTGTAACATTGCAAGACAAACTATTATATGATATTTATCCCCTGTCACAATCTTGCCATCCTTTTATGCAGAATACTTCTCTCATGTTTGGATTCTCAAAGGGTTGTCTTACCATGTCCGGATGGGATAAAGTGAACATATATTTGCAAAATAGGGTAATATCCTAGCATTGTATTTTACAATATACATGGTATGGTACCTCTTGTACTAGACTTGTTACCAACATATTAATATAGTGCAGGGATATGGTGATGTTTGACTTAAATAGATTGTATGGTAGGTATCATATATCTAAGGGTCATTGGGGAGGTGCTTGGGATCCAAGAGAATCCCAAAATTTGATTCAATACACATTATGGTTATAAGAAATATGCCTTGGAGTTTGGTAAGCCCATTTTAGCCCAATTGTAGTTAATTTTAGCTAGCTGTGAATCATTTTATTTTTCTTTATTTATTTTTAACAACATATTACGATAGATAGTTTTTTTTGGGAGATAGGAAATGAGTTGAGTGGATCCAATATTGGAGCAAGAGTTTATGTTAATTTGTATGCCTTAATATAATCAAGCTTTGTAAAGTTTCAAAAGAAATATAAAATCATTCTCTTGAAAAACTATTGTTAGTAGCACCTGATGGATCAAAGGATCCATCTTCGTTTCAAGAAATTCTTTAGGACACAGGGCTGAACTTTCTCAATGCTATTACATGACATATATACAATCTTGGAGTGGGTAGAAAGATAGACAAACACCCTTAATATTTGATTTTGTTCTTATTTTGAAGTTGGGTTAAGTAATAATATTGTTGTTCTGGTGAGTTGTAGATAATATTTTGGTAACAGAGATATTGGGTCCATTAAAAAGAAGCTACAAAGTTTAGAAGAATGCAAGCCATTGTTTATACAGTTTTTGCATCTTCTGGCCAAGCCATAAGATGTCATCATTTTATTACATATATTTATTAAATTTAGGCGTATTTTGGATTTTTTCATCAGCATAAAAATGATGTTTACCTTCCATACAGAGAACTATGAGTTATACACAAATGGAAAAAAGAGTGTTTACCTTAAAACACTATAAATTATTTGTAACAAGTATAAGCTTAATTCTTACATGATTCAGTGAGTATTATTTAAGAAGTGTATCCTACACACAATTGTTCATTTGTTTTTGGAATTTTTGTTGGTACATCTAAATTGGATGCCTATAAGTAGGTGCATACTCTCAATTTTGACAAAGTGCCTTTCTAGCGACAATGCTCCCATTAAAATGCATGTATAGGCCAAGGTCCAAGAACTTTTTCCATCTAAAAGATTCAATAAATGAATATATATTATTTAAATAAAGATGCATCTATTGTTTAATTTTCTAAAATGGTAGCATTGGATTAGGTCGGAGATTTGACAAATTAATTTCAAACAAGTGTTTGTAATTTTCTCTTTGGTTTTGGCAGTTTGACATGTGTCAAGAAATCATAATTTTAAGTAAAGATAATGTTTTACTATGATTGAAGGAATAATTTAAGACTAAATAAATAAATGTATTATTTTTCTTAGCTTCTTGGGTGATGGTTGTTGTGTTAGCTAAGAATCAATTGTATGCATGAGCAAAAAATTATATTAATCTTCTTCTCTATGAAAGAGTGCAATAACTGTATATTTAGATTTTTTAAATGTAGGTGCAATGAGCATTTATCAAAACTCACATTTTGATCAATTACTAAAATGGTAGCTTTCATTGAGATTATGAGATTTTACAAAATAGTTTCAAATAGTTATATGTAAATTTCTTCTTGCTTTTGATTTATTTGTGCAGGTGTTTAAGAAATCATAGTAAAAATTGTAGATTGTGAAAATAAATAAATGTTTTGATTTTGAAGCCAACTTTATTAGCCAATAGACTATATATTATTGGTATTTCCTTGGATTGAAGTTTATCCCACTCTAGGAGTTTATCAAAATATTTCTTGGCCTCACCTCATGTTTGAAAATAAATTGATCTTGCAATTAATTATATCTCGTTACCTAGCTTCCAATTCATGCCCTTTTTGCTGGAAGGAAGATCAAATCACAATCTCGAACTAAAAAATTGTAGGTAATGTCTACTTGGAAAAATATTCCTATTGTGAGACCCATAGCTATGCACAAAGATCTAACCAAACCTCGAATTTTACCTATTTTGGGTTTGATTTTCCATCATTTCCAATGTTTGAATATAAAACCAATATTATTGCTATGAAACATAGGGCTCTTACATATGAGAATAGTATATTAGTTTGAATGGGATGCTAGACATATATAAACATGAAGAATTCCTGAAATAATTAATCTAATAGACAATTTATAGGCACAACTATTTTTATCTATTCTGGTCACTCCAACTTTTAGAAGTAAGAGGGCTACTACAGTTTATAGTCACAAAGTTTGACCTAATCTCAGGAGTGTCACTCAAAACAAATATATAAAGAATGGTGCGAAAGCCATGTATTATTTCACAAGATTTAGCCTCACTTTAGGAATTTTCCTTAGAACTCTTTAATTTAAGAGAAATTACTCCAAAGAAATATGTATCGTCCTTCAAAAAACCAGTGTTGGCAAACTATTTAATGGCAATCTGTTGCATTTAGCAAACAAATATGAGTAAGAAAAATAAATTTGTAGGTGTAATGGAATTTATAAAAGGAGGAAGCAACTTGAGATGCTAGCTAGACATTTTTATGAGCATCAATGATTTAACCACTTTTGCCTACAACTCCATTGCCTAAGCTCCGAGTAGAGAAAAATGGGTTATTTACATAGAACAAAATTAGTTGTTTAGAATATCTACCAAACATTTTTTTTGGCCAATCATGTGTAGTGAATTTGTTTGATAATTTTTGAATGCATTATATGATTTTAGTGGTCAGGTAGATGAACTTAAAGGATCCGATTTATTTTTTATTTTAATTTTAATTTTCTATTCTAGTAAAGGTTAAAATATTATTACAAATGTTATATTATGGAGTGAGTTTAAAATTATTTTATTAGTAACTATTCTCTCTCTATATATAATAGTTGTGTGAGTGTATTATGAAGAAAACATTTCAGGTTATATGTAAATGTTTATAACCCAAATAATGCTATCAAGAAGAAATCTCTATTCTTTTCATGTTGACATGATAAATTATTCTTTATGTGAGGTGATTTCAATTATACGACTAGCTTTATGGATAAAGAAGAGCCGATGTTGGGGCACTTACGTTAGGATCATATTTTAGCCTCCTTTGGTTATTGTTAATGTAATATAAAACATAGAAACATAAAAAAGTGTCAATTATGATCATCTGCCAGTTTCATCAAAATGAAATGGGTAGCATTTGCCCTCCAATATGCCTCCTTTCAAGTTTGAATTTTTATGGCTTATTTTATTCTTTGTCAAAATATTGTAAGACCTAAAAGTTCCATAATTAGGTTTCATAGGCCAGCTCAATGAGAAAGTTAATTTCTTGATTGGAATTCTACTATGTGAAAGAGGAAATTCTTTGGAGTCAAAATATAGATAAACATAGAGATAAATTTTTTTGGAGTCAAAATCTAGATAAACACAGAGAGAAAATTCTTTGAACTCAAAATCTAGATAAACATAGGAATAAAATATTATCATTTTCAACTTTTAAACTATTTCAAATAGATATTTTAATAGGGTAAGGTTTATAATAAATTTAGTTGGGGAAGAAATCTCATTTTGAGAAGCTATCGTGATATAGCTAATTTACTCTTTATAAAAGAGGGGTCTAATTTTAAAGATTTATTGCAATTACCACAAGCACAAAAAATAAAAAAACATTAAAGCTAATGATGATCAACTTAAAAAAAATTACCATTCAAAGGTCATCAAATCATGTTAAGGACAAACTTTTGGACTTAAGCACAACTTTAAATTAATTTCTTGTAGAGGTGATTGATATTGTTTACAAACTTGGCATTGGACATGTAGTAAGAATTGATAACTACAATGTGACACCATCAAATGAAAATGACCCAAAAACTATAGGTATAGTACCACTATCCATTGAATGGACACTTACTATAAACAAACCTCAAGGCCTAGCTAAAAGATCATGGAAAGGATTTGATAAAACTTGATGATAAAATTCAAGGAATGTTGATACATTTATACAGGAAAAAATAATTGGGATATTGATTTGTTGAGGAAATTGGATCCTTAGTTACCTATTAACAAAATAGAATTACATCAACATCCCCTCCCCCCTCCCTTAATACATTGTTCTCAATATCATCAAATTTACTTGAATTATATAACAAAACATGTTGATTACATAATATTAATAGGCCTAGATATGAAGTTATTTGTACATCCATTTTTTAAGTACTAGACTTTAAATTCTTCCCTTCAGCTCATGGAGTTTTTTGCTTCTTATCACTTATAGCATGTTATCTTCTATAAAAATGAATTACACTATGTATAAGACTACCTTAGAAAATGATATATGTTTGTAGTATAACACTTTATACACTTCCTTTTATTATGTAAACCTTCAAATATGCTTTCTCATCAAAGACCTATTGGCTTGTCCCTTGCACCTTCTTTCGGTGCAAGTGCTAGTCATAGATCAATGTATAAGAGTGTATTTGAGAGTATTCAAGAAGAGAACATTTGAACTTTATGTTTCATCATAATAGATTAAAGTGTAGATTTTTTAATTTTTATATTTTAATTTTATATTACTTTGTTTGTATGTCATAAAAATATAAAATTGCAATGCTCAATTTAATTTATTTGAGATGCAAATTGATTCACAATATTTTATCCAAATCACATTTTGAACTCCCTTGATCTCAATTAATCCACATCCCTTACTTACTTGAGACACTAAGTTGAACTATATGATATGGATGCAAAATTAAAATTAACTTTTAAGTAAAACTAAAAGAGATCAAGGGAAAGGAAAATAATTACAATCCATTTTTGTATGAACTTTGAAGCTTCTTCAAACAAAAATCTAGCTACATAATAATGAGTCATGGGAAGAATTTTATACACATGAGACTTGTTACCATATTATGGAAGCATTAGCTAACAAAACATTATGTAAATAAACATTACTTTACAGTCTTTAAATTGTTTTACAAGAATTAATACTTTTGACATATTTCAATCTAGTTTGCTTGTACTCTAAGGTGATTTCAATAATTGCCTCGATATTTTTTTTCATACTAGATGAAGGGAACTTATTCCTCTCCATAAACTCAAAAATAATTGATACATTCACATCCCATCAAAGAATCATGAACATTATATTCTTTTTTATTATTTGGAGGAGATATTTTTGCTATGATGCTTATCTATAAAGCTTCTACACTCAAAAATCTAATATAAAATAGTATATCTATTAGAATTATTTAATAATGTTGTTGCTACACACAACATGATTATGCTATTTTAGGTAGAAACGTGATGACTAGTATATAATATTAAAGGAATGATCTCATCCCAATAGTCATCCTAGGAATTATTGATAGAAATATTTTAGTGATTTCATTAGCATTGTGTCCGTCATAAGGATGTAGAGTTGAATGTTTCATAGAGAAAGGAATTTTTAAAAATTCTCTTAAAACAATTATTCACATCTCAAGATCAAATTGGTTCAAAATCAAAAGTAGCTTAGTTTCAAAATATGAACTTTTATTGTGTAGATATAATTTATTGAACCTTCCCTTCATAGATACACAAAATCAAAGGAAATACACATATATACTTTATAAGAGCTACATTAGGATTTTGATATAAAAAATGATGTTTCCACATTGTTGTTTATATATGTATGGAATGGCTAGAAGAGAAGGTTCTTAAATCTCCCTCCCTTGATCATGTATTAAAAAATGGGAGGTATATAGCTCATATCCTCACTCAATCCATTAAAACACTAGTCCAATCCCATATTAGTTGCAACTTCCTATTATCTATCATTGATTACATGATAGATTTTATAATGACTCATATTATTCTCCACGAGAGAATATATATTTTTATTGCCCATTGATCAATATCTAGATTATTATATTTGATCACTAGGAATTTTTTTTTTTATGATTGCTTTGCCTTTCTATGCGAATTCTCGCATTTTCACGACTGGTTCATTGGACTCCCAATTGCATTTTTTTGCAAATACCAAGTATGCAGCTCCGAAAGGAAATTACCCTATTTCCGTACAGGCTAAAAAGTCTTGGGCTAAACAAAATTCTTCCCGTAAAAACTTATCTAGAGCTCTACCATGAGAGATGCTCGCTCATGCCCAGGAAAATCAATGGATACTAGCTCATAGAAAAAACTCCAGAAGGGCTAAGTAGTATGAGATGAATCTTCGATGGCGCCAATGCTCTTTGTAACAGATGCCTTTTATAATCACCCTCAACAAATTTTTTGACCATCTCGGATCCTTGAAAGCTCATCCCTACTCTCTGCCCCATAAGCTTAAATCAAGCTCCGTGCTGGGAAAAAAGGATTCATATCTAAACCCTAATTCTCTCCGACCAAACTTGGGAAGGATGAATGGAGTCAATAGCCCTAAAATAAGGAGGTTACCCCCTACCAAGAAATAGTTTCAACTGGACACAAATGTATACATGCCCCCTCATCACCGTAACGAAGGTATGTATAATAAAATCCTCCCTTCTAATTCAACCAGCAGCATCACTGAAGATAAACATGGAAGCTATGCGGAAGACAAAGGCACATGAAGATCTAATGAATCCTATCATAACACATTAATTGAGAATGGTAATGTCTATTCCCCTCCACATAGGAGATATGATCTAGTAGGGACCCATAATCAGAGATATGAAGACAACAATCCGCGTATTAATTTTTCTTTATGCCCTAGTCAAATTAGCTCTAATATGGAAACCCTTGATTTAGAATTAAAAGATGGATGTATAGAAAGGATCCAGAGTGTGTGTGCTGGCTTTGGAATAATCTGTAGGTGGAATGGCTTTGAAGCATCTATAAGCGATATAGTAGCATGGTTGAAATCAAGATTGCAACAAAAGGTAGCAGTGTCAATTCTTATTGAAAACTTCATTTATCTAGATTTTAGTAGCAAAGGACTTAAAAAATAGATATTATCAGAGGGTTGCCCTAAATTTAGAGATATAGAATTCATAGTTTTGGATTGGATTCCCTTTTTTAACCTTGAAAAGCTTATTGAATTTATGGTGGATAAAGCTGTTCTCCTTAAAAACCTTCCTCTGGAATCTACCTGGAAGGAAACTCTTAGAAAAATAGGAAATTGTATAGGCACATATATAGGACTGGTTGAAATAGAACAAAATTATGTAGAAAAGATTATTATAGTCAAAATGAATCTTCACAAGAAGGCAATCCCTCCTATTGGAATTTTCTATAAATCAAATTCAGTGGTTATCAATCCCACTATAGTTGAAAACTCTTTAGAAATCGAAGAGGTAAAAGAGAATACCCCTATTTACAAAAGTGATCTAGGGGTCAGTAATTATGACCTAAATCTTCCTTGTAGACTTAATTTGAATAATACCACTAGTCTTTTAGAGCAACAGTCTCCCTCAACCCTTAATCTGGCTAATCAGGATATTAAGGTTGCTTTCCTTGATAACAAGGGAGGGTTTGTAATTGAACAAAATTATGGAATGAATGATGATATTACACCTCAAGTTCCCATGCCCAGGAACCTTCTGAATACTATAGGGATTTCAGCTTCTATCTTAGACAAAAATATTATTTTTTCCTCATCCCTTCCAGCCCCTCAATCTTTAGGAATCATAGAGGGTGATCAGAAGAAGAGCCAACTTGTAGAGGATAGTCCCAACAAGCCCTATGTTCCCTTATCACCAGAAGTTAGAATACAAGCCATTGAAAAAAAAGTAAAATTGGTTGGTGGAATAATGGAAGAACTTAGGGAATTCCAGACAAAAATTAGTGAGGAATTAACTCAATGGCACAACAATAAGATTTCCAGGTGTAATAATGCTGATAATAAAACAACAGATAATCTTAAAAATTTAGAATCTTTTCTATCGGTCCCTTTAGAATTAGAATTTGTTAATGCTGATTTACAAATGGGTAATAACCAAGTAATGTTATTAGATGAGTATGGAAAAAATATGATATCAGTCAAGAAAATGAGTCACGATTAGCAACTTGAATCAAAGATAACAATGGGTACAAAATGCATGATCAACACTGTCTCAGCTTATACCTCGATTAATGTTGGAAACTGCAATTGAAATAATTGTTGTATTGTCATTGATGTCAAACCTTAACTGGTAAGACTATTGCTACTAAGGAAAGTACTATATCTATTTGAGTGTTGCTAAGGGGATAGGAATGGTTGGTAACAATAGCACCTAGGGAAAGGTTGAGTTATCTTGATATTACAAAGTGTACTTGACTATGTTGTACAATGATGAGACAATGTATTGTTTATCTTAGTAAGACTGAAGACTAAACTCGTAGGCTTGACCGAGCAAAGAATGGAGAAATCATGTTTAAGCCGAGTAATGTTAGTGTCAACTGAGTCAGTGTATGCCGAGCAAAATTCTAGTGTCGACCGAACAACAGTTAATTACCGAGGAAGATAGTGTAAGCTGAGGAAACATTTTTAGTAATGATTGAGCTTTCTACATGAAGACCGAGTAGTTGATCACAGTATTGATCAAGCATCAACATTTTTATATTTGAAGAGAATTTAGTTTTGGAGCTGACATTGTTGAATTCTTGGATTATGTAAAATGTGTTGACTTTATTTATTGTTTGTTTGAAAGCATTAAATGCACTGTAAAACATTTTATTGTAAATCTTTAAGAGATTTGAGATGATTCTAGAAAAGGAGCCGAAGAACATGAAGCAGGTAGATTCAATGAATCTGACCTAACCCTAAGATCTATGAATGAGATTGAGCGACATAAGATGAGTTAACCTAATTAAGGAAAGTATAAAGGGAACTTGAGATATGTAAGTGCATGGGTGAACAGAGAATGCTAGATGATCAGTAAAGTTTTATTGACTGTATAAGCAGAAAAGGCTGAAGGAGAATTGTGGTGGTTGCTTGAAGAAAAGTTCCAAGCAGATCAGAGATGGAGATGGAAAAGTTTCAAAGTCAGTAAACCAGCATTAGTGTACAGAATCGGATTTGATATTTGCAAAGTGAGTTGTATATTTTTTAGATAAATATTGCTGCCACTTTCTAACCATTGTAACAGTCAAAATCCTTTTAATAGAGGTTGACCTAACAGTCATATTTTAAATCTTTTGAAAAAGGTTGCATTCTAATGGAGTGTATGTAAGTCCTATGAATAGGCTCACTTTTAACAAGGTGATTGAAATCCTTTAACCAGGTCACACCTGATAGTGTGTATTGTAACCTTTGACAGGGTTGGATTTTTACTGAGCTCACTTTAGAAGAGTGAAAATAATAGTAGCATGTTACAAAATGGTTTTTCCCACATTGGGTTTCCACTATAAATCCTGGTGTTAATACTTGTGTGAATGTTTTGGTTTGAACATTTTTGTATTTTACAAGTTAAGTTACAGCTGGGTAATGGACTACATTGTTATATGTTTCTATTATTGAATCAGTGATAACCGAGTTTGTTTTGGTTATTGGATCTGATTTAAGGAAATTTTTTAAGATTGGTTTATACATCAAGACTTGAGAACAACTGATTCACCCCCCCTCTCTGTTGTTCTAAATCATATTAATAATCTTCAAGTTTTTCTTTTAGAAACATTACATGCATCATCCTAGTATTATCATCAACAAATAAGATAAAGCATCTAGCACCACAGTAACTTTGTACACCCATAGGTCCACAAAGGTCAATATGAACCAAATCTAAAATGTTTTCAGAAGTAAAGGATTTAACATTATTTTCCAACTATAATATTAATTTCCATAACTATAGAAAATCTCATACTCAAAAAGCAATAAATCAAGATCATGAAATAAACAGACAAGCTCAAAGATGGGATCCATGAAATTTGTCAACTTGAAAAATTCAGATAGGGTAGTCATACAGATACTTGTCCAATCCTAGGACAAATTAGGCTTAGGTTAGGGTTTTGGGTCTATGTATTATCTCCCCTCTTTACCATTGAGATGAATGTTTATGGGCACACTCACTCTTGCCAATTCAGGGAAGACGATGCCTTGTACCTGCAAACCTGTCATCACTAGACAAAGCATGTACATACAATAATATATAGAAGACAATGATAGGGTACAGTCAGACATGTGGATCTTGATTATGCAAGTAACTATGCCTCCATCCTCTACCACACAACCACACCAAATAGATACACTAACATGATAACCATACACATGTCAGTATGGAGTCAATACCATATATCAATATAAAACATAAACATAACATCATAAAGATATCAACATCTAATCTATGCAATCACATGATACACATAAAATGAACAATAATCTATAATCTCCATTTATTAAAATAATAACTGATCACACCAAAAGTGACCTAAAAAAATTCAGTCAAACAATTGAAACATAAATCAAACTATGGGTGGGGTACTACA
Organism: Chamaecyparis obtusa; assembly: GCA_027943335.1. Lineage (NCBI taxonomy): Eukaryota > Viridiplantae > Streptophyta > Pinopsida > Cupressales > Cupressaceae > Chamaecyparis > Chamaecyparis obtusa. Next base: position 1,843,412 of record BSBK01003032.1, read on the forward strand.
GATTCACTTATTAATATAATAAAGGGGTAGAAAGATTATGAATAGAACAACTTTTCAAAAGGGGTACACTTGATCAATGATCTAAAAGAAGATGATAAAGATATTAGAAATTTTTTGAATGAGATTAAAAATAGAGATAGGTAGCTAGGTATTGCTACTACTAGGGAGGGTCTTTCTTGCCCTGTAACCCTTAAGACTAAGAAAAAGCATGGTAGAAAATCTATCAATGAGTTGAGAGCTTTAGCTGGTAACACTGATAATCAACAAAAATTATCTGACATACTTAATGCTCGGAAGGGGAAGAGCCTTCCCTAGGGTCAATGAAAATAACATCTTGGAATGTTAGGGGCTTGAATGCCCCTAAAAAACAAATATTCATTAAAAGATATCTTAATATATTTGAATCAGAAATAATAATATTACAAGAAACTAAGTTAAACAAGGAAGAGAGCATGAAGTTTAGTCTAAAATTAGGCATCTGGAAATCAGAGATAGTTCTCTTAGAAGGAGCCTCTGGTGGGTTGGCAACCCTATGGGATCCTAGGAAAGTAGTGGTTGAGGTAGTCTCCAAACATAATAACTGGATCCTATTATTAGTTAATAGTTTAAAGACAAATTTAAAATTTAAACTCATTAATATATATGGCCCTATTCCTAATGCAGAGAAGAGGAAATTATGGCAGGAAGTTAATGTTCAACTGTCATCCAATTTAGAAGACATTCACATTTTAGGAGGGGATTTTAATGCAATCTTACAAAATAAAGAAAAAATTGGTGGATCACAATTTGTCTCGCAATCACAAAAAGATTTTAGTCAATGGGTCTCGGATAATAATTTAACATATATCAACACTAACAATGGATTATTTACCTAGAATAATCAAAGATTAGGCTTTAGCTACATTGCTAAAATATTGGATAGATTCTTGATTAGTGGAGATATGGGAAATTTTAATCACAACACAAGTGCATAAATCCTCACTAGTGTAGGGTCTGATCATTTTCCAGTTAGACTCTCTATTACGGAAAACTATAAACCACCTAGAAACCCATTCAAATTTGAATTTATGTGGTTTCAAGATGAGGAATTTATGCAGCTTCTAGAACAATGGTGGAAGTAGATTAAAGTCTCTGGATTGAAGATGTACTACCTAGTTGCTAAACTAAAAATTATTAAGCACAAGATTTTGGATTGGAACAAAGACAAATTTAATAATATTTTTGAACAAAAAAACAAAATCGAGTATGAAATAGATTGCTTAAATAAACTAGTCATAGAACAAGGGATGAATGAAACAAGCTATAAAAAAGAAAAAGATCTTATGGGTAAACATGCTGAGATTTTATTAAAGGAAGAAATCTACTGGAAACAAAAATCCAAAGAAACATGGTTGAAAGATGGGGACTGTAATACAATTTTTTTTCATAATAGCACTAACAATAAAAGAAGTATAAATAGAATATCCAAGATTTGAGATACTAATGGAGATCTCATAGATGATCCCAAACTTATTTCTGAGCAATTTGTACATTTCTATCATACTCTTTTCAACAATCATGAATTTGCTGATCTTAGAGCCCAAAATGAAATGTTGACGTCTATCCCCAAGTTAATTACAGAAGAAAATAATAAATGGATAAATAGTAAACTAACCATTGAAGAAGTTAAAAAAGCCTTATTCCAACTACATCCGGAGAAAGCTCTAGGACTTGATGGTTTTTAGGCAGGTTTTTTCCAAAAATGTTGGCATTTTCTTGGTGAAGATATATGGAAAGTTGTAGAGGCTACCAGAAAATCAGGCTCACTATTAATAGAAATCAATAATGCCTTCTTCACACTTATTCCTAAGAATAATGATAGTTTAGAGCCAGGGGACTTCCATCCCATATCCCTTTGTAACACCATCTACAAAATCCTTTCTAAATGCTTAGCAAATAGACTAAAAACCTTCCTTCCTTCGATCATCTCTAAGAACAAACTGGTTTTGTCCCTAATCATTCAATCTTGGATGGGATTGTAATAGCCCAAGAAATAATTCATACAACACAATATAACAAAGAATCATGTATGCTTATTAAAATAGACATACAAAAAGGTTACGATAAAGTGGACTGGAGATTTTTATGTAAATGCTTGGAAGCATTTAGTTTCTCCAAACAATAGATTAATTTAATCTACAACTGTATCTCTACACCCAAAATATCCCTCTTAATTAATGACACTCTAGAAAGTTTCTTTGAAATCTCACGCGGTATTAGACAAGGTGACGCACTCTCCCCCTTCCTTTATGCGATCATGGTTGAAGCTTTGGGTAGATCTATAACTAAGGCCCACCTCGAAGGTAAAATCTTAGGAGTCAAAGTTATAGAACATGTCCCTAATATAACACATCAACAATTTGATGATGACAACATACTACCAGGAGCATGCAATAGCAAGGAAGAAAAGGCATTCAAAGCTATTTTGGATGTTTATATGAAGGCATTAGGTCAGAGAGTGAATCCTAATAAATCTGAAGTTTTTTTCGTTAATACTCCCCCAACAAAAGTGTGCCAGATTTGTAATACCCTAGGTTATAAAATTGGTAAGTTTCCATGTAAATACTTAGGGATCCCCCTAGATAAGGGACTACATAGCTCTAAGTTATGGCAGCAAGTGTTATCCAAAATCCAAAACAAAAAAGGAAACTGGAAAGCTAAATGGCTCACTAAAGCTGGAAGGGCTACAATGATTAAATCTATTTTGTCTGCCATACCCACATATCAAATGTCGATACTCCCTCTTCCAGTCAACATCAAAGCTAGTGTAGACAAAATCCTTAGGGAATTTTATTGGCAAGGTTCGGCGGAGGAAAAAAAGATAGCTCTTATAAGATGGGAAAATTTATGTAAACCAATATCCCAAGGTGGATTAGGAATTAAAAATTTTCAGTAGCATAATAAAGTACTAGGCGCCAAACTCATATGGAGACTATATCAGGAACCAAATAGAAAATGGGCATCAATCCTTTTGAATAAATACATCCCAAATGCGGACCCCATCAACATTTTTAGATCCCATTCCCATGTTAAAGGATCCCGTATTTGGAATTTTATAATAGATTCTAGAGGAGTTATTAATAACCTACCCACGTGGGATATTGGGAGGGGTGACAAGGCCCTTTTCTGGGAAGATTCTTGGGGAGGGTTTACCCCTCTCACTAAGTTAGGTTTCAATCAAGAGTTTATCAAAAAATGTAAAGCCATTAGGGGCAGTTTTGTAAAGGATTATATCTCTCTCCTGATGGAGATTTAATATGGAAAATAATAGATGATATTCCAGTGGAATATAAGGAAAGACAAAAACTCATAGATATCCTCAAAGATAGAGTAATCTCACACAAAAATAGAGAGGATAAAATAATATGGGCTGGTTCAAATAATGGAAATTATAAATTCAAGGATGGTTATAAAACAATTATGTAGGAACATAACATGGATACCCTAGATATCCCTTTGAACTTATGCTGGAACAATGCATGCCTCCCTAAGGCAGGAATATTCCTTTGGATAGTGATGTAAAAGAAAATTCTGACTACAGATAGATTATGGAAGCTAGGCTTTGAAGGTCCTTCAAGGTTCCCTTTATGTGAATGGCAAGAAGAGGATGCTAATAATTTACTCCTAAATTGTTCATTTACACAAAACTGCTAGAATTGGTTAAGTAATTGCTTAAATTGGCACTCAGCTTTGCCTTTTGATATAGTGGACTATCTCAAAGCTTGGCCCTCTCTAAATAAAGGTAGCTTGTTCAAAGATATATGGATAATCTCTCCCTCTATACTAGTGTGGGAAATTTGGAAAGAGTGAAATAGGAGAATATTTACAAATCAAAAACTTGAGTGGAGATCGATAACTAACAAAATAGAAGCATCAATTATTGAAGTAACTAATAACAGACTTTGAAATCAGATTAGTTATGAAAACTCTTTTAAGCAATGGGATAATAATATCAAAAAACTTTGGCCTAGATTGGCTATCCCACCACTATTTGGTAAAGGAGGAAACAAAACAAAGATTGACAGAAGTACATGTAAATGGTCACCTCCTAAAGAAGGATGGTATAAACTAAATTTCAATTGGGCATCTCAAGGCAACCTAGGTATAGTAGGAATTGGTGGGATTATACATAACTAGAATGGAGAAATCATTTCTAAATTTGCTAGACCCATTAAACCGACAACTAATAACATGACAGAGTGTAAGGCTTTCTTAGAAGGACTCAAATTATGTAAATGACTAGGCCTATCAAAAATAGAAATTGAAGGAGACTCCCAAATAATAATTAACGCAATCAGAACAAGGAAGACTCCAAATTGGAAACTCAACTCAAAAGTATAAGATATTTTAGAAATTCTGGATACTATCCCCCAATACGAAATTAAACACATTTATAGAGAAGGTAATACATAAGCTGATCATCTTGCAAATCAGGGTGCAAATGGTGAAACTGTGTAGGTAGAATTCAATAAGCCTAGATAGTTTAAGTTTCTCCCCACAACCCTATTAAGTATTGCTAAATCTAAATTTAATCTAAGGAAATTAGCTCAGCCTCAATAGTCTAACCTTACAAAAACAATATGTATTATTAAATAGGATTAACAGCTAAACCCAAAATTATATGGTGTTAATAATTAATGGTTTTTTAAATCTCTAAATATTATATGATCCAAAATATTGATACATAATCTTAAATTAAAATTCTAAAATTTAATCAAATTAAATGCACTTGTTGAGATAATATCTATCATACAAGTCATCAGTCATGTTTTGGTAAGGAAGTCTCATATGTCCTTCACCTATTGTGATTAGGAGTTCATCACCTTCTTAATTAATAATGATCTTATATTCATAAGAGCAAGTTGTTAGTCCTTTTAAATTTAGTCCAGGAATAAGGGCAATGAGACCAACATTACACTTAAAACCAGGCAGTATAGGTACAAGTAAAGGTATCTTCATTTTAGCAAATATTTCTGTCAATAGAATCCACTTGTCAAGTACTCTCTTAATAGTAGTATGTAGAATTTTGGAGTAGCAACAAATTATATTATGGATATACTAACAAGGATCTTAGCCAAAGCCCAGATATTTTCAGGTAATAAAGAATCAAGAGACATCTTGAGGAGCAATCATTCGGGCGAAATAATTAGGGAACTTTCCCCTATGACAGACACAGTATTTCTCAAAGATTGACATCATAAGAAAGGAAAGGGACAAAATCAAAGAACGCAAATCTCAGAAGGATGGCCTATTGGGATACCTGAGAATATTGTAGAATAGACAAGATATAGAATAGTTTCATATGAAGTTTGTAATATATAAATATCATGAATCTAGTCTTGGAGGGTATGCCCTCCTGAAATTCTTGTGTATCAAAATCTAGACTACGGTCCCAGGCAAGGCTGGAGGTTTTCTCAACCCCACTCTTTCCTACTAGCGCCTGCACTAAGTGGGTTTTTTAATCTTTTGTATCTTTGGTTTAATGATTAAAACACTATTGGCTTTGGCCTTTTACTGATAAAAATAAAATAAAATAAAATAAATCTAGATTATTATAACTATTTACCTTTTAACCAATGTAGGAAAAATATCCTTAATTGGTGAACCATATAAACTATGAAGTCTATGTAAAAATACATAAGAACAATCAATTACTTTCTATGCACATCCCTATAGAAGAGTATAATTTATAGTTTGTATTAACGTGAAGAAATGGTTATGTCCATACTAGAAGCTTACAACTCTCATCAGATCTTCAACCACATAGAGACTTTATAGCATCGCTTTGACAGTTGAGTTCTTAGTTTGAATACAGCAAATGAATGCCATGCTAGAAATCCATCACATTAAAATAATTTTTAAATATTACATATATTATAATCCTACATAAGAAACTTCAATATTCTAAACAAATAAGCCACTTCTTCATCTTGCAATATTCTTAACATCATAAAGTTATTTTTACATATGGATATTTCTATGTTATAACTCTTGCATATGTAGACCAATTGATCCAAAATATCCTTGTTAGCCCTTATTTCCTTACTCCAATCTACTTTTAATCTTAAGCCATCCTAGTTGGGTTCCGTTCAAGAAAAATTATCCTCCTTAGGCTCCTATAATTAACCTCAAAGCCACCTAATTGCTCATTTAATTTAATGGTAACATTTGGATCACATTTTGAGCTTGGGGACGAGCACATTGTATAGTTTTCTATAATTTTTTTCTTATAACACCAAATTCCATTTTAGTTTTCAAGACAACCCTAGATTCATTAATCATTCCATGATACAATTTTGGATTTATGTTCCAACTATCTATCTCTATTATTACCTCTAATAGATCGGTTTTGATTCTTGAATTAATATCTATTATTTAAATTTCCATGTATTATAATGAGGCTCTGTAAATCCAAGAAAGGAACTCATTGAGTTCCCAATAACTTCTAATGATTCGATATGCATGTATTTTGTCAGAAGAAAACCTAGACTGATCCATTTTAAAAATCTAGGGGGCCTATATGTTCTAGGATTGAAATTTGGAATCCATTTGATGCAATGGAAGCCATACCCTTCATATATTAAAGGATTTCCTAATAGAATTTTATTCCTAACATCTTCATTAATGCATTCAATCATGAAAAAATTACCATGAAGAGGAAGAATACTTACTTGGTTGGGGAATTGTTCCATTCACCAATTCATCATTTTCTTCTTGGGATGGTTGGGGCCACTCCATAATGCCAAAACCCCCAATTTTTTGTGTTTCTCCTAGACTAGCTTTAGGATTTTATTTTCAGAGCTATTCTTTCTTTCCTTCTATGCTTTTGAGCCCCAAGATTAACTTTGGAAGGCTTTGAAAGATGTTGCTACATGTTTTTTGCTTATGTTTTGAGATTTGTTGGGACTTGATTTGTGCTTGTGGTAAACTTGGGGGAATATTAGTGATGCTTGTGGCTCCTTCCATCTTGCCCTAGTAGAACCTTTTTAGACTTCTCTTGGTGCTAAAACTTTGGATAGGTCTATTGATCAGACTTCTTTGTCGGATCTTTGCCTCCAAGAGAGACGTGATCAACCCCAGTGACATAACTAGGAATATTGGTTATGCATGGGGCCCACCATATCCTATTGTCATGTTTCTTTCTTTGACGTAAAGGTATTTTGTCGGCTCCATAAGCCATATTTGCAGTGGGAAGCTTGATTGCATGTGTATTTCCACATTACTTAGCTTTCCTTCCCAACACGAGCTTCCAATCTTGTTTAGAGGATGAGGTTGCTTGGAGGCATCAATCCTCTTGCAAGTAATTTTTTATTATTCGCATTTTGATAGTAGAGTAGAACACATATTTACAATACATAATCTTTATTATAATAATAGAAACATTAATATTGTACATTATTTTATGATATTTTATTATTAAAAATACAAACTGATTTAATATATATGTAAAAGATAAGACAATATTTATTTCTAATATATAAAATATTCTAATATAAATTTAGAAAATCAGTTAATTGAATTTTAAAAATAATTTTAATAATGATTAACTGGTCATAATTTAATATTTATATGTAATATAAGAGGGCTACTTGATCTTAAGTCTCACACATATAATCATTTCAGAATAGAATAATATTGTAAACAATATTATATTGAATATTTTTAAAATATAGATTTAGTAAATTTAAGATTTCTTTTGTATATATAATCAATTTATCGTCATTTTATATTTTTTATACATTAATTAAACTTAATATATTATATATATATTCTCTTGAACCAAACCCTCATAAAATAAAACAAAACACAAGACAATGCTTCAGACTGGGTCTTCCATTAAAAATGGATCCACCTAGCTCGGTCGAAATTCCGAATCTGTGCAGCGTGGATGATTTCAACTTTTGATAGTTTGAGCTCCTGCTTATTTTTGTTTCCGCGGCCTTTATTTCTAGGTTTTTGAGGGAAAACGTTGACGGGGTAGTGGTGCCCAGCCGGCGCAATTTATGTACCTATCATAAACTATAATAAACAGATTCGGATTGTCCTTTCGAAGCTTCCGCGAATTTAAAATATGTGTGATGCCGAAGTCAGTAATTGCCTGTTTTCCAATCTATTTATAAGCCCAATTGCTCCTTGTGTTAAACCACATCTTCTTTTCTTCTGTAATCTTCCGAAATGTATTTCTTAGCGACTGCATCAAAAAGAATGTCGCTGTTTCTAGCGGCTTTTCTCCTGTTCTCTGTTGTAATGGTCGAGTCCTCGGATGAGGGGGGCGAGATATATGCAGCATGCAATGTGGTGAAATACTCCAACGGCTCTTAAAATCTCTGACGGAGAACGCAGCATACGCCGGCTTCGGCGCTTCTGTTTATGGGCAGGAGACGCCGAACGAGGTGTCGGGGCGCCTTCAGTGCAGAGGAGATTTGACTCCCGCCGACTGTCGCGCCTGCTCAGCGGAGGCGGTTGAGGTCGTCCACCGCGACTGCCCAAACTCCATTGGCGCCCGCGTTCAGCTAGAGCATTGCTTCCTTCGCTACGAGAATTACACCTTTCTCTCCGATTTGGACACCACATTCTGGTACGGCGTTGCAAACGTAAGCAAGGAGACAGACATCCACTTTAATGAAGCTGTTAGGGATGTGTTGGCGGATCTGTCCAGTAGGGCCCCCGCCAGTCCTATCAAGTTTGCCTTGGGCTCATCTGCTGTTGTTTCTTCGAATGTGACCATCTATGGCATGGAGATGTGCTGGCGAGATATGTCCAGGAAAGACTGTGTGGCCTGCCTGTCGAAGGGATATGAACAGCTCTTCAACTTGTCTAGCCAAAGCGTGGGTGCTCAGGTTTTCATGGGCAGCTGCACTCTGCGCTATGAAATCTATCCCTTCGCAGACCACTATTAGACTCTATACTTGTTATTCAATTTGTTCTTTTTAATTGAGGTGATCACGCCAAATAACATATCTATAGTAACAATACCACAAGCAGATAGTTTCATGGCCTTAATAAAATCTATTTTTCAATTCTTTACAGATGAATTGAGATGAAGCATGGTAAGACTGCTATGAATTAAATATTGCAAGCATTTAATCATAACGGTGAACTGTAGTTTGAGTTTGGTTTTAAAGAATTATTAGAAAGGATTATTATTTCAATATTTTCATTATTATTTCTACATTGGCATGCACAACATGCAAGAGGAATGTTAAAGAATTATAAGAGTGGCCATGATTTGAGGAGTAGTAATGATGGTAAATAAGTCATTGTTTCCTTATTACACACAAAGAAGGAGAAATTGGGTGAATTAAATATATGACCGATGTGAAAGTGAAAGATTTGTTAGCTACATATTTTAAGGAGAATTATATTGTTAAAATTTACTAATATGTTGTAAGGTTTCAAAAATATGTTATGGTTTAATAAATTACTTGATACATAAAATCTTCTTGAACTTTCATTTGATTCAAATCCAACCATACACATTTAAAAGAAGCCGCATATTGACATCCAAGTAAGAAGGACAACATGCAAGCAAGAAGGACAACATTAGTATATTGCGATCTAAAAACATTGAAATAGTTTGCTAGGAGATTCATTGGATGTATGTTGGATCATTAGGTATGATTAAGGTATTCTAGAATATTTCATTATTGTTTGTGAAGGTAGATGAAGTTTGAAGAAATCAGCCTCTACTTGAAGTATCATTGACTTGGTACATTCAAACATTTTGAAACTATTTTTTATTTATGTAGTGTTTAATTTTGTTGTCATTCCATAGTATTTGTATGATTTTTGTACACATGATCATGTATTCGACTCATGATGTTCATCTCATAATGAGCTATGACATATCATTGAATATGCAATTTTAGGTGCAGTTAGCTTAGAAATAGCACGAAGTGAATTTGAAATCGAGGGATATAATAATATGAGAAGGTGACATGATTTGAATGGTGATTTCAGGGTAAAAGCACAATAATATGTCACCCTTTTATAAAGGAAAAGGCCAACAAAATCAAAGTTGTTCAACTTCAATAGTATAAAAATGGCATTTATGTTTGGAATTTGAAGATGATGTAAACTAATTAAATGTGTTAAAATGGATGAATTTTATGATTAATATTTTTTAATAATTTTTTTGAATAAGAATTGATATATTTTTTTTAATTTTAAAGATGATTTTTCAGTTGCTAAAAAATGCTAAAATTAGGGGTCTAGTTGAAGCAGAAGCCATGGGGCAATATAACTCTTGGAATACCATTTTTGTATGGCAATCACACATTTAATCTGACTAATCCACTTTCCTTCATTTCTTAATGGTAAGTATTTTTTTTGTTTATATAGAATATGCTAGGAATATGCTATATGTTGTGGTTGTATAGAACACTTCTTGGCATAATGATTATGTGTAAAGATGCTTAAGAATTTAGAATGTCATAATAGGAAAAATGAAATTTATAATTTTTATTATAGAATGTGTATTTTTTTCTTAGTCTTATAATTTTTAGGATAAGTAATAATTCTTATTAAAATTAGGCTTATATGTTAAAAGAAATTATCAATTTGTTTATTCTCCATGAAATACATATTAATAATTACATCAATGTTTAATATATGTTAATTGGACCACTATATTTATTTTTATGACTATAGTGTATCACATACAATATAAACACCAAATGCATAAAAGTTGAACAAGCCATTCAAATAATAAGCAAAGCATGTATTATAACAACATGAAAATGCTATGAACACCATGACAATACCTATAGGAAATCATGCTAAAGAGTTAAATATTTGAACATATCATATTAATAATATAAATTACATAATCCCCTCATTAATGGGGTTGGGGTCTTTGAGTCCCAAATGAAATAATTAGGGTGTAATGACAACCACATTAAGAGGGGTTGTATAAACTAAATTTTGATTGTGCTTCCAAAGGGAGCCTATGAAAGTCTGGATTAGGTGCATTATATATGTTACATGATAAGGGGGAGATGGTGTGCAAGGAATTCAAATCCCAAAACATAAAATGAATAACAAGTGGAAATTCTAATCTCTCCTTTTAGGGAGAGGGTCTACTAAGGAGAGGTCATATTTTAGTTATTTCATTGAAAGAGTTATTCATAGAAAGCTTCTGCAAATCTCAAATTCATTTGACATCCTAACCCTTTGGATCCAAGTAATGGACATATGGACAACTCTCTCTCTCTATGCAAGTTTATGATTGATTTCCATTTGAAATATACACATGAATCAATAACCAACAAAAATAGCTTTAACACCAAATAAATTCAAGCTTAATTTACAAAAAGTTATTAGAATTTGATAACATTGGATTTGAGGGAAATAAATCTAAAGATGTTGTGGAAGTATGTGGACATGAGCTTTTGCAAGGTTTCAAATCAGTTTTCCTATGGTGGAAAAGAAATATATTTGCATTACAATTTGTTAACACTAGATTAAAACATTTCTCATAATGTTGCAATGACACCATTAAAGTGACAAGACATTCCTACTTGCTAGCATGTTCAAGTCTCACTCCCTCTCCCCTCTCCCCCTCCCCCTTTCTAACCAACATCTCTCTCTCTCTCTCTCCTCTCTCTCTCTCTCTCTCTCTCTCTAGGTGGTCCCAAAATAGTGGGTTACATTTTTTGCCAACTTTTACACTAAAATGAACATTAAAAAAAAAACTTCACATTTAGACACCTATTATTGTTAAACTGTTAGGAATTTGAAGTTGATGTAAACTAGTGATTTTTAGAATTTTGTGTGCAGAATATAAATATATTTTTTTGAATTTTTTTGGAATTGATTTGTATCAATTTTACCATCTCCTTTGAAAACTAGTTTTTAACAAAAAATAGCTTTCTTAAAGAGTGACATTCACTTACTACTACATAATTTTTTTCTAAAAGGGATTAAAAAGTTTTTTTTTTTTGAATTTAGATTTTTAACATCGATATCTAGTGATTGTAATTGATTTCATTTGATTGTACATTGAATATTTTGTATTTTATTAAGTTTTTAAGTGACATTAACTATAATTTAGACATAGGTTCACTTACCAATCCTTAACTTGTCATGTATGTATCGAAATTCAATTGTTTTTTCTTTGTTAGAAAGAGAACACCAATACCTAGTGCCTAGATTTTTTATAATTTTCTTACTTAGCTTACTTTTTTTCCACAAGCATTGAACATAAAAGCTGATATATTTTGCAAAACCTATGCTTAGTAAAACTAAAAATACACTCATATTAAACTCAATGTATATTATAGTCATAATCATTGGAAAGCTTTCTTTGAGTAGTACCATCCTGCATCTAAATTTTTTAAATGAATTCATTTGATCCCCCAAAAAGCTAATATCAAAGTGATTTTTTATTAGCATTTTGATAGGTGCAAAAGATACTCCATTGTAGATATGACTGGGGAATAGAGAGATTATGTCAAAGATATTTTGATCTAAGAGGCTTATATCTAACCATTTTCAATTAATTCCTTCAAATGGGTCCACTCAAGGCTTATATCATCACATTTTCTTAAAAATATGTGATTTCAACAAAAATTAGGATGTTTGTAAAAGTGTAACCCACTATTGTGAGATCACCTCTCTCTCTCTCTCTCTCTCTCTCTCTCTCCACTAGTACATTTGACATCATTTTTCTACGAAAATTATCAACTATTAATTAAAAAGGTTTAGGTTGGTCAGGTTATAGAAGGAAAAATTTATTTTTTTTAAAAAATCCATCCCTGTGTTGGTCTCAATTTCGACCAATACCATTTCGGTCAAAATTTTGACCAACATGGGCATATAACTTAAAAAAAACATTTCAACTCTCATTTCATTTTTACGGTTGCAGCACCCGAATGAGGATTTCCATCTTCTAAGCTAGTAGGAACAAAGCTTATTCCAGATCATGCAGACCCTACACCCGAGGTTAATAGCACATTTTGTCATTTATCTTCCATGGAGTTTGAGGTATCTTCCATGTTTCCTATTGTTCATTATGTGGATTGTCATTTTCTTCTAGTCATCTCTATTTGTAATATGCTGGTAGGTGATTGAATCAATGAGTATATTTAGTTGTGGCTACGGTTTGACTAGGGTTTGTAAATGCTATGACCAAGAATTATGAAGGCTGTGACTAGGGTTTAGGAATCTATGTATAGACCGAATAGACAAGTTAACTGTTCAACACAGAAAAATTAACCATTTAGAAGAAATTCAAATTTCATGCAACATGGTGTACTGTACTATTATAGAAGTGTGGAAAGAAATGAAACTTTGCACAATGTAAAGTGAATGCTATGCACCATTGTAAAGAACTCTGCTATGTAATTTTTTGTATCATATTTTAAATTTCCAAAAGCCACACGATCTCCTGTTAGACTGAACTTAGTCCATTAGGTCAACGCTGTCATGAGTTCGTGACCCCGATTTGCAACTTCACCTTGAAATTCCTATGCCGTTGGATGAAAGGGAAAATTAGGGGAAAGTTTATTTACGCAACCAATGCTCAGAAGTTGCTTCAAGGCCAATGCCCTAGCTAGGGCACAATACTTGTTTAAACAACAAAGTGAAGTGAATAACCAGAGGTTTGGGACTGAATCACAGGTTTAGTTGAGTACCTTGGATTCATGGAAGACTCCTCATGATTGCAACCACTATGAGCACCCAACATTTGACCATTCTAGATTGACATTAATCTAGCTTGATCACCTAGGTTAAAACATCTCTGTGACAGTCAACATCGCTGGAAACAAGTGGTGAAAGTCATTAGAAGTTTTAGTGTATGATCTTTGTAGACAGTAGATTCTATACTCAAACCCAATACCGATTGAATGATAGAATGTAGTTACATGGGATTAGCAGTATTCTGATATTTGTTGAGTGTTCGGGTAGTAGGGAAGTCTAGTCAAACAATTGATTGTAATAACCTGGGGGTCTTGGTTGAAGCTTCTTCCTAAGAGTATTGGTGTTGTGGTAGACTAAACTGAAAGATTATAAGTCTCAAGAGTGATTTATGATTGACAGTGGAAGTGTATTGTTAGTTTACAAAATAATAGCCAAAGAATAGAACAAGGCTGTAAAACTAGACAGAAGTGAGAAATTAGCAAACTGTTGTTACTTGTAAAGTAAAAAAATAGTGACATTTTGAAAACTTACAAATCCCATTCAAGGAAACTACTAGTTAGAAGAATTTCCTAGCAGACATAAATGTTCAGAGACAATAAATAATATAAGCTCCTCAAGCATGAGTTGGATGATGTGGATACATTAGTTCTTATATCTACATAATCCACATCATCCAACTCATGCTTGTGGACCAACATTGGATGTAGATTGTATTTACTGTCTCATAATGACTTACTAGGATAGGTACCAATCTTACTATTATGAGATAGTAAATAATATAAGCTCCTCAAGCATGAGTTGGATGATGTGGATACATTAGTTCTTATTGTTACCCAGAATTCCCTATCTATTCAATTTTGGCTACAAGCTGGGCTTCATGCAGAGGTCTACAATTTAAACCATGTTGAATACCCTGAGAAATTTTCATGGCCTTGTGTTTTTCCTCTGGTCTCTGCAATTGTTTAATCCTTGGTCTACGAGCCTTTTTATTTGAAAATCTAACTGTTATGGCCAAAAGCCCTAAAACCCTTGGTCCTGTTCTAATCTTTCGTTACATTTTCGGCCACTTAGCCACTTAAAATGCATGTGCTTTATTAAGAATGACCACCTTCAGGTGTTACCACTAGGTCATCGAGCGGGGTCCCTTTTAATATTTCCTTTAGAACCTAAGTCTTCTCGATGATACTTTCTAAGGTGACTTCCCTTTAAACTTGTGGTGGTCACATGTTTGCATGGGATCTTCTGATCCCATGCGATCATGCGAAAGGGTGACACTTGTTTGGGTAGGCCCTTTCTTCATTCTTAGCTGTCAGTGCTTCATGTCAGTGGGTCCACTGCCACATAGTCCAAGGGATATGCTTCTGATTGGTCAAGGCTGTGATGTGGAAGTAGGTCAGTGGTGGGCCCATTAGGTTGCCCTTCCTTCTAATCCAACGGTGGTCACATGATCACAAGGGGCAAGAATATTCCTTGTGATCATACAACAACCATCGATTTCACTTCATAGTAAGGCTTCTGACGGTGGGTCCTCGGGTGGTGACGTGTTCATATTTTAGTAGCCGACCGGGTGATGACAGGGCTTTTGGTGGGTCTGATGGTCAGAGAATCTATGGGGATGCCAGCTTGTCCAAGATCTACGGTGGTCGAATGTTTGCATGGAATCTTCTGAGCCCATGTGATCATGTGACCGCCATCTGATCTTCGAGTGTTTAAGCCAATGCCATCATGGGACCATTTGACATGCTTGATTCTTATTGGTTGTTAGGTGGAACAGTTGGCGGTTGTCAGTGGGGCCGAGTATATTAAGTGTGTTGGCAATCGAAGAGGATCCAATGATGGTCGCATAACCGCATGGGATCTTTCGATCCCATGCAATCATGCGACCATCGTCCGATGCAAGGACCAGATTCTTTTGACTTCTAAGGTGTCAGTCATGTTGAGGTGGTCTTTTCTCATTGGTTCTGACTAGTGATGTGGCCTTTGACTTTTTTCAAAGAAGGGTTGCTGTATCTTTCATGGGTTTTCTTCTGTTCGTTCCTGTTGATCAAATGTGAAGGTGCAGGTAGCTCAAAATTTATGATTTTAGGGGTGGTTGCAGTTGGAAAGAGAATGATGCAGAGATCTAGGCAGTTGTTTCAGTGGATTTTCCTTCTGAGAGTACCAGATTTGATAGTTATGGTGGCTTGAGTTGCAGGGAGGTAGTTGGATCAAGGTTTTTTGTCTGTAGGCAGATTCAGTATAGGGATGGGCACTCAAGATATATTTGATCGATTGAGATATTTTCATGAACATTTATGATCAGAAATGACTAGTTTAGGGTTGGATTATTTTATGCAGATTTATGTAGCCCTAATTAGGTTTTTGACTCCTGCTTGCGTGCAAGGAGATGTATATAGTTAATTTTTGGAGCCTTAGTGCTCAGAGAGTTTACATTTTTGTAAAAAAGAAAGTCTCTTTCTAAGAAGTTATCTGAGGCATTCTTTCTGCCCTCTGGCTTCTGCAATTGTAACCTTTCATTGACTATTTGGATATTGCAAAGTGTATTGTGACATTCTTTGATGTCCCCTATACCTTCTTGTCTAAATTTTCTCTTATTGAATTTAGTATATGTATGTTTTAGTGATATAGGGTTCTTGATCCCTCTTTCTTTCTGCAATTCATGTGTATGCTTGTGAATGATATGATTTGAATGCTTTTGTGGGTATACTTCCACCCTTGGCAATCTGTCTCATTCTTATACCCAATTACAGAGGTGAATGTTTGTTTGCAGGTTATAGTTTGTGTCTAAATTCTTAGGAGTGCTACTGCTTTGTGAAATTTCTCTCTTTCCCTGCATAGCATCTCTTTATTATAAACCCCTCTATAAAATATTGATGCAAGCCTATTCATTGAGTTGTGATCTCCTAGACCTAAGATTGTGTACTGATTTCATCCTCTATACTGCAATTCATCCCCTAATTTTGGTGTATCACCTAGTAGGTAGTTTTCTTTCAGTCATTTCCCTTTCCAAGCATTCCTTCTATCCCTTTCCCTCAAAAGATTTACTTTTTCTATCAAAAAAAGAAAATTAAGGTGATTATCCAAGAGGAACCAGCCTAGAACCTGGAGGTCTCATCTTAGTTAGCATAGGTCCCACAACCTGGAGATGATTTCCATGTTATACTAGGTTATCAAGACTACGAGAGCTTGAAACAAGGGTGCAAACTCAGTGTATAACAATTCTGGCATGCTCGGTGGGACTAGAAGTTTATTCAAATTCAAATTATGTTATCTCTGATATATAGATTGCATAATACAAACTTCTAAAAGATTGTTCTATCAAGTATATCTGGTGACTCCACTGATTTCAAAGGTCCAGGCCAAGCTTGTTCAAAGTTTATGAGAAAGATTGAGACTAGGAGCTCAAAGCCTACTGAATTTGTAGAGTTGCCCTCAAAAAGAAGTCATAAGGGTAGAACAACTCAAAGAACATCCCTTGGAAGGAGAGTTCAGTCTACACCTCCTGATACTTCAGAAAGGTGACCTTTTCCCTTTCATTCCAGAAGAAGAGGCAGATCTCTAACCAGAGATCTACAGGAGGATTCAAATCTAGTAGCAAATACAACCCACATAGTTGTCAATCTTCAGATCATAGCCCTTACAATGGAAAGACATTTTGCTTTTGCACCTTTGAACCAGGGAAGTCCATTGACTTTTGCTGTACATCATGATGTGCCCTTGGTGGCACTAAAGAGCTTACCTAATTTCACAGGTGAAGGGCAGACAACTGCTTTTGATCACATAAGAGATGTGAACACCATCTGCAGCATACACAATATAAGCCAGGAAGATGTGGCCACCAAATTATTAGCAGCCTCTCTAAAAGGTAAAGCTCTTGAATGGTTTAGAACTTTAACTGTTGGCTCCATTACTTGATGGGATGAGTTAGGGGATGCATTAAGTAAGCATTTTGAGGATAAATTAGATAACTTGTCTCTGGTAGAGCAGTTGACAACCATTAAGAGAGACCCTCAAGAGCAAATGATAGATTACAATAGTAGGTTCCTCAAAACATAGAATAGAATTCTAGTCTCTATGAGACCATCAGCTGACCATGCTTTTCTATACTACTTGCAAAGTCTAAATGGTCAAATCTCTATCATGATCCAGTCTATGGGTGGTACTTCTTTACCCCAGTCTTTTGACATAGCTATTAGGGCTGAAAATTGTTTGATCCAAGCAGGCATGATACAAAGAAGGCCACCCATGCCCATTTTTCCTAGCCTTCAACCCATTGCACCTGCACAAGTACCCCCATTTACCCCTATTCCCACCATATTAGCACCTCAGGCTAGTACTAGTGGCTAGGAGCCAACAACTAGTTTCTCTCAAGAGTTACAAGAGATAAAGAATAGCCAACAAAGTAGTCAACAAGAGATGACAAACTTGTTGCAGACCTTAACTAAAGAGGTCACAAATTTGAAGAGGTAAGGTCAAGGAATCAGACCACCCTTTCAGCCACAAGGCCAAGGTCCTAATCAACAATATCAGAATCAAGGATAGACTTACCAAAAAAATAGGCCACCATACCAAGGAGGCTATCAAGGACAAAGACAAAATTTTTAATCAAAGACCATTCCAACCATATAACCCTGCACCTCTTAATTCTGCAAATCTAGTAAGGGATTTGGTTCCTAGTCAAAATAATATGGCCATGGAGAATGAATGGTTCTTTCCTTGTAATCAGCCTCATAACCAGGCTACATGTTCAAATGGATGGATGAACCAAGCCCTAATGGTTCAAAATGCCTCACATGCTCAATCAGAGGCTTCATCCAGTGGCTTAGTTCCTCAACAAGAATCACAAGAGAATGAGACTGCTCTTTTCAATTGGGAGCAACCAGACTTCAATGGAGTCAATGATGAAGTTGCCTTTGTTGCCTATACAAGAGAAAAGAGAAGAGCTCAAGACATGGAGCGAGCAGATTCCAGTGCCAAAGCTACTACATTAGCAGAACCAGTGCAACAAGCTACTCCCATCACACCTAAGGAGACTCCTGTCATTACAAGTAAAGAGGTTTAGACTTTCAAAGAAGTGGAGCCCATCATAGTGAAAGTACAACAAAGAGTACATAGTGTAACACCTTTTATTATTGTAGACAACATGAAGAAGGTGAATGTCACCATGTCTATGTGGGACTCTCTGGCTATTCCAGGGTAGTCTGAAATTTTGAAAAGGGCCATAACTGAGGTAGCAACTCCTCAACCTACAAAAGAAGCTGCAAAGCTAGTGTTGGTCAACACTTATTAAGAAAAGGAGGCTCCAAGTGGCAACTCTAAGGCCAATGCCACACAAGGTAGGAATTCAAAGCCACCTCCCTTTTATGTATCTCTAATTATTGGAAAATCTTTAGTGCATAATTGTATGGTAGATAGTGGAGCTACTACCACTGTAATGCCCAAGAAGGTGGCTGACCAATTAGGATTGAAATATGAACCCTTTCAAAAGAAGGTTACCCAACTTGATGGATCCTCAATCAATACTATAGGTGAGGCCAAGGATACTAGTCTAATCCTACATGCTAGTCCTAATTTCTCCATCCTCCTTGATATATATATTATAGATCTCCCTACATTATTTGCTATATGTCTTTCAAGGGACTTTATAGCCAAGATAAGAGGCTACCTATCTTCTAACTGGTCTCACATGTTATTTCATACAAGGTATGGGACCAAGGTCACCATTAAGTCAGAACCATTGGTAGCACACCATATAGAACCATATGTGTCCAATACCATCAATGTAAATTGCCCTATATTTGATGATAGTGACTTCCAAACTATTAGTGAAGCAAGCACAAAGATAGAAAGTATCCTTGATATTTTACTAGATGAAAGAGCTTTAGAGGCCCAAGAAAATCTTGTTTGGGATTTTGGTTTGGGAAGTTATTTGATACAAGAAAGTGGATCCATAGAGCCAACCCTTTTCAAAGAAGACACTAATTTAGAGGATCAGAGCAATCAGGTTTGGGAACTATTCTTTGATGGAGCTAGAAGTAGACATGGTTCTAGTGGCGGTGCTATGTTAGTGGCCCCAAAAGGAGAAAGGTATTATACTACCTTTAGATTTAGTTTCTCCTACACTAGAAACACTGTAGAATATGAAAGTCTAGTCAATGGACTAGAATGGGCTAGAAAAAGAGGGCTCAAGGCCTTAAAAGTTAATGGTGATAGTGAGTTAGTTTTCAGCCAAGTAAGAGGGATAAATGCAACCAAGAATGACACCTTGAAAGAATACAAGCATAGAGTTTGGGATGCAATCAAAGATTTTTGTGCTTTCAATATTGTTGCTATCCCTAGGAAGCTAAATCAAAATGCAGATAGATTAGCTGTTGGATCTTAGTATGATATTCCAAATAGCATTTCAAAATAAGTAGATCAACAACATATCAAAGTGATTGTTAGACCTCTATTCCTGATAATGATGTCAATTGGCAGGTGTTTCATAATGATGAACAAATTCCGTAATTCTTGTTTGAAGAGGATGTCTTTTCAAGGCATAATCAAGATAGATTATCACAGAGCTATGATGATCAAGTGATACAACTTAAATCTAATAAGATGCCTAGAGGTCTTGTTACCTTAGAGACCATCTTCAACAAGGATGATGAAGTTAAGAGAAATAAAGCCAGCCTGGTAGTTCAACAAGAACATTGTGTTGAGTTAAAGTTGGAGCTAGGTAAGAGCTTACAATTTGGGAAGGTAAACACTGAATTGGAAAAGAAAGATTACACTCAATTATTCAAAGAATTCAGTGATGTATTTGCATGGCAATATGAAGACCTTAAAGGTTTTAACCTAGCCCTTGCTCAGCACACTATTGAATTGGAACCAAATGCCAAACTAATGAGGCAGAAGCAAAGGCCTGTTAATCCCAAACTTGAGCCACTTATGCATAAGGAAGTGCTCAAATTAATAGAATGTGGTATCATCTACCCCATCAAGCATACTAGTTGGGTTTCCAACCTTGTTCCTGTCAGGAAGAATAATGGGGAGCTAATGTTATGTGTTGACTTCAGGGATCTTAATAGGGCCTCTCTAAAAGACCACCATCCATTACCCTCTATGGAAGAAATCTTACAATGTGTCTCTGGATCTGAGAGATTTTCATTGTTGGATGGCTATTCAAGATACAATCAGATCTTGGTTAATGAAGAGGATCAATATAAGACTACATTTACAACCAAGTGAGGAACTATGGCTTATCAAAAGATGCCCTTTGGTTTGTCAAATGCAGGTGCTACTTTTTAAAAGGCAATGGATATGGCCTTTAAGAGCCTAATGTACAAGTTTGTGTTGGTCTACTTGGATGACATAAATGTCTATTCTAAACATGCAGTAGATCACATCAAACATTTGAGGAAGATTTTTGAAAGGTGTAGAGAGTTTGGGATATCTCTTAATCCCAAGAAATGTGTGTTTGCAGTTCATGAAGGAAAATTGTTGGGATATGTAGTGTCCAAAGAAGGAATTACAGTGGATCTTGAGAGAATTGCAGCCATCCTAGAACTACCATTGCCTCATCATAAGAAAGGTCTCCAATCTTTCATAGGAAAGATTAATTTTGTTAGGCGTTTCTTGCCTAACATTGTAGATTTACTAAAGCCTTTGATAGCCATGTTAAAGAAAGGTTCAACTTTTAGTTGGACTAAGGAAGGGAAAGCCAATTTCTAGGATATCAAAGAAGCCTTGACATAAGCTCCTACCTTGTTAAACCCAAATTTCAATAAGGATTTTATCCTTTATGCTTATGGAGGTCATGATGCTATATCTGCAATGTTGACTCAAGAAAATTCAGAAGGATTGGATCAGCCTATTGCTTTCTTTAGCAAAGGTTTAGAAGAATATGAACAAAGATACTCTTTTGTAGAAAAACATGTACTTGTTGTGGTAAAGAGCCTTAAAAAGTTTAGATATCTATTGACCCATACCAAGGTACACTTGAAGGTTACTCATCCAAGTGTCAAATAATTTTTTCTTTCCAAAGACCTAAATGAGAAAAGAGCTGGTTGGATCACCAAGGTGATGGAGTATGACATAGATATTCAAACTACCAAGCTGGTTAGAGGAAGAGGTCTTTGTGAGCATTTGGTAGGGGATGAAAGTTGAAAAAGACCAGAACAAAGAGATGCATCTCTGGTGGTGCATTCTACAAAATAACAAGCCAAGGAAATAAGTTAGTTGCCTAATATGATCAATTACTTGAAGATAGGACAATGTCCTATAGGCCTAGATTCAGCAAAAAGAAGGTATTATAGATTGCAATGTGTTCCTTTTGTGCTGATAAATGAAGTTCTTTTTAGAAAGGATCATAGTGGTTTCCTTTTAAGATGCATAGATTCAGAAAGGATAGATGATGTCCAATTTGAGTTTCATGATGGACCTTCTGGAGCTCACTTTTCTCCTAGGACTACTACTTTTAAAATCATGAGGGCTAGATACTACTGGCCATCTATCTTCAAGGATAGCCATGATTATGTGAGAAAATGCATCAAGTGTGCCATGTTTGTAGGAAAAGAAAGGCTTGCAGCCTTGCCCCTATAGCCAGTCAGAACAGAGCAACCTTTCATGAAGTGGGGTATAGACTTCATTGGTGTGATTAATCCTCCATCTAGTGCAAGACACAAGTGGATAATCACTGCAATAGATTATTTCACTAGCTGGACAGAGGCAATTGCTTTGAAAGAATCAAATGGGAGTGCTGTATTAAGTTTTTATGATGATTTAATTCATAGATTTGGCACTGCAGATTCCATAATATCAGATAATGCATTGGCATTCACAGGCCTCAAAGTTTCAAAATGGGTAGTCAAGAATGGCATTTACTTGAATACCAGTTCAAATTACTATCTTTAGGGAAATGGCTTAGCAGAATCAACAAACAAGAATTTGATTAGGATAATCAAGAAGACCTTGCAGGACAACCAAAGGGATTGGCATACCAAACTGAGGTCTACCTTATGGTTGGACAAGATTACTCCAAAGAAGATTATTGGGAATTCTCTTTATGTGCTAGTGTATGGCAAAGAGGCCAAGTTGTCCATTTCAACTAAATTACCAGCTTTGGACTTGGCCACCCAATATGCCCTATTTGAGGAGGGAGATCCCTTACAGATCAGGTATGCTCAGCTGATGGAATTAGAAGAAATCAGAGACAAATCCATGAAGGATATGGAATTCCATCAGATTCAGACAAAGAGGAGCTTTGATAGAAGAGCCAGGATCAGAGATTTCAAGGTTGGAGACATAGTCCTCAAGTGGGATGAGTTCAGGTCCAGACCTGGTAGAGTTCAAGTCCAGACCTGGTAGGCATACAAAATTTGATTCATTCTGGGGTGGACCATTTGTTATAACACAGTGCAAGGGACCTAATTCTTTCCAGCTATCAACACTTTAAGGGGTTCCCCTTCCAATTTTAGTAAATGGTTTCCACTTGAAGCCCTGCTTTGAGGTTAATCCCTCTCTATAAATTCTTGTAATTATGTTTCTTGCTTTTCTTTCCCTATTTTCCTAGGTTAGTTTTCGGCTTTTCAAGAAGTGCCTATGCACAGGTTTGTCTTTCTGATTCAAGGTTTGTCCCTCTGTCAAATTTTTGTGCTCAGAAATGACCCCATGCCCAATGCATTTCTCAAGGCCACTGGTTTCCATGTCTAGTAGGCTGACATCCAGTAGAAATCACCAAAATGTTACCCAAAATTCCCTATCTATTCAATTTTGGCTACAGGCTGGGCTTCATGCAGAGGTCTCCAATTTAAACCATGTTGAATACCTTAAGAAATTTTCATGGCCTTGTGTTTTTCCTCTAGTCTCTACAATTGTTTAATCCCTAGTCTACAAGCCTTTTTATTTGAAAATCTAATTGTTATGGCCAAAAACCCTAAAACCTTTGGTCCTGTTCTAATCTTTCGTTACCTTTTTGGCCACTTAGCCACTTAAAATGCATGTGCTTTATTAAGAATGACCACCTTCATGTGTTACCACTAGGTCATTGAGCGAGGTCCCTTTTTAATATTTGCTTTAAAACCTAAGTCTTCCCGGTGATACTTTCTAAGGTGACTTCCCCTTTACACTTGTGGTGGTTGCATGTTCGCATGGGATCTTCCGATCCTGTGTGATCATGTGATAGGGTGACACCTGTCTGGGCGGGCCCTTTCTTCATTCTCAGCTATCAGCGCTTCATGTCAGTGGGTCCACTACCACATAGTCCAAGGGATATGCTTCTGATTGGTCAAGGATGTGATGTGGAAGCAGGTCAGTGGCGGGTCCAATGGGTTTCCCTTCCTTCTAATCCAATGGTGGTCGCATGATTGCAAGGGGCAGGAATATTCCTTGCGATCATATGACAACCATCGATTTCGCTTCACAATAAGGCTTCTGGCAGTGGGTCCTCGGGTGGTGATGTGTTCATATTTTAGTGGCTATCCAGGTGATGACAGGGCTTTCGATGGGTCTGATGGTCAGAGAATCTATGGGGATGCCAGCTTGTCCAAGATCTACAGCGGTTGCATGTTCACATGGAATCTTCTGAGCCCATGCGATCATGCGACCACCGTCTGATCTTTGAGTGTTTAAGCCGATGCCATTGTGGGACTGTCTGACATACTTGATTCTTATTTGTTCTTGGGTGGAACAGTTGGTGGTTGTTAGTGGGGCCGAGTATCTTAAGTGTGTTGGCAGTCGAAGAGGATCCAACGGTGGTTGCATAACCACATGGGATCTTTTGATCCCATGTGATCATGTGACCACTGTTTGATGCAAGGACCGAATTCTTTTGACTTCTAAGGTGTCAGTCATGTTGAGGTGGTCTTTTCTCATTGGTTCTGACTAGTGATGTGGCCTTTGACTTTTTTCAAAGAAGGGTTGCTGTATCTTTCACGAGTTTTCTTCTGTTTGTTCTTGTTGATCAAATGCGAAGACGCGGGTAGCTCAAAATTTATGATTTCAGGGGCGGTTGCAATTGGAAAGAGAATGATATAGAGATCTAGGTAGCCATTTCAGTGGATTTTCCTTCTAAGAGTACCAGATTTGATAGTTATGGTCACTTGAGTTGCAGGGAGGTAGTTGGATCAAGGTTTTTTGTCTGCAGGCAGATTCAGTACACGGATGGGCACTCAAGATATATCTGATCGGTTGAGATATTTTCATGAACATTTATGATAAAAAATGACTGGTTTAGGGTTGGATTATTTTATGCAGATTTATGTAACCCTAATTAGGTTTTTGACTCCTGCCCGCGTGCAGGGAGATGTATATAGTTAATTTTTGGAACCTTAGTGCTTAGAGAGTTTACATTTTTGTAAAAAAGAAAGTCTCTTTCTAAGAATTTATCTGAGGCATTATTTCTACCCTCTGGCTTATGTAATTGTAACCTTTCATTGACTGTTTGGATATTGCAAAGTGTATTGTGACATTCTTTGATGTCCCCTATACCTTCTTGTCTAAATTTTCTCTTATTGAATTCAGTATATGTATGTTTTAGTGATATTTTTAGGGTTCTTGATCCCTCTTTCTTTCTGCAATTCATGTGTATGCTTGTGAATGATATGATTTGAATGCTTTTGTGGGTATACTTCCACCCCTGGAAATCTATCTCATTCTTATACCCAAATGCAGAGGTGAATGTTTGTTTGCATGTTATAGTTTGTGTCTAAATTCTTAGGAGTGCTACTGCTTTGTGAAATTTCTCTCTTTCCCTACATAGCATCTCTTTATTGAAGACCCCTCTATAAAATATTGATGCAAGCCTATTCATTGAGTTGTGATCTCCTAGACCTAAGATTGTGTACTGATTTCATCCTCTATACTGCAATTCATCCCCTAATTTCGGTGTATCACCTAGTAGGTAGTTTGCTTTCAGTCATTTCCCTTTCCAAGCATTCCTTCTATCCCTTTCCCTCAAAAAATTTACTTTTTCTGTCAAAAAAAGAAAATTAAGGTGATTATCCAAGAGGAACCAGCCTAGAACCTGGAGGTCTCATCTCAGTTAGCATAGGTCCCACAACCTGGAGATGATTTCCATGTTATACTAGGTTATCAAGACTATGAGAGCTTGAAACAAGGGTGCAAACTTAGTGTATAACACTTGTATCTACATAGTCCACATCATCCAACTCATGGTTGAGGAGCTTATATAATAATCAACTAATTAATGTTTTTGGTTTTGATGTAGTCCTCTCCAACTCATGCTTGAGGATTGTTAATTATAACCATGGAATGTTAATTCTAACCTATATTATTAGATCATTAATCGTGCATATGCAGAGTTGTGTGGAGTAAAGGTGATCACAGTTAAAGAACAGTGAGAAAATACAATGAAATTGGATGCAATGTGTAGCAGTGGATGATCTGTCTGAATAAGGAAGGGTTTTTATGTTTGAAAATGTTTTGTCATGTTGAATGAATGGTGATTTGATCACTAATTTGATGTAGGAGTGAGTTGTAATAGGAGATTGGGGAAGCCCTAGTGAACCAGGGTTTGGAGCCAAGATTTGGGGGTTTTGGTGTTGTAGTGCCCGTGAGTCTAATTGTTTATGGATTTAACCATTTCAAGTCATTTTATAACTCTACTGAAGGTTTGGTGGGATAAGGGAATGTGAGGAGAGTAGTTGCTTTGAAAATTTGGTCATTTTCATGCATTGAAAACAGGGGTTCAGTCATGGTTAGGTGTGTTGGTCCAAAGTAACTATTATACATTGAGTTTGCACCTCTGTTCCAAGCTCTCTTGGTCTTGATAACTAAATATAACATGGAAATCATCTCAAGGTTGTGGGACCTTTGCTAACCGAGATGAAACCTCTAGGTTCTAGGCCGGTTCCTCTTGGATTATCACCCTGATTTGCTTCTTAACATGTAAAGTAAATCTTTTGAGGGAAAGGGTTAGAAGGAATGCATGAAAAGGGAAATGATTCAAACCAAATCTATCCTACTAAGTAATGCATCGAATTAGGGATTGGATCTTAGTATAGAGGAATGAAACCAATGGAGGAATCAGGTCTAATAGGTCACAACTTACTGAATAGGCTTGCATAAGTGTTTCATAGGAGGGCCTGAACATTAGACACAACCTATGACCGACAAGCAGACATTATTTTTAGCAAAAGGGCACGTGAATGAGACAGAATGATAGGGGGTTGAAGAATACCCACAAACTCATTCAAATCAGATCATACACAGTAGAACATGTATAAGCTAAAAGTAAGAGGGATCAAGAACCCTAAATTGCCATTGAAAACATTCATAAACTTAAATCCAATAAGAGATAAACAAAGACAAGGAAGCACAGGGACATGAAGGATTGTCACAAACTACCTCTGCAATATTTTTATTTATCAATGGGAGAAATCCAACTGTATAAGCTAGAGGGAAAAAAAAATGCCACAGATGACCTTTTAGAAAGATGAATTTCTATTACAATTGTCCAACTCTAAGCACTAAAGGCTCCAAAAAATAATATATACATCCCTCACTGCACGCAGGAAGGAGTCCAAAAAACTAACCGGGGGTTACAAGTTTTTACAATATAATAATCAACCCTAGGTCGAGGCAAGACTGACCCTCAAAAGCTCTGAGAAAAGTCAACAAACAGGTCCAAAATCTCATGATTGCATATCTTTCTATACCAGAACCACTTGCAGACACACCATCCCTGATCAACCAACTCACCTGCAACTCCACTAAGCCATAAAGACTCCAAATTTGATCATCACAAGAATGAATTTGAAAGTACAGATGGCGCCAACTCTTTAATGTTTCATTGGCATAAGAAAACCACACTGTACCCTACAAAATCCATGGTGCCATCGACCAGATCATCCATCATCATGCTTGCAACCAAAAAATGTCTTCAAAAATCAATTTCGAGCTACCCTACCACTTCACACATGTCCTCTGCAGAAGAAAACCCGCCAAAAGGAGTCACATTGTTTCAAAACAATGTCGGTCACATGATCACATGAGCTCAAAAAGCCTTATGTGATCATGTGACAAGCCCTTAGAATCTACCATTCACTACCACAAGACACCTCGGGTTCGCCAAATATCTACCTGTCAACCATGTGGACCAACAGGAAACCCGCATGTCACCACCTGAAGCCCCTATTGACCGTTGATGACCTGTCGCATGATCACATGGCTGCAAGAGACTGCATGCAATCATGCGACAAGCCTTTAAGATTTTAACTGCAAGCTTAACTCTAGGTTCCTCCTCGGGTTCATTTCTTCCTAGTCACCTAGTCGCGTGAACTTTTCCTTAACCCTGAGCTCCTCTAGCGACCACACGAAATCTCTTAACCACGCATCCACTTTACCAACCCCGGGCCCACCTTGATTGAGATTCCAATCGGATGGTGGGTGCAAGATCTCATGGGGTTAGAAGATCCCATTAGATCTTACAACCACCATAGATCTCTTTCCATTGCCACCAAACTGCAACCCAGACCCATAGATCGCTGCATCAGACGGTTGTCGCATGATCGCATGGGGTCGAAAGATCCCATGTGAACATGTGACCACTATAAATCTTGCATCTATGAGGGCCCATGCTATACCTCTGGCTCACCACAGACCAGACACATCACCTCCAGAGGACCCACTAGTAGCTCTTGGTTGCACTTGCACCATTGCAGATACTCTGGACCCATGAGCCACTGAGATCACATCAGACGGTTATCGCATGATCTCATGGAATCAGAAGATTCCATGAGATTATGTGACAACCATCTGATCTTCACTACACTGGCACCACAAGCTTTGGGCCCACCAACAAATGTTCATCACTAGCTGGCCAATGAAACACGAACACATCACCAAACTACAGGCTTATAAGTGCCGCTAACGGCTAGTCACATGTTCGCATAGCCTAAAAATGGGCTATGCGATCATGTGACAAACCACTAGCATTCTTCAATAGGACCATCAATGATTAGTCATATGGTCACATAAGGGGAAAAGGACTTATGTGATCATGCGACAACCCACATAATAGCTTGCCGAAAACTAACTGGGCCCAACTTGTCGGAGTTGCGCACTTATGAAATGAATGCCATCAAAGGAAGAAGTGTGAAGTGCAGGAGTTGAAAACACACTAAGCTTTCAGAGTGAAGGTCAAAAACACACTGAGCTTTCAGACCAAAAGGTAGAAAACATAGAGGGTTTTCGACACTTTGAACAATTTTCTAGAACTCTCCAACACCAGTATTTCCTGCAACCTTTCAAACTTGAAAATCACTAAGGGTATTATGAATTAGCACATGTGATCAGAGATGGAGCATGGTGACATATTGAAGAACATAAGGTTTAGATCACAAGCCATGAAACTTTGAGGATCTACTTCCCAAAATGAAAACAAGTTGCAGCAGGGACCTAAACAAACGCAGGAAAACTTCAAAGACAAGACCAATTCACAAAATTTTTTACATTGATGGAACTTGGTCTAACAAAGAGGCCAGGATAAAGTAACATGAAAAAGAAAAGGCCAAGAATTGGCTCAGGTCACAGGAAATTATGTCTAGTATTAACCGAGCTAGGTCGGTCTAGAATTAACCGACCACTTTAGTGCTAATCGACCACCGCAGTGTGAACCAAGCATTGTAGTGTTTTACCGAGCCAAGTCGGTGTAGTGTTTACCGACCAATCTAGAGATGATCGACCACAACATGAAATTTTTTTGGGACACATTGGTAGGGGAAAACAGAGACCTTGGAGTGGATTTTAGCCAAATTGTATAAAATAGGCAATTTTGGGCAACATTTTGGTGATTTCTACTGGATGTCAGCCCGCTAGACATGGATCAGTGGCCTTGACATATCCATTGGGCATGTCATCTTTCTGAACACAAAACTTTGATAGAGACAAAATTGAACCAACAAGACAAATTGTGCATGGGCACTTCTTGGAAAGCAGGGAGTTGACCTAGAAAATAGGGAAAGAAAGCAGGAAACACATATTTATAGAATTTACAAGAACACTTAAAGAGAGGGATTAACCTCAAAGCAAGGCTTCAGATGGAAACCATTTACTGATATTGGTAGGGCATCTCCTTCAAGAGTTGAAAGCTAAAAAGCGTAAGATCCTTTGCACTTTGGTATAACAAATGGTCCAACCCAAAATGAATCAAATTTTGTATGTCTACCAGGACTTGACTTGAATTCATCCCATTTGAGGACAACGTCACCAACCTTGAAATTCTTGATCCTGGCTCTTTTGTCAAAACCCTTCTTTGTTTGATTTTGATGGAATTCCATATCCTGCATTGATTTGTTTCTGATCTCCTCTAGCGACATCAACTAGGCATACCTAATTTGTAGAGGATCACTTTCTTTGAATAGGGCATACTGAGTGGGTAAGTCTAGGGCTGGTAATTTAGTTGAAATAGATAACTTAGCCTCTTTGCCATACACCAACATGTTCATGGAATTACCAATGATCTTCTTTGAGGTAATTCTGTCTAACCACAAGGCAGATCTCAATTTAGTATGCCAGTCCCTTTGATTATCTTGCAGGGTCTTTTTGATTATTCTAATCAGATTCTTATTTGTTGACTTTTCCAAGCCATTGCCCTGAGGATAATAATTTGAACTTGTATTCAAATAGATGCCATTCTTGACTACCCACTCTGAGACTTTGAGGCCTGTGAATGCCAATGTATTATCTGAAATGATGGAATCAGGAGTGCCAAACCTATGAATTAAATCATCATAAAAACTCAATACGACACCCTCATTTGCTTCTTTTAAAGCCACCACTTCTATCCATCTAGTGAAATAATCCATTGCAGTAATTATCCACTTGTGTCCTACACTAGATGGAGGGTTAATCATTCCTATGAAATCTATACCCCACTTCATGAAAGGTTGATCCACTTTGATTGGTTGAAGGGGCAGAGCAGCAAGCCTCTCTTTGCCTAAAAACATAGCACATTTGATACATTTTCTAACATAATCATGACTATCCTTGAAGATAGATGGCCAATAGTATCTAGCCCTCATGATTTTAAAAGCGGTAGTCCTAGGAGAGAAATGATCACTAGAGGGCCCATCATGAAACTCAAATAGAACATGGCTTATCTTTTTTGAATCAATGCATCTTAGGAGGACACCATTGGGATCCTTCCTAAAAAGAACATCATCAATCAGCACAAAAGGAATAGATTGTAATCTATAATACCTTCCTTTTGCTAAATCTAGGCCTGCAGGACATTGTCCTATCTTCAAATAATTGATCATATTAGGCAACTAGCTAGTTGCCTTGGTTTTCTCTTCTGTAGAATGCACCACTAGAGATGCATCTATTTTCTCCAATTTCTTTAAACCTTCATCCCCTACCAAATGCTCACAAAGACCTCTTCCTCTAACCAGCTTGGTAGTCTGAATATCAATGTCATATTCCATTACCTTGGTGATCCAACCAGCTCTTTTCTCATTAAGGTCCTTGGAAAGCAGAAACTCTTTGAGACTTGGATGAGTAACCTTCAAGTGTACCTTGCTATGGGTCAATAGATGCCTAAACTTTTTAAGACTCTTTACCATAGAAAGAACATGCTTTTCCACAAAAGAGTACCTCTGTTCATACTCCTCTAAACCTTTGCTAAGAAAGCAATAGGCTGCTCCAATCCATCAACATTTTCTTGAGTCAACATTGTAGACATGGCATCATGACCTCCATAAGCATAAAGGGTAAAATCCTTACTGAAATTTGGGTTTAACAGGGCCAAAGCTTCTGTCAAGGCTTCTTTAATAGCTTGGAAGTTAAATTTTCCCTCTTTAGTCCAACTGAAAGTTGAACCTTTCTTCAACATGGTTGTCAAAGGCTTGAGCCACTCTACAATGGTAGGCAAGAATCTCCTAACAAAGTTAATCTTTCCTATGAAAGCTTGGAGACTTTTCTTGTGATGTGGTAGGGGTAGCTCTAGGATAGCTGCAACTCTCTTAGGATCCACTGTAATTCCTTCTTTGGATACTACATATCCCAATAGTTTCCCTTCATGAACTACAAATACACATTTCTTGGGATTAACAGATATCCCAAATTCTCTACACCTTTCAAAAATTTGCCTCAAATGTTTGATATGGTCTGCTACATGCTTTGAATAAACAATTATGTCATCAAGGTAGACTAGCACAAACTTGTACATGAGGCTTTTAAATGCCATATCCATTGCCTTTTGAAATTTAGCACCTGCATTTGATAAACCAAAGGGCATCTTTTGATATGCCATGGTTCCCCACTTGGTTGTGAATGTAGTCTTATATTGATCCTCTTTATTTACCAAGATCTGCTTATATCCTGAATAGCCATCCAATAATGAAAATCTCTTGGATCCAGAGACACATTGTAGAATTTGCTCCATAGAGGGTAGTGGATGGCTGTCTTTTAATGAGGCTCTATTCAAATCTCTGAAGTCAACACACAACCTCAGCTCCCCACTCTTCTTCCTGACAGGAACAAGGTTGGAAACCCAAGTAGTATGCTTGATGGGGTAGATGATGCCACTTTCTATTAGTTTGAGCACTTCTTTATGCATAAGTGGTGCAAGCTTAGGATTAACAGGTCTTTGTTTTTTCCTTACTGGTTTGGCATTAGGCTCTAATTCAATGGTATGCTGAGCAAGGGTAGGATTAAAATATTTGAGATCTTCATACTTCCATGCAAAAACATCACCAAATTCCTTGAATAATTGTGTAAGCTTGCTTTTCCAATTCAATATTTACCATTCCAAATTGTAAGCTCTTGCCTGGTTCCAACTCTAATTCAACATAATGTTCTTGTTGAACTACCAGTCTAGCTTTATTCTTCTTGACTTCATCATCCTTGTTGAAGATAGCTTCTAAGGTTATAAGACCTCTAGGCATCTTATTAGATCTAAGTCGTATCACTTGATCACCATAGCTTTGTGATAGCCTATCCTGATTGTATTTTGAAAAAACATCTTCTTCAAACAAGAACTGCATAATTTTCTCATCACTGTCAAACACTTGCCAATTGACATCATTATTGGGAATAGAAGGTCTGACAATAATCTTGATGTGTTGCTGATTTGTTTCTTTTGAAATGCTATTGGGGATGTCAAACTGGGACCCAATAGCAGCTAACCTATCTACATTTTGATTTAATTTTGTAGGAATAACAACAATATTGAAAGCATGGAAATCTTCAATTGCATCCCAAACTCTATGTATGCTTTCAAAGTATCATTTTTTGTTGCACTTATCCCTCTCACTTGGATGACAATAAGTTCACTGTCACCATAAATTTTCAAGGCCTTAAGCCCTCTTTTTCTAGCCCATTCTAGTCCGTTGACTAGACTCTCATATTCTACAGTGTTGCTGGTGCAAGAAAAAATGAATCTAAAGGTAGTATAATACCTTTCTCCCTTTGGGGACACCAGCATAGCACCACCACCAGAACCATGTCTACTTCTTGCCCCATCAAAGAATAGCTCCCAAACTTGATTGCTCTGATCCTCTGAATCATTTTCCTCTTTGAGAAGGCTTGGTTCTTTCAATCCAGCTTCTTGTATCAAATAGTTTCCCAAACCAGCATTCTAAAACAACATGCTCTAATTCTCTTTCATCTAGGAAAATATCAGGGATATCTCCTATCTTGGTGTTTGCTTCACTAATGGTTTGGAAATCACTGCTATCAAATATGGGGCAGTTGGCATTGATTACATTGGACACATAGGGGTCTACATGGTGTGCTGCCAATTTTTCTGACTTGATGGTAACCTTGGTACCATATCTTGTGTGGAAGAGCATGTGAGACCAATCAGAAGATAGATAACCACCTATCTTGGCTATGAATTCTCTTGATAAACATATAGCAAACAATGCAGGGAGATCTATGATATATATGTCAAGGAGGATAGAAAAATTAGGACTAGCATGGAGAACTAGACTAGTATCTTTGGCCACACCTATAGTATTGACTGAGGATCTGTCAAGTTGTGTGACACTATTTTGGAAGGGTTCATATTTTAGTCCTAATTGGTCAGCCACTTTCTTGGGCATTATAGTACTAGTAGCCCCACTATCTACCATGCAATTATGTACTAAAGAATCTCCAATAATTAAAGATACATAAAAGGGAGGCGGCTTTGAATTCCTACCTTGCATGGCATTGGCCTTGGAGTTGCTACCTAGAGCCTCTTTTTCTTGATCAGTGTTGACCAACACTG
Source organism: Chamaecyparis obtusa (assembly GCA_027943335.1). Lineage (NCBI taxonomy): Eukaryota > Viridiplantae > Streptophyta > Pinopsida > Cupressales > Cupressaceae > Chamaecyparis > Chamaecyparis obtusa. Next base: position 1,877,304 of record BSBK01003032.1, read on the forward strand.
GCTTTGTAATTTCTTTTGTAGGCTGAGGAGTTGCTGCTTCTGACATAGCCTTCTTCAAAATGTTAGACTGCCCCGTAATAGACAAAGAGTCCCACATAGACATGGTGACATTCACCTTCTTCATGTTGTCTACAATATTATAAGGTGTCACAGTGTGTAATCTTTGTTGTGTTTTTACTATGATGGGTTCTACCTCTTTTGGAACTTGGCCTTCTTTGCTTGTGATGACAGGAACCTCCTTGGATGTGATAGGGGCAGCTTGCTGCAATGGCTCTGCAGATGTAGTGGCCTTGTTACCAAAATCTGTTCTCTCCATGTCTTGGGCTCTCCTTTTTGCTCTTGTGTAGGCAACAAAAGCAACTTCATCATTGACTCCATTGAAGTCTGGTTGTTCCCAATTGAAGAGAGCAGTCTCATTCTCTTGTGATTCTTATTGAGGGACTGATCCACTGGATGAGGCCTCTGGTTGAACTTGTGAGGCATTTTGAACCATTAAAGCTTGGCCCACCCATCCATTTGAACATGAAGCCTAATTGTGAGGCTGATTACAAGGGGAACACCATTCATAATCCATAGCCATATGATTCTAGCTAGGAACCATATCCCTCACTGGATTTGCAAAATTGAGAGGTGCAGGGTTATATGGTTGAAATGGTCTCTGATTGAAAGTTTGCCTTTGCCCTTGATAGCTTCCTTGGTATGGTGGCCTATTTTGTTGATAAGGCTGTCCTTGATTTTGGTATTATTGATTAGGACCTTGGCATTGTTGTTGGAAGGGTGGCCTAATGCCTTGATTTTGTTTCTTCAAATTTGTGACCTCTTTGGTTAGAGTCTACAACAAGTTTTCCATTTCCTGCATACTAGTTTGCATACTAGTTTGCTGACTACTCTTCATCTCTTGCAGCTCTCGGGATAAATTTGTTGTTAGCTCTTGAACACTGGTGCTAGCTTGAGGTGCTGATATTATGGGAATAGGGGTAAATGGGGGTACTTGTGTAGGTGCAATGGGCTGAAGACTAGGGAAGATAGGCATGGGTGGTCTTCTAGCTATCATGCCTACTTGGATCAAATAATTTTCAGCCCTGACAGCAGTGTCAAAGGCTTGGGGTAAAGTGGTAACACCCATAGATTAGATCATGACAAAAATTTGTTTATTCAGACTTTGCAAGTAGTACAGGAAGGCATGGTTAGCTGATGGCCTTACAGAGACTGGGATTCTATTCCATGTCTTAAGGAACCTACTATTGTAATCTGTCATTTTTTCTTGAGGGTCTCTCTTAATGGTTGTTAACTGCTCAACCAGAGACAAATTATCTGATTTATCCTCAAAATGTTTGCTTAATGCATCCCCTAATTCATCCCATGAAGTGATAGAACTAACAGTTAAAGTTCTAAATCACTCTAGAGCCTTACCTTTCAGAGATGCTGCTAATAATTTGGTGGCCACATCCTCTTGTGTAATGTTGTGTATGCTGCAGATGGTGGTCACATCTCTTATGTGCTCAAAAGCTATTGTCTGCCCTTCACCTATGAAATTAGGTAAGCTTTTTAATGCCACCAAGGGCACATCATTATGCACTACAAAGTTCAAAGGGCTACCTTGGTTGAACGGTGCAAAAGCAAATTGCCTAGCCATTGTAGGAGCTGTGATTTGAAGATTGACAACTATGTGAGTTGTATTTGCTACTGGGTTTGAATCTTCTTCTAGATCTCTGGTTAGAGATGTACCTCTTCTTTTAGAATGTAAGGGAGAAGGTCTCCTCTTTGATGCATCAGGTGGTGTAGATTGAAATATCCTTATAGGGGATGTTTTTTGAGTTGACCTACTTTTGTGACTTCTTTTTCAGGGCAACTCTAAAAAAATGATGGGTTTTGAGCTTCTAGTCTCAATTGTTCTCATAAGCCTTAAACAAAGCTGGCCTGAATCTTTGAAACCAGTGGAGTCACCAGATATACTTAGTAAAACAACCTCTAAAGGTTTGTATTATGCAACCTGCATATCAGAGATGACATAACTTCAACAAATGAACTTCTTTTACAGTCCCACCGGGTGTGCCAGAATTGTTATACACTGAGTTTGTGCCTCTGTTTCAAGCTCTCTTGGTCTTGATAACTTAGTATAACATGGGAATCATCTCGAGGTTGTGGGACCTTTGCTAACCAAGATGAAACCTCTAGGTTCTAGGCTGGTTCCTCTTGGATTATCACCCTGATTTGCTTCTTAACATGAAAAGTAAATCTTTTGAGGGAAAGGGTTAGAAGGAATGCATGAAAAGGGAAATGACTAAAAGTAAATCTATCCTACTAGGTGATGCACCAAATTAGGGTTTGGATCTCAGTATAGAGGAATGAAACCAATGGAGGAATCAAGTCTAATAGGTCACAGCTTATTGAATAGGCTTGCATAAGTGTTTCATAGGAGGGCCTAAACATTAGACACAACTTATGACCTACAAGCAGACATTCTTTTCAACAAAAGGGCATAGGAATGAGATAGAATGACAGGGGGTTGAAGAATACCCTCAAACTCATTCAAATCAGATCATACATAGTAGTACATGTATAAGCTAAAAGTAAGAGGGATCAGGAACCCTAAATTTCCATTAAAAACATTCATAAACTTAAATCCAATAAGAGATAAACAAAGACAAGGAAGCACAAGGACATGAAGGATTGTCACAAACTGCCTCTGTAATATTTTTATTTATCAATGGGAGAAATCCAACTGTATAAGCCAGAGGCTAGAAAAAATGCCATAGATGACCTTTTAGAAAGATGAATTTCTATTACAATTGTCCAACTCTGAGCACTAAAGGCTCCAAAAAACAATATATACATCCCTCACTACACGTAGGTAGGAGTCCAAAAAACAAATCGGGGGTTACAAGTTTTTACAATATAATAATCAACCCTAGGTCGAGGCAAGACTGATCCTCAAAAGCTCTGAGAAAAGTCAACAAATAGGTCCAAAATCTCATGATTGCATATCTTTCTGTACCAGGACCACTTGCAGACACACCATCCCTGATCAACCAACTCACCTACAACTCCACTAAGCCATAAAGACTCCAAATTTGATCATCACAAGAATGAATTTGAAAGTACAAATGGTGCCAACTCTTTAATGTTTCATCGGCATAAGAACACCGCATTGTACCCTGCAAAATCCATGGTGCCATCGACCAGATCATCAATCATCATGCTCGCAACCAAAAAATGTCCTTAGAAATCAATTCTGAGCTACCTTGCCACTTCACACACGTCCTTTGTAGAAGAAAAACCACCAAAAGGAGTCACACTATTTCAAAACAATGCCGGTCACATGATCACATGAGCTCAAAAAGCCTTATGCGATCATGTGACAAGCCCTTAGAATCTGCCATTCACTGCCAGAAGACACCTTAGGTCCACCAAATATCTACTTGTCAACCATGTGGACCAACAGGAAACTCGCACGTCACCACCCAAAGCCCCTGTTGACCGTTGATGACCCGTCGCATCATTGCATGGCCAGAAGAGACCGCATGCGATGCGACAAGCCTTTGAGATGTTAATTGCAAGCTTAACTCTAGGTTCCTCCTTGGGTTCATTTCTTCCTAGTCACCAAGTTACGTGAACTTTTCCTTAACCCTGGGCTCCTCTAGCGACCACGTGAAATCTCTTAACTGTGCAACCATGCATCCGCTTTACCAACCCTGGGCCCACCTTGACTGAGATTCCAATCAGATGGCGGGTGCAAGATCTCATGGGGTCGGAAGATCCCATGAGATCTTATGACCACCGTAGATCTCTTTCCATCGCCACCAAACTACAACCCAGACCCACAAACCGCTGCATCAGACGGTTGTCGCGTGATCACACGGGGTCTGAAGATCCCATGTGAACATGTGACCATTGTAGATCTTGCATCTATGGGGGCCCATGCTATACCTCTGACTCATTGCAGACCAGACACGTCACCTCTAGAGGACTCACTAGTAGCTCTTGGTCGCACTTGTGCCATTGCCGGTACTCCAGACCCACGAGCCACTGACATCACATCAGGCGGTTGTCGCATGATCTCATGGAATCAGAAGATTCCATGAGATTATGTGAAAACCATTGGATCTTCACCGCACTGGCATTGCAAGCTTTCAGCGTACTAGCAAATGTTCGTCACCAGCTGGCCAATGAAACATGAACACATCACCAAACTACAGGCTTATAAGTGCGGCTAACGGCTATTCACATGTTTGCATAGCCCAAAAAGGGGCTATGTGATCATGCAACAAACCACTAGCATTCTTCAATAGGACTGTCAATGGTTAGTTGCATGGTCGCATAAGGGGAAAAGGACTTATGCGATCATGCGACAACCCGCATAACAGCTTACCAAAAACTAACTGGGCCCAACTTGTCGGAGTTGCACACTTATGAAATGAATGCCGCTAGAGGAAGAAGTGCGAAGCACAGGAGTCAAAAACACATTGAGATTTCAGAGCGAAGGTCAAAAACACACTGAGCTTTTAGATCAAAAGGTAGAAAACATAGAGGGTTTTTGACACTTTGAACAATTTTTGTGGAACTCTGCGACACCAGTATTTCCTGCAACCTTTCAAACTTGAAAATCGCTGAGGGTATTATGAATTAGCGCATTCAATCAGAGTTGGATCATGGTGACATATTGAAGAACATAAGGTTTAGATCGCAAGCCATGAAACTTTGAGGATCTACTTCGCAAAATGAAAACAACTTGCAATAGGGACCTAAACAAATGCAGGAAAACTTTGAAGACAAGACCAATTCACATAATTTTTTACATTGATGGAACTTGGTCTAATAGAGAGGCCAGGATAAAGTAACATGAAAAAGAAAAGGCCAAGAATTGGCTCAGGTCACTAGAAATTATGTCTAGTATTAACCGAGCTAGGTCGGTCTAGAATTAACCGACCACTTTAGTGCTAACCGACCGCCGCAGTGTTAACCGAGCATTGCAGTGTTTTATCAAGCCAGGTCAGTGTAGTGTCTACCAACCAATCTAGAGCTGACCGACCGCAGCATGAAATTTTTTTGGGACACATTGGCAGGGGAAAACAGAGACCTTGGAGTGGATTTTAGCCAAATCGTATAAAATAGGCAATTTTGGGCAACAGTAACCTTATAAAATCTTTTGGTGTGTTATAGAACTCTGAAAAGGGTGTCTAGAAATGTTTTCATCTTGTCAAGTGTTTTGAGGGAAGACAAAGTTATTACCATCCTAAGTCTACTGCAGGGTTATTGGCAGCCTATTAAGCCTTTGGAACAGTTTGAAAGAACTTTGTGTATTGGAAGCATGGGAATTAAAATAGAGTCTTAGAATTCCTTGAGTCTAAGTGGTTTGAAGCCTAGGAGACCTAATCCATCATTTTGTATTATTGTGGAGGCCTTGACAAGTTAGATCTTTTAAACATTTGAGGTTGTTGATAGGCTAGAGTGCCTAGATCTCTGAAATTACCAATTCTCATTGTGTTTTGAATACCACCACCCTTATTCCTTTTGGTTTGGAGTAATTTTATTTTGTTTTAAATAAGTTATGGTAGTTTTATTAAATTATTTGAATGATTAAATGAAGATTGGATCATCAAGATCAAGATTGGATTCAAAATTACTCCAAACCAAAAGGAATAAGACTCCAAACCAATGAAATAAAACTGCCATAACTTATTTAAAATGAAATAAAATTACTCCAAACCAATGTAATAATTGTGCAATGATTATTGGAAGCCATTCTCGACTCAATTAATGACCAGATTTAAATTGCACTCTCTGTCGCATAGAAACAGTTTCCACAAGTTGATAAACTTCTTCAATAAACTCGATACTAAGACTTGAGTTACATCCAAACGCAACATAAAACATTTAAAATAAATATTTGTTCTCTATTATCAAATTCCATCATAGCATATTCATAATAAAGATGTGCTCGATCGTGATGACAATATGGGTGTTAGACTGTCGAACCGAAAGAGCAAACCAAACAAAATGAGTTGTAAATAATAAAAATGAAACATTCAGGAAACAATGAACAATCATAGAGAAGAATCAAATGTAAAACTAGACTATTATTTTCATTCATCATATGTATTACATTGATCATCTCATTCCCATTAATCTCTCTCTTCACCGATTCTCCACTCTCGTACCCCCTATTCTCAGCTTCTACATTGCAGAGATAAAGATCTCCAAACTCACAACCCGGTAACTAAATCATATAGCTTAGTGAAGAATACTCAAAATAGAGATCAATGGTGAAGACAAAAGGCATTCTTACATTTAGTTAAGGATAGTACTTAAAGAATAATATAGATCAATAGTGAAGATTAAAAGTCACCCTTACATTTAATGAAGAGTCTATTATATTTGAGTCTATCAAAAAGTCATGGAAAGTTCCTTATAGATATTTGAAGAGAGTCCTATTATTCATTACATTACTTGCAATATGTATGCTGATATTTCATTGTCTCTATATATGCTAAGTGTTTATATAAGAGTGGGGATATGCTATGTAAATTTACTTAGTCACGGTCTTAATTATATAAGGATATATACTTAATCGTAGTATAAACTTGAATAAAAAATAGATAATTTTAAAATAGAAATATGGTCAAATTTCAAATTTCATGCAACATGGTGTACTATACTATTATAGAAGTGTGGAAAGAAATGAAATTTTGCACAATGTAAAGTGAAAAAATCAACAAGAATATCGATTTCAACCATTCTTATGATGATAAAATATTAACTAGCTGAGATGTAACAAATACTTCAAAACAACAATACCTACAAATTTCCCCTCTAATCCAAGGTGAAATATCAATTCTTGAATGACAATTCCTACCAACAAGCATGCATATAAGGTATACCACATATCTGCCAATTATACACTTAATGGATTGGGTGCTAAGAAAGCTATAGGAATGAACCATGTTTAATAATTAGTATTACAATTTTACTAAAGAGATTAATAATCACCTTCAAAGTTACAAACATAGATTCAAATATGTTAAGCAAGTTATCAAGAGTACAGTAAAACATAAGAGTGTGACCAGGAGTGATTTTTGGTAGTTTAGGTGAGAGCAAAATCAATTAATATGGGTCAGAAAAAGACCTACAGAACATCAAAATTTAATGTGGAAAGACCTAGGATGGTTGGGAAAGAGAGGGATGTTGTTTGGTCTACATGTAGTGTTTCAATAGACTGGTGTAGTGTTGACTTTCAGGAGATTCTCATTTTCATCAATGAAGTTTTGATGTCCCTCATTGTACTTCCAATTTTGATTAGTTATTTATAATATCTAGATTCTACAAGGTAACACACACAGGTGAAAAGGGTAGATATAATGAACATTAATCATTGATAGATCACAAGAGTAATAGATATATTATAAAAATATCAAAGCATAATGATAAGATCAAGATAGTGATACATGAGGGAACAATGATTGACTGACATGATAGTAGGGAGTAAATATTGCTGGACAGTAGAAAAAGCAAGAAATAATAGTCATTAAAGTACCAAACAATGATTAAGGATCAAGATTTGAAATGATTGTTAAATACCTCAAATGTAGTAATATGCCATGCTATGCCAGTGCCATTATAGAGTGGTGATAGTAATGTCCAATTTCAGATAACATGAATATCTAAATAGTGGTCAAGGCATGTCTATGAATGGTAAAACAATCATAATCTGGAGAAGTCACAAAAAACAACAAAAGCATGATGAATAAGATGAACAATTGAAGATAGGGTATAGTCATAAGAGTGTTTTCAAAGAGAGTCATGATAATAGTAGTCCTAAGCATCCATTAGAAGATAGGTTACTAGTTCAGGTGTTTCTTTGATTGTATTGTGAGTTGTTTTATTGTATTGTTGGTGTAATGGAAATGCTTAAACATGGAACAGAGGAGAGGTTTATACAAAGATGAAGCACAATCATGAATTCTATCAAAATAATCACTTCTATTACAAGGTCCAAAAATGCATTCATTAGAGGTAAAGAATGCATAATCAATATGTGTATAAGATGGTCAGGATGTCCATTATATAATCAGTGATATGTGGAGGACAAGCAGTGCGATTGAGGCTCAGTGAAAGAGATATTCTTAGTGAATCAGTCATCCATAAGAGAGAAGCAATATGCAAAGAAAGGGGGTTGTCTATGGCAAAAAGAATAACGAATGAATGAACAAACTATAGTTCATTCAAATAACAAAAAGTCCAGGTATGGAGTGGAGTATTTATTCAATCAATATAGATATGAATAGAGCAGCCAAAGTGTCATGTAATGAAATGGTTGAAGAGAAGTCTTGTAAGCACAATGACATTCATTTCTTGGTCAAAAGTACACTAATTTAAGCATTATCAAAAGAGTGGGGCTATGAATAATCAAACCATGATCAATAAGATATATGATAGTGACCAATTACAATGTATGGTCCAAAGTGAAAATAGGTCTTTTAAGTATGACTTCCTTTTGCGGTCTTTTCACTTCCCTCAAGAGAAGATATAAATGTTTTAATAAAGGGATTGATTGTTCCAATTAGTTCATCAGAAAACCCTTACCCCCTTGTTCAAATGGACCACACCCTTGACCCCTCTGGTCTACACAACCAATACCATTGACGGTCCTAAAGACAATGAATATGCAAGTTGTGATTCTCTAGTTGGGACAGTCATCACACTATTCCCCTAAGCACTATGGCTTTGCCTTCTCATCCACAAGAAACTCTAACATCATTCTAAACTCTTCTATACTCTGCCCATATCCATTCCAATCCATTGATACAATCCATTCATACTTTTCTCATTGACCTTTCCATCATCCATCATTACCAAACTTCTCATTTTTTAGTACTGTCCTTTGCATAATGATGCCTTGGATGAATGTCCTTTAGTGGACTATCACCTTATCCTCCATACTATTAGTGAGTCATGCTACTGAGCCTCTAAAATCTTTCATGTACTTTTTGCAAAAACCTAACTTGCTATCTGTATGTGACTGAATGTGACCTCTAAATCAGACACAAACACAACATGGTCATTATTCACTTGATAGAATTTGGGAGAGAGTATGAAGAACTCAATCCAAATTCCATGGTGAGGCGACCTATTGCCTCCTATGTGAATGGGGTGTTTGAATACTCTCAGAACGAGAGCCAATAGCCGGGAGACCAATTCAACAATGGAGGATTTCCAAGAAGCAATAAAGATGAGCAAGATGAAATTAATCTAAGATGAAGTGCAATTTAATCTAAGAATGAGGATGCAATTAATCTAAGAGCTTGAAAATAAAGATGAGATGCAACTTAATCTAAGAAATTGAAAGAAATATGATATTAAACTAAGAACAAATAAGCAAATTTAGTCTAAAATGTGATGCAAAGATTATACAAATAATGAGATATTAATCTAATAAATGCAATAAAAAGCTTTGAAAATAATGAATCAAATGAGACTAAAAAATGCCTATAGTGTAGATGCTCTCAAAAATTTCTCTCTAATGAAGAAAAAGAGCCCAAATAAATATAAGAGCCAAGAGGAGGAGGAAGAGTTTCTTGATTCGAAACTCCTGACCCTTCATATCCCTTTTGGGACAAATAAGCATGAATTACTTTATTAAAAGAATGGAAAATGCCACATGAGGACCTTTCGAATATCTCAAATTATTAATTCAAGAAAAGGTGTCCATTCAAATAACAAGCAATTAATTAATTCCTTTTTAATGTGTATTAGCCAAAGGGGGTGGTTTGATTTAATTTAATTTAAAGCACATAGGACTTTACAATTAAATTAATGTATCATAGAGATAATTTAGCTAATAAAGTCAAGGACTTTAGGAATTAATTTTAGTGTTTGATTATTGCAAATTTATGGTCTTTGCAATTGACATCAAGTCAAATTAAGTCAGATAGGAGAGAGAAAATTGCCTAGGGAACTAGGACTTTGGTGATGTAAAATCAAGATAATGCACCAAAATTGATGAAATTAAATAGGTGCCAATTTTGGGGTATTACATTTGCCCCTCTTTGAATTGATGTGCGAGTAGTGCATTGATTCAAAGAATATTCTGAAGTGACAGATGAAAGCAGATCAAAGCATGAATTTTCTGAAGTCTAAGTTAGATTGCAAAGACAACGGTTCTTGAGAGAGATGAGAATCAGGATTAGATTGCCCTAATGCCCCAGAGTGAGATTTAGATGCAGATTAGGACTGTCTCCAGAATCAGGGTTAGATTGCCCCAATACGAAGCTCAGCCCTCTGAGACCCAGGTTAGATTGCCCAGATAACGGTCTAAAAGAGATTTTGAGAGTCATCTCCAGAATGAAGATTGACTCCCAGGAATTAGGGTTAGATTGCCCCAATACCCAAAAGATTTCAAGAACCATCTCCAGAATGAAGAGTGATCCTCGAGGATTCGAGTTAGATTGCTCAGATACCTAAGAGATAGATTTCCAAATGACAAGATGCGAGGCATGAAGATGCCCTTAGCAATGAGGACTGATGATTCAAATCAGACTGATTCAAGAATAGATTCGACAAGATTCAAATGATGTAATCATCCTGCCCCCTTGGGAGCGAAATCGAAAGATGACATATTAGAAGGATGATAAACAACAAGAGATTGCAGAGAAAAAGAAATTAGACTAGATTTGTGAAGCTGCAGAAGTGAATCAGAGCAAAGCAGAGGTCTTTTTGACCAAGTTTGACCATAGTTGACCATGGTTGACCAAATTTTGACTAGGGTTGACTTGATGAAAAGAAGAAAAGATTTGAGAACATGATGCAAAGATGAGGATCTAGCAGGAAGATGACACCAGAAGGTTGACTGCACAAGCATCCGATCCAGAAGGAGTCCAATATTTAAAACGCGATTTTGAGCCACTTAGAGATGACAGATTTTGATTTCGATCTTGAAAAAGGATGCAGCCAAGATGAGACTAGGACAAAAGATGAGAACCTTTGATGAGCAGATCCAGAAGAAAGAAATCAAGAGAGCAACAAGAAAGCACTCCAAATGCAAGCCTAGAATGAAAGATGCAAGTCTAAATGCAGGCCCAGGATGAACAAATGCAATCCTCTGGACTCGGCTATTGGACTCATCGTATTTACCATCATTGAGTTTGTTTAAGCACGGGACAATCACAAGATGCCATACAATTCTCCCCAACATGAGAATATGAATATGACATAAGTCTTAAATTTGTTGGAATGAGGTGTAAGCATTAAGGCACAAGAAGCTAGAATGACCTGAACACCTGTTCCTTTTAATTTAGCAAGTTAACATAAGAATCAAAGAAAATTTGCTAGAATGACCTGAATGTCTCTTGCGAACAAACACACCAAACACGTGAGAGATCTTTCTTTTGCCAAAGATTGCTCACAGTGACCCTTACGTTCACTTAACAGGACGAGCGTTTACAATTTCATCAATAGCAGAAAGAAGTCACTCAAAAGACAAGGAGAAGAACCAACCTCACCAAAGCATCCATATAAAAGGAGTCGAGGTATGCATGGCCATCCAATATGAGATAGAGGCTCTTACAGATGGACACCCCTCTTAAATGAATTCTTTGGATCATTGGAACTAAACCAACAAGCAGAAAGCAAAGAAAACAAACAAGCACTCAAAGAAAACAAAGCTCAACATGCCTCAAAGGAACACATTTATTTTCGGTTTCAGTTTAAGTTCGTGTTCAAGTGGATTGAAGACAATTCGGAAAGATAAAATTCAAAGTCTCAATGAGATAATGACAGTAAGAAGACGTAATGAGAATCACTGGTGATTGCTAGAAGGGAGAAATCCTAAAGAAGAGAGATCGAATGAAAGCTAGGTATCCATAGGTAGGCATAGTGGGAACCACTAGTGACCAATGCTCAAAAGAGTTTCCAAAAGTGATAGGACAATGCCCCCTAGACCAGGTAGGTGCCCCCAAGTGTGAACCAATTGCAATCTATGAAGAGTTGAGGAAAACTCAAAGACAAGCGCATGAGCTAACAAACCAAAGCAGGAAACAAACTAAAGCAGGAAAGCGGGAAAACAAACTAAAGCAGGAAAGGAAGGAAACTAAAGCAGGAAACTAAGAGCCAAGCGATGCTGAGATGAGATGTTACTTCAGGAAAACAAGAGGTGCCTGTTTACCAAGTTTTCACCATCTTGGCAGAGATTCTATTTTTGCTACCATGACGCCTATTTACCAAGTTTTCATCAATGGCACATTTTTCTCTTTTTCAATTTTTTTGTACTTTTCTCTTTTTTTGCTTTTTTTGTATTTTTTTGAATATTTCATTTTTTTGTATTTTTGATCTTTTGATTTTTTTTGTATTTTTCACATTTTCTATTTTTTTGTATTTTTTCAAAATTTTCATTTTTTTTGTATTATCAAGGCGCCTGTGTACCAGGTTTTCACCAGGATAATAGATATTTTCACTAAGATGATCATTTTTTCAGGACATTTTGCAATTTTTAGGGATTTTTGCAATATACAATTTTTAGGATTTTTTCAGGATCAATAAGTATGTACATGAGCATACTAAGAATGTCAGTTGTAGAACTTTTTCAAATGAAGAGCGTTGATAGGCTCTTTGAGTTGCTCTCCTTCAGTGGTGATCTCTGGAAACACAGTCATTTGTAGTAGTAGCCAGCTGAGAAGTTGTAGAATTAGAACCAGATGTTGTAGCAGTAATAGGAGAGCCAACCAGTAGTGTCCAACAGTCAAGAGATCCATAGTCAAGGAAAGACCACTTAAGTGAGACCCACAAATATCCTCATGGACACACCTTAACTCTTCGTCAGATTTCCCACGCTCTAAACGCTTAGGGAGAGTACATTCTAGATTTCTCTTAGTCATGCCATTAGCAATAAGGAGATACTGATATGCACTTTGGGAGAAGGCAAGATGGAGTGAAGAGGGTAAAGTATGAGAGGCAAGGGTGATGAAATGGAGGGAAGTATGAGAATTTTGGAAGCTCGAATGACAACTTTGATTTTTCCTTTCTTTGGAATCCACATAGCTTTTGAATTTTTTCTTCTTTACTTTGAGGTGCTTTTGATGACAATGCCTATAGAATGGATTTTGAGATCCATTTTTAATTTTATTTTCTAGCTTTTGATTGTCTTCTTCTTTTTGAGGACCTTTGTGGTTTTTTGAACACCTATGTTGCTTTCCTTTCTTCGTAGTCACATGTCGATTAGATGGGACATGGTGACCTTGAGATATAAGTGGATTCTCATTATTTTTGTTTTTATGTTGCACATCCAAGTTACTTCCAAAAGACTCAGGAATGGTGGATGAAAGAGGCTTATATGACTGGTTTAGGTGGAGAGATGGAGATGGAAGTGGACATGCCACTTTTCTGGGAGATTAAGGGGGAAGAGAAGTCAATGGGATGGGCTCAAGTGCAAATATATCAGTATCATCCTCATCATTCATGGATGCATCAAATAGATCAAGAAAGTAATCTTCCATAGAGCGTTGTTGATTGTGAGTCATCTTAGAAGAGTCAGACAAGTTTGGAAGAATATTATGTGAGCCTAACCAAGATGGTCTATTCCAAGAGTTAGGTCCCCTTTCAGGTGGTAAGAGTGCACGAATAGGAACCATTTCAATTCTGGATCTACCAATATTCCATGAAGCTGTAACAAAATGGGGTCTTACATACCCATGATTTGCTGGAGCAGTAGAATTATAGCTTGGAGAAGATGGCCTAGGAGCCATAGGAATGATATTTATAGGAGGGTGGAAAGGATCATCATCAATAGCTTGATCTAGAGGATCATAACTTTCTCCTCTTTCTAAGTTGTTAAGACTAGCATATAAGTGCATAGCATCAACTGGTATTTCTGTAGTAGCATCTGATATGGAGTCCCATTCAGCTAGAGACATAGTCAGAGGTAGACTTTCTTCATTGTTGTCATCTAACATAGGAAGTGTTTCTTCAACAGTAGGATCTTGTTTAGTAGTAGAAGCAGCAGAGTAATCTGGAATAGGCATATCTTGAGGCATACCCAAGAGAAGAGAAGCATCCAATAGTTTCTCCCAGTCAGTATGTGTATCATTGGAATCGGCAGTAGTAGGATTTTGTTCAATAGTAGAAGTGGTAGAACAATCTAGAATAGGCATACCCAAGATAAGCGAAGCATCCAACAGTTGCTCCCAATCAGTATGTGTGCCATTGGAGTTGGCAATAGTAGGAGTCTGTTCAATAGTAGAAGTGGTAGAACAATCTAGAATAGGCATACCTTGAGGCATACCAAAGATAATGGAAGCATCCAACAGTTTCTCCCAGTCAGTATGTGTGCCATTAGAGGCAGTGACATATTCAGTAGTAGCTGCAGTAGTAGAAATCTGTTCAGTAGAGTGTATAAAATCCTCCTGGTGAGGACCAAAATCATGTTCTTGAAGCACTTGAGAAGGTAGATAAGACTCTTTCTGGTAGTCTGAATCAGAATTTTGATCATTCAAAGGTCTTTCATATGTCATAGGCTGAATCTGTGTTTCTTCATGTGGGTGCAAGCTGCAGCTAGGTTGGTCAAGCTCATAGCTCTGATAGCTAATACCAAATCCATCTTCAGAAGGTTCCTCATAGGAATGTGGAGATGGAGGGAGAGTTGTCAATGACAAGACAGACTCAATCTGATATTCCCCCATGCCAATATCTTTGATCTTCAGGGTCTTTTCTATTTCTTTTAGCTTGGCATCATAGAACTTAGTGGATTCTCTATTGGCAGGAACAAAACTATCTGTCACTTGGGTAAGCATCTTAGCAGAGCAAGTATTTAGGCTAACACTATTGTCAATGAGGACGCGGGGGATACTCTTGGGGCCTATCATAACTTCAGTGTGCAGGGGAGCATCATGCAGATGGCTTAAGGAATGATCATCTTCTTTGGAAAAGCACAAATAGTGAGGTGAAGTTAAATGACCCACCATAGATTGGAACTGATTGAGATCGAGATCTTTGGGGATGTTTTCCTCAGTGAGGGATTTATCCATAGATAGTTTTGGTTTGGATGTCGAAGGTTCAGGACCTTTGAGCATGATCTTTGCATGAGATTGAGTGATAGTGTTCACACAAGCTAGAGATTATGTGGATTTATAAGAGGGAGACGCAGGGCCTTGCAAGACAAAGGGAGTTTTGGGTTTAGGAGTATCCTCGCTCCCTGGAGCAATGATCATGTCATAGTGAGAGATCCAAGGTTTGTTTCTAGCAAATCGGGAAGACTGTTGAGCTTCTGTCATAGCCTTCTTAGTGGCTTTGATCATTTGTATGTTAGAGCTAAGATTGAAAACCAACTTTGAAGGTTTTGGCATGTTAGAGCTGAGATTGAAAACCAACTTTGAAGGTTTTGGATCTCCCATCTTGTTGGTAGTATTATGAGAGATCGTGAAAGAGTTGATAGGTTCAAAAGGATCAATAAGTTTAATTTTAGAAAGTGACCCTTCAGAGTCTTGCTAGTCTTCAAACAATGGGTTATAATATTCTTGAAATAGTAAGTCAGACTGTATCTGAAACAATGGATTGTAATACTCTTGGAATGACGAAGAATGTGAGGATTCCTCACAAAGTTCAAATTTTGCAACAGATTTAGAATGATCTATGTCTTGATTATGAGGTTTACTTTGATCTTGATCAGCATTCTGAATGGGATAAGTCTTGCCACTTTGAGTCGTGACAGTCATAGACGAAGATGTAACGAGAAAAGATTCAGGATAAAGCTAGACTCTGTCTCTAAGATAACGAAAAGGAGATAAATGGCTAGAATAGCCAAGATGCAAGATGAACCTGGTACGAATTGTCAAAAAGAGATGGCTAGAACAGCCGAGATAAGACAATCGCAACACAAGGTACAAGAGCACAATGAGATAAGGTAGACTAATGAGAGACAATATGAGTCAAAGCAAAGATCAATCGATTCCTAACTCAGGACAACCAGTTTCTGATGGTGAACGACAGGAAAATAGAAAAATAGATCACGGACAAAAAGGTAGATCAGATTTATGTCATTGATCAAGCACATAAGATAGCAATCAAGGAGTTCAATCAAATAGTCTTCAAGCAATGGGCAAGGGACAAAGCAACCTTGCGCATGAACAAGAATAGTGACTTAGTATTTCTACTCCCTAAGGACTCTACTTGTGTATGTTCTTGAAAATGTTTTAGCAAGAACTTAAAACACAACAACATCCTAGCAAGTTATCTACAAGGATATACATGGCTTTTCTAAAGGGTGTCCTCGATATACGCAAGGTACGTGAGGCACAAATCCATAGATGAGAAGAATCAAAAATCACACAGCCAGGGGGAGACAGTAACCTAAATCTCATCCTTCACTTCTCAAAGGTATAAAGTTCTTTGAGGCTTAGCCAAGAGTGAAATCTAACTCATTCCCAAGAGAGGTGTCTTTGGATTCACCTCCCGATATTTATACTCCACCGGAACACGGGAGTTAAGGTCATCCCTTGAGGTGATAAAATCCCCAAGCAGGCCTTCTAAAAATAAAAAAGTAAGTAATTCACTATCAAAAGTATTGGGAAGCACTAAAGGTGGTGCATTTAACGCTTAAAGCAAATATGAGGTGAGTCCACAAGGTGGAACACTTAACACCCCACATAAGCTACAAACGAGTCCACAACCTAGAAAACAAGTGAGTTCCAAAAAGCACAAAAGGGTTGCCTAGTGGAACAATTAATGCTTCTTTCCTATAGACCCCTCCCCTTTAATGTGGCGCTGAGATTGCAACCACAGGGCGAAAATGAGGGGCTGATAGATTAGCGAGTCCAATAACCCAAGATAGCAATCTAGATCAATCATAAGTAATCTAAGACTGCTAATCAATACTACTCATAAGTGCAAGAGGGTTTGAATCATGGAATATTTAACTTTCCAAGTAAACATGAAGTGAGTCCACAAAGTGGTGCATTTAACTCTTCATGTAAACTAGGAATGAATCCATGCCCTAGATTACTCAATGAGATTTTGTTGATATTGGAACCAAGAATTACTTAATGTTTAAACACAAGCATTCACTTAAACACAAACTTGTATGAAAGAAAATCTATGTTCATTCATTTCCCATAAAGAGCATCAATTAAAATGTGTTCTATGAAAGCATAAACACTCAAGCCAAACACATGAGAGGTTCAATTTTAATCCCAAAGTCCAAATGTTATAAAGATTTTAAGAACTCACCTTAGGTCCAAAGATCTGCAATCTAGCATTTAGTACACATCCGAAAGTATAGAATCAAGACAAATCAATGGCAAACCGTAAGATACGTAACATTGCTGTCTTCAAGACAGTCTTTAAAGATTGATTTATTTGACCCATAAAATCACAATATTAAAATTTATGGAAACAATGAAGTTTTTAGCCAACATCAAAACTACCATTTTCCAAAATTACAAGGTCTTATGATTCAATTTGGTTCCTCAAACAATAACCTTTTCAGACTACAATTTTTCTGTCATAAATCAGATTTAAAACACCAAACCCTGCCTAGGGAATCACATATCTTTCTCAAAAAGAATCTAAATAAAACCAAACCAATTTTACAGTAACTATTAATGAATCTAGTTTCCAAATATGTAATATATTTATTTTTTCCATTCATAAATCATTTTCTAAGAGCAAATCATTGCTTGCAACTCCAATGCAGATTGTTAAAAACCAATTTTCACTCAAATGCCCATAACTTTCACAAATCTACATAAAAATGACTCAAACTAAAAGGAAATGAAAGCTAACTCATGTATCTTTCCAATGAATATTATTAAAGATCTCTATTTTTCATAATTTGTCCATACCAGACGTTTCAATCTGACTATATTCAGAGAATCTCAAATCTGCAAATACCCACTTTCACCAAAATGATCATAACTTATTCATTTCTTTATAAAAATGAACCAAACCAAAAGAATGAGAAAGAGGATTCATCATTATATCCATCCATTACTATATTATAAGGTTTTCAGACTGTACATGGCCGTAAAAGTCCTAGAACCAATACTAAAATTGAAAAACTAATCAAGAATGAGGCCAGAAATTGATCTTTTCTGCCCCACGGTGGGCGCCAAAATGTATGTGACTGAATGTGACCTCTAAATCAGATACAAACACAACATGGTCATTATTCACTTGATAGAATTTGGGAGAGAGTATGAAGAACTCAATCCAAATTCCATGGTGAGGCGACCTGTTGCCTCCTATGTGAATGGGGTGTTTGAATACTCTCAGAATGAGAGCCAACAGCCGGGAGACCAATTCAACAATGGAGGATTTCCAAGAAGCAATAAAGATAAGCAAGATGAAATTAATCTAAGATGAAGTGCAATTTAATCTAAGAATGAGGATGCAATTAATCTAAGAGCTTGAAAATAAAGATGAGATGCAACTTAATCTAAGAAATTGAAAGAAATATGATATTAAACTAAGAACAAATAAGAAAATTTAGTCTAAAATGTGATGCAAAGATTATACAAATAATGAGATATTAATCTAATAAATGCAATAAAAATCTTTGAAAACAATGAATCAAATGAGACTAAAAAATGCCTATAGTGTAGATGCTCTCAAAAATTGCTCTCTAATGAAGAAAAAGAGCCCAAATAAATAGAAGAGCCAAGAGGAGGAGGAAGAGTTTCTTGATTCGAAACTCCTGACCCTTCATATCCCTTTTGGGACAAATAAGCATGAATTACTTTATTAAAAGAATGGAAAATGCCACATGAGGACCTCTCGAATATCTCAAATTATTAATTCAAGAAAAGGTGTCCATTCAAATAACAAGCAATTGATTAATTCCTTTTTTATGTGTATTAGCCAAAGGGGGTGGTTTGATTTAATTTAATTTAAAGCACATAGGACTTTACAATTAAATTAATGTATCATAGAGATAATTTAGCTAATAAAGTCAAGGACTTTAGGAATTAATTTTAGTGTTTGATTATTGCAAATTTATGGTCTTTGCAATTGACATCAAGTCAAATTAAGTCAGATAGGAGAGAGAAAATTACCTAGGGAACTAGGACTTTGGTGATGTAAAATCAAGATAATGCACCAAAATTGATGAAATTAAATAGGTGCCAATTTTGGGGTATTACACTATCTACCCTCCTTTGATCTTCGATCAAGAACTACTGTATGCTCATTATTGTTTGGCATGACTGTCATGGGATGATTGTCCTCATTGTGATGTTTCTTGTGGCAATACTTGGATTGTTGGTTGTCTTCAGCTGTCTTCAAAATTTTACCTTCATGGTTAACTAAAAATCCTTCGAGATCAACGTTCTTTTGACACCAACTTTTTTAACATTGACTATTATACCTATTAGTTCATCATTCCCTTGGCCTAGTTTGCTTTGTTCAACTCCGAAAATATTTGTGATTGTCACATGACCATTTAGATTGTCTTCCATTTTAGCCTTTTAAATTCTTCATAGGACTGACTGTTCTATGGTTTTCCTTTTCTATTTCTATATGAAAACCATTATCAACATGCCATCCAATGTTTTCAAAGGCCATTCTTGTCTTTCTTGTAAGCTTTTATAGACTGTTTCTACACAACCTTAATGTTTGGACTTACAATTGTCCACTATTTTCTTAGGCAAGACTGTCATTTCAACATGAAGGCTATCATAATTTTGTTTTAGCACTGTCCACTAATATTTATGGGACTTGAATTTCCATCTATTGGATTGTCATTTATGTTCACCATCCTTTTATAGACTGAATTTCTCAAAAATAATGACAAATGCCAAGACAAAAAGGCAGTGAAATATTGTGCTTTTGCACTTCATGGATTGTCTCTCCTCACAAGACCCTGCAAAACATTTTTATAATAATCTTGATTTCAATGCGCAAAGTAATGCCAAGAGAACAAATTATTAATCAACAAATATAGTCTATGACAAGAAAGATGTATTGTCTTGCATATATTGGAATCTTTTTATAGGTCACAACAACAACTTTGGAAGCTGGACCAAAAAGTTTATGCCCTCTGCATGTGGACTATCAAAACAAACCGTGTTTCTAGCTTTTCATAGTCTTCTTGAAGGCTCAAGACTAGAAATCCCTACCATTATGAATCAATAAACTTAACTTTTTCAACACCCATCATCGTCAAATGTTATTTCACCTGACTATTCACCTCAACAGGGTACCACAATCATGTTTTCTTAAGTATTTATTGTCTTTTGATAAGACCCTCAAATGAAATATGGTGTATAGAGTCTATAAAACCAAAATCATCATCTAGGAGTGTTGTGGAAGGCCTTGAAAAGTTAGATCCTTGAAGCATGTTTTCTTAAGTATTTATTGTCTTTTGATAAGACCCTCAAATTCAACCTGTCACACTAGCTACTGACTGTCAAAGCACATGCCTTCACTGCATGAATACCATTCTCTTCATGAGTGTATCATTGAGTGACTTGATTTTTAGTTCTTAGTTCATGATTGATCTCTCTTATAACCCCTATTGAGCCATAGTGTCCTTTGCATCCAATCTTTACTTCAAGCTATCACAAAACAGATTTCATGGCTTTCTATCCTAGCTCAGCATTATTTCTTCATATTCTTTTCTTCTTGGCTGCCTTTCCTTTTTGGGCTCCTTCATGCATTGTCTCTTGTCTATGTAAAGTATTTTTTAAGCAAAGTGTTCTTCATAGCATCTTTTGAGACAATCAATCTCACTACTTTTCCACTGCAGACCACGATTGTTTTGAGACAATCAATCTTTGTAGCAATATGACTACTCGGTAATAGTGATTGCATACTCTGAGAATCAATAAATTCATCTATCCATGACAGTGAATGAACCTCTTCTAAATATTTTTATGTTGAAAGTGTTTCTACCAAACATGGAAACCTAGGTGAACGTAGAGATAATGCTTGAAAATCAAAGAGGATTGTAGGAAAACATGAAAGACATGATGAAATCAGGAACCCTACCAAATATTGACAAATAACCCTATTTAAAGATAGCTGCCCCTGCTAATATAACAAAGACTTTAAACTAAACCTGCTGCTATTAATCCAACTCAACCAAGTCTTGGAAGGAAACAACATGAAGGATGAAGAAAGAATGGAAGGAAATTGATCAATGAAATGCCTGCATAAAAACTTGATTCTAGGACCCCTTATGACCCTTTATGACCATTTACGACCTCTAAGAATACATCTTAGAGGTCTTAAAATGTCGTAAAGGTTCATAAGAGGCTCCTAGGAGGGGCCAAATGAGCTTCCACCTTCATGTGGTTGGCCCTGTTAAGTAGAGAATGTTAAACTATTATTGAAACAAAGAGAAGATCAATAATTTATATCTGAATACCAATTTTGTTCTTATCAAACCGTCAAAACATTTAAATAGTCTTTTAAACTGCTATTAAAAATAAAATATTTAATCAACATTTACTTACAGATTTGTGTGCTTGTCTGAGTTTGATACGTAGATCTATGTATCAAACTCAAACAAGCACACAAATATGTAGGTAAACGAAGCTTTCTTAGTCAATTTGATTTTTCTTGAGGCTGTGAATATACAGTACAATGAAAATGCTTTGTTCAATCTAATTGTGCTAAATAGAAGAAAATAGCTAAATCAAAGCTTCATAGATTCATATATGCATACTAATTATAGACAAGCAATATATTCAACTAAAAGTAGGAATATATTGAAAATGGTGTCACATTTTTTTTTAAACAAAAGTTAGTATTGGTTGAAATTTCATCCTTTACATAGTACCAAATTTGACTAGGACGGTATACGTTCGACGGTCCATTCGACAAATTTGGGTGGATAATTTGATGAAAAAATGGACTAAATTCGACGAGGATGCTATACATTCGACAAATTGGGGTGGATAATTCGATGACAAAATGGTCTCAATTTTGACCGTCACACCAATTGATCGATGTCTTATTCTTCTAGTTCCAAGGGATTGTTGTAGTCGATAATTCGACCACTTATGGGGTCAAAATTGTGACTATTATTTACCATGTAGAAAATTCGATGGAAAAAGATCGACGATAGTTCTAGTCGCCTATTCGACCAATTGTTGTAGAAAATTTGACTAATTATTGTCAAAATTTAATGTAAAATTTACTAGTGGTCTCTCTATCTCTCTGTCTCTGTCTCTGTCTCTCTCTCTCTCACACACACACACACACACAATTTTAAGTGTGGATTCACCATGCTACTTGAACACAATTATGGAAGAAGTAGCTCTATTACTTGATTGATAAGACTATTGAACTAATGTTACATTTATGTCCAATTCTATTCTATTTATAACCTCAGTTGCTCCTTTTGTTAGGTTTTTCAGTTTCAATAATTAAAAATAAATTATAGATAAAATGTGCATGCAAAGGGATACATGTGAATTATTTGATAAAACATCTCATAACTATAAGGTCAACTAATAAATTTTCATGAGTAAAATATTTTATAAGAATTGATGTATTATTAAAAAAAAATTAAAAAATAGACGTTTCTTTCTTGAGATGTTTAAAGTATTCAAGTATAATAGTTTATCAAAGTTGGGGATTTTTAACTCCACAATAATTTTTTTTATTTTAGGAGACACTTAAAATAATTAAGAAAATTTAATTTCACATTATCAAGCTGAAGGAAAAGGGGGAAATACAAAGATTTGGTTGACATATTCTACATGCCCTTGCACAATTAGTGTGAAGGGTTTATATAGTACTAGGTGATTGATTCTTGTTTAATCTATTTTTTTAATCTTCTATATCTATTTGAATTTTTGAAATTTTAATGGTTTATGTTTTCTTGTCTCGAGGCTTGTCCTTTAGATTTGGGCTAGTCTAGCATTTATTTTCCTGAATTAACTCTACAATTATGTGTAATGATCCAAGTAAAACTTTATGATATGGAGAACATGATGCAGGAGCATCCTGGGTGTAAGAGCAATCTTGCATCACCCAAAAAACATTTCTATTTTTTTGAATTCAATAAGGGCTATCTTGTGCAGAGCTGCTATTTATGGAAAGTTACTATTTTTGGTAATTTTTCGTATGTGCTCAGAATGATCTGATTTCTTTCTTGAAGGTTCATTTTGGTCATATAAGTCTGCCAGTAAAGTTTCATTGCCAGATCAAGTGTATATTGGAAGATATTGAAGATTTTTGGTATTGGCAGCAGGGGACAGAAAGTTTGAACTCAGTTTTGAAGGCTTTAGAGGCCCCGGATGAGGTCGAATTTTGGGCTGAATGAAGCTTGCTTCATTCAGGTGTTGTAGAGCTCCTCGCGCCCTTTCCGAAATAGGGTTACAATAGTCAATCGGGTCAATTGGTGATGACTTATGGTCTTCGGAAGTTGGGTCACCTGAAATGGCGGAAAATAATTTTTCTTCAAAATTTCTGTTCGGGTTTCAAAATTTATTTTGAGCCGACTATGATGTAATGAAATGTAAAATAAAAATAATTCTAAGTTTGGTCGGCCTTATTTGCTAAAATTCTGGAACCTTCCCAGGCGGTGGAAAATTGCCTATATAAGGAAGGCTGTATTATTGTCTTAGACAGTTCAGAATAGTTCTGGGTAGTAGATCTGGGTATTGATTCGAGGCTTTGTCCTACAGAATATTGTAAGGGAATGCCCATGTGGCTTTCCATATTGTAATTCTGAAAGTTTGTAATTCCACATTTGTGGAGATAATAAGAAGCCAATTTTCTGTTCTTGCATATTGTTGTTGTTTTTCTATTTCTGTTATGTGTTTGTGGTATTAAGGGGAGCACCCTTCATCAAGTGGTATCAGAGCCAAGTTTTCTTGAGTGTGTAAACAGATCACCGACTGTGAGGCAGTTTGCACCAGGACCGTGGCTAGGGTTTCAGCGCGCATCATGAAAATGCCTCCATGAAGGGAACGTGGCAGAAGAGCTGGTGTTGTAACACCTGAGGTTAGAGAGCTGCAGAGACAAGTGCGAGCATTGCAAGAAGAGATTCATAGAGGAATGAATCTTAATATCGGAGACGAAAGCGAGGATGAAGCTGAAGAAGAATATCAAGAAGGAGAAGTTGAAATTGTGAACCAAGAGGAAGAAAGACTTTTTCGGGCGATTTCCAAGATTGGGAAAAGACCTAAGATTGAGGTTCCTACATTTTCTGAAAATCTTAACCCAGAGGAATTGATCGACTGGATCAATGAGTGTGAAGAATATTTTGAGTATGAAGATGTTGAGGATCCTGATAGGGTCAAATTTGCGAAGGCCAGACTGAAAGGTCATGCGAAGATATGGTGGCAAGAGATTCAGTTGGAGCGAAATAGAAGGGGAAAGGAGAAAATCACGAGATGGGATCGGATGGTGGATAAATTGAAGCGACAGTTCATTCCTGTTGATTATGAGCTTGACCTACTAAAGAAAATGCAGAGTTTGAAGCAAGCGGGAAGATCTGTTCAGGAGTATACAGAGGAGTTCTATCGACTTCTCATCAGAACAGGCCATGCAGAAGCTGATAAGGAGAAAGTTGCCCGATACCTTAATGGGTTAAAGCCAAGCATTCAGGAGGAGCTGAATTTGGTTCGATTGAACAGTATTGAAGAGGCATACCAGTTTGCCTTAAAAGTAGAGGAAAAGCTGAACAAGAAGTTTGAGAGCAGACAAAAGGGAAGAGGTCACGGTGGACGATCTGGTGGACGGTCATATGGTGGCCGAAATGAAGATCCGAAAAAGAAGGATGAGGCCAGTAGCAGTCAGAATCAGCGAGGAAATAATTCCAATCGCTTTCAGGATCAGAATAATAGAGATCAAAGAGGAAGAGGAAGAGGACAAGGATCTGGAAGAGGTGGCTTCCGTGGAACATGTTTTCACTGTGGAGAAGAAGGTCATAGGGCATTTGAATGTCCTCAGCGCCAAGGTAGAACAGACAGGAGAAATGAAGGCCAGGCCAGAATTGCACATGTAGATGAAGATGACAGATCATCAAATTCTGAAGATGCTGAAAGAGGAGAAACGTTGATTAACAGAAGAGTCCTGTTGAGTGGTGAGAATGAACCTGAGCAAAGGAGGAGATTGTTTCGCACTAGGTGCAAGTGTGAAGGTAAATGTTGTGATGTGATTATCGATAGTGGAAGCACTGACAATTTTGTGTCAGAAGAGATGGTGACAAAGTTGAAGCTCAAGAGACAGAAACACCCACATCTATATCGGATTGCTTGGGTACAGGATGACCACAAGGTCATGTTCAATGAACAATGCCTGGTGAAGTTCAAGATTGGCGGATACCAAGATGAGGTATTGTGTGATATCATATCTATGGATGCATGTCATACGTTGTTGGGTAGACCATGGCAGTTTGACAGATGTGCTGTACATGATGGTCGTGCAAATACCTATTCCCTGACAAAGGATGGAGTGCGACATAAGCTAAAACCATTGAAGGAGACTGAAGAAAAGGTATGTGGTAATGCAAGGATAACTTTTGTTGATGGAAGAAATTTCCTAGATGGTATGAGGCATGAGTATGTATGTTTTGCTTTAATTCCAAAAGCTGGTAAAGAGAAAGTAGAAGATGTTCTTGTAGAAGTTGCAGATTTGTTGAATGAGTTTCAGGATATTGTATCTGATAACGTGCCTGATGGATTACCACCGGTCAGGAAGATCAGTCATCAGATGGACTTGATCCCAGGAGTGAGTTTGCCGAATAAGGCAGCACACAGAATGACACCTGCAAAAAGTGAGGAGTTGAACAGACAAGTACATGACCTATTACAGAAAGGATTGATCCGTGAGAGTCTAAGTCCCTGTGCTGTACCAGCAATATTAGCACCAAAGAAGAATGGAGAATGGAGGATGTGTACAGATTCTAGGGCAATAAACAAGATCACAATCAAGTACAGGTTTCCATTGCCACGAATGGATGATATTATGGACTGTCTGAGTGGAGCTGTGTATTTCTCAAAGATAGATCTGAAGAGTGGATATTACCAGATTCGGATCAGAGAAGGAGATGAATGGAAGACTGCCTTCAAGACAAAGGAAGGACTATATGAGTGGTTAGTTATGCCTTTTGGGCTAACCAATGCACCGAGCACTTTCATGCGGCTCATGAATGAGGTTCTGAAATAATTTCTGGGTAAGTTTGTCATTGTTTATCTAGATGATATTTTGATTTTTAGTAAGACGTTGGATGAACATATGATGCATATTCGTATGGTATTTGAGAAGTTGAGAGAAGAGAAATTGTTGATTAACTTGAAGAAGTGCAGTTTTGTGAAAAAAGAGTTAGTGTATTTGGGATTTGTAGTTTCAGCAGAAGGTCTAAAAATGGACCCAGAAAAGGTACAGGCTATCCTTGAATGGCCTACTCCAAGGAGTGCTACTGAGGTAAGATCTTTTCATGGTCTAGCTAGCTTTTATAGAAAGTTTATCAAAAATTTTAGTAGTATTTGTGGACCCTTGACTGAAACAATGAGAGGGGATAGAAAAGAGTTTAAGTGGACTAATGGGGCAGAAAAGAGTTTTCAATTGTTGAAACAAAAAGTTACAGAACAACCTGTTTTAGCACTTCCAGATTTTAATAAGGTGTTTCAAGTAGATTGTGATGCTAGTGGTACTGCAATAGGAGCTGTTATGAGCCAAGAAGGTAAACCTGTTGCTTATTTCAGTGAGAAGTTAAATGATGCCAAGAGGAAATATTCTGTTTATGATCAGGAATTTTATGCTATAGTTCAGGCATTAAAGAAGTGGAGACATTATCTGCTTCCTAAAGAGTTTGTTTTGTATACTGATCATCAAGCTTTGCAATATTTGAATAGTCAAGGAAAGTTGAATCAGAGGCATTTGAAATGGGTTGAGTTTTTGCAGAGTTATACATTTGTTTTGAAACACAGGAGTGGAAAGTCTAATAGGGTTGCAGATGCTCTTAGCAGAAGGCAACTATTGCTGACAGCAATGCAGATTGAAGTGGTTGGGTTCAAGGAACTCAAGAATTTGTATCCAGAGGATCCTGATTTTAGTGAAGCTTGGAAAGCTTGTACAGAACTTGTTACTCTAGACAGGACAAAATGGTTGGATTTCATCATCCACGATGATATGCTATTCAGAGGGAGTCAGTTGTGCATTCTACGAAGTTCTATGAGGGAGAATCTCATCAAGGAAAAGCATAGTGGAGGATTAGCTAGACATTTTGGTCGTGATAAAACCTTTGGTTTGGTTAGTGAGAATTATTATTGGCCACAATTGCAGCAAGATGTGAAGAAGTTTGTACAGAGTTGCAGAGTATGTCAGATGGCGAAAGGAGTGAAGCAGAATACAGGGTTGTATCAGCCATTACCTGTACCAGAGAAGCCTTGGGAGGATATTAGCATGGACTTTGTTCTTGGTTTACCGAGGACTCAGCGGGGACATGATTCAATTTTTGTGGTGGTTGATAGATTTTCAAAGATGGCACATTTCATTCCCTGCAAGAAGACTACTGATGCTGTTCATGTAGCAGAATTGTTTTTCAGAGAGGTAGTGAGACTACATGGTTTGCCAACGACCATAGTTTCAGATCGGGACGTGAAGTTTGTTGGATATTTCTGGCATACATTGTGGAAGAAGCTAAAGACAGATTTGAAGTTCAGTTCATCACATCATCCACAGACTGATGGACAGACAGAGGTAGTGAATAGAAGTTTGGAAAATTTGCTGAGATGTTTGGTTGGAGATAAGCCAACAAGATGGGATTTGATTTTACCACAGGGGGAATTTGCATACAATAATTCTGTCAACAGGAGCACTGGTAAATCACCATTCTAGATTGTATTTGGAAGTAGTCTGAGAAAAACATCTGAATTAAGGAAGATAGATAAATGAGACATAAGTAGTGCTGAAGCTGAGGATTTTGCAGAACACTTGACGAACATCCATGGGGAGGTGAGGAAGCATATTACCAAGATGAACGCACAGTATAAAGCTAAGGCAGATGAGAAAAGGAGGTATAAGGAATTTCAGGTTGGAGATGAAGTCATGGTTCATTTGCGGAAGGAGCGGTTTCCAGTTGGTACATATAACAAGCTGAAAATGAAGAATTTTGGACCATGTAAGATACTGAAGAAACATGATTCAGGAAATGCATATGAGGTAGAATTGCCTACTGAGCTAAATATTTCACTAGTGTTTAACATTTCAGATTTGACAGAGTATCATGAAGGAGGTGTTGAAGATGAGATCACAGCAGCACAGTGGAGCATTCCAGCAACTGGTTCAGACACTAAGGAGATCGAAGATATACTGGACAGTCATGTTGGCAGAAGCACAAGGAACAGGACATATGAAGAATATCTGGTCAAGTGGAAAGGACTACCTATTGAAGATTTATCATGGCTAACAAGGGTGGAGGTTAACCGTCTTGGTTTTCCTCTGCACACCTGAGTCGTGACAGGGTCACTTCTCAAATTACCCTGGGTGTCTGATGCAGGAGCATCCTGGGTGTAAGAGTTATCTTGCATCACCCAAAAAACATTTCTATTTTTTTGAATTCAATAAGGGCTATCTTGTGCAGAGCTGCTATTTATGGAAAGTTACTATTTTTGGTAATTTTTTATATGTGCTTAGAATGATCTGATTTTTTTCTTGGAGGTTCATTTTGGTCATATAAGTCTGCCAGTAAAGTTTCATTGCCAGATCAAGTGTATATTGGAAGATATTGAAGATTTTTGGTATTGGCAGCAGGGGACAGAAACTTTGAACTCAGTTTTGAAGGCTTTAGAGGCCCTGGATGAGGTTGAATTTTGAGCTGAATGAAGCTTGCTTCATTTAGGCGTTGTAGAGCTCCTCTTGCCCTTTTTGAAATGGGGTTACAATAGTCAATCGGGTCAACTGGTGATGACTTATGGTCTTCGAAAGTTGGGTCACCTGAAATGGGGGAAAATAATTTTTCTTCAAAATTTCTGTTCGGGTTTCAAAATTTATTTTGAGCCGACTATGATGTAATGAAATGTAAAATAAAAATAATTCTAAGTTTGGTCGGCCTTATTGGCTAAAATTCTGGAACTTTCCCAGGTGGTAGAAAATTGCCTATATAAGGAAGGCTGTATTATTGTCTTAGGCAGTTCAGAATAGTTCTGGGTAGTAGATCTGGGTATTGATTCGAGGCTTTGTCCTACAGAATATTGTAAGGGAATGCCCATGTGGCTTTCCATATTGTAATTCTGAAAGTTTGTAATTCCACATTTGTGGAGATAATAAGAAGCCAATTTTCTGTTCTTGCATATTGTTGTTGTTTCTCTATTTCTTTTATGTGTTTGTGGTATTAAGGGGAGCACCTTTCATCAAGTGGTATCAGAGCCAAGTTTTCTTGAGTGTGTAAACAGATCGCCGACTGTGAGGCAGTTTGCACCAGGATCGTGGCTAGGGTTTCAGCGCGCATCGTGAAAATACCTCCACGAAGGGAACGTGGCGGAAGAGCTGGTGTTGTA
The DNA here is from genome assembly GCA_027943335.1 of Chamaecyparis obtusa. Taxonomy (NCBI): domain Eukaryota; kingdom Viridiplantae; phylum Streptophyta; class Pinopsida; order Cupressales; family Cupressaceae; genus Chamaecyparis; species Chamaecyparis obtusa. The sequence goes on from BSBK01003032.1 coordinate 1,906,742, forward strand.
ACACCTGAGGTTAAAGAGCTGTAGAGACAAGTGCGAGCATTGCAAGAAGAGATTCGCAGAGGAATGAATCTTAATATCGGAGACGAAAGCGAGGATGAAGCTGAAGAAGAATATCAAGAAGGAGAAGTTGAAATTGTGAACCAGGAGGAAGAAAGACTTTTTCGGGCGATTTCCAAGATTGGGAAAAGACTTAAGATTGAGGTTCCTACATTTTCTAGAAATCTTAACCCAGAGGAATTGATGGACTGGATCAATGAGTGTGAAGAATATTTTGAGTATGAAGATGTTGAGGATCTTGATAGGGTCAAATTTATGAAGGCCAAACTGAAAGGTCATGCGAAGATATGGTGGCAAGAGATTCAGTTGGAGTGAAATAGAAGGGGAAAGGAGAAAATCACGAGATGGGATCGGATGGTGGATAAATTGAAGCGACAGTTCATTCCTGTTGATTATGAGCTTGACCTACTGAAGAAAAGGCAGAGTTTGAAGCAAGCGGGAAGATCTGTTCAGGAGTATACAGAGGAGTTCTATCGACTTCTCATCAGAACAGGCCATGCAGAAGCTGATAAGGAGAAAGTTGCCCGATACCTTAATGGGTTAAAGCCAAGCATTCAGGAGGAGCTGAATCTGGTTCGATTGAACAGTATTGAAGAGGCATACCAGTTTGCGTTAAAAGTAGAGGAAAAGCTGAACAAGAAGTTTGAGAGCAGACAAAACGGAAGAGGTCACGGTGGACGATTTGGTGGACGGTCATATGGTGGCCGAAATGAAGATCCGAAAAAGAAGGATGAGGCCAGTAGCAGTCAGAATCAGTGAGGAAATTATTCTAATCGCTTCCAGGATCAGAATAATAGAGATCAAAGAGGAAGAGGAAGAGGACAAGGATCTGGAAGAGGTGGCTTCCGTGGAACATGTTTTCACTGTGGAGAAGAAGGTCATAGGGCATTTGAATGTCCTCAGCGCCAAGGCAGAACAGACAGGAGAAATGAAGGCTAGGCCAGAATTGCACATGTAGATGAAGATGCCAGATCATCAAATTCTGAAGATGCTGAAAGAGGAGAAACGTTGATTAACAGAAGAGTCCTATTGAGTGGTGAGAATGAACCTGAGCAAAAGAGGAGATTGTTTCGCACCAGGTGCAAGTGTGAAGGTAAATGTTGTGATGTGATTATCGATAGTGGAAGCACTGACAATTTGGTGTCAAAAGAGATGGTGACAAAGTTGAAGCTCAAGAGACAGAAACACCCATATCCATATCGGATTGCTTGGGTACAGGATGACCACAAGGTCATGGTCAATGAACAATGCCTGGTGAAGTTCAAGATTGGCGGATACTAAGATGAGGTATTGTGTGATATCATATCTATGCATGCATGTCATATGTTGTTGGGTAGACCATAGCAGTTTGACAGATGTGCTGTACATGATGGCCGTGCGAATACCTATTCCCTGACAAAGGATGGAGTGCGACATAAGCTAAAACCATTGAAGGAGACTGAAGAAAAGGTATGTGGTAATGCAAGGATAACTTTTGTTGATGGAAGAAATTTCCTAGATGATATGAGGCATGAGCATGTATGTTTTGCTTTAATTCCAAAAGCTGGTAAAGAGAAAGTAGAAGATGTTCCTATAGAAGTTACAGATTTGTTGAATGAGTTTCAGGATATTGTATCCGATAATGTGCCTGATGGATTACCACCGGTCAGGAAGATCAGTCATCAGATGGACTTGATCCCAAGAGCGAGTTTACCGAATAAGGCAGCACACAGGATGACATCTGCAGAAAGTGAAGAGTTGAACAGACAAGTACATGAACTGTTACAGAAAGGATTGATCCACGAGAGTCTAAGTCCCTGTGCTGTACCAGCAGTATTAGCACCAAAGAAGAATGGAGAATGGAGGATGTGTACAGATTCTAGGGCAATAAACAAGATCACAATCAAGTACAGGTTTCCATTGCCACGAATGGATGATATTATGGACTGTTTGAGTGGAGCTGTGTATTTCTCAAAGATAGATCTGAAGAGTGGATATCACCAGATTCGGATTAGAGAAGGAGATGAATGGAAGACTGCCTTCAAGACAAAGGAAGGACTATATGAGTGGTTAGTCATGCCTTTTGGGCTAACCGATGCACCGAGCACTTTCATGCGGCTCATGAATGAAGTTCTGAAAGAATTTCTGGGTAAGTTTGTCATTGTTTACCTAGATGATATTTTGATTTTTAGTAAGACGTTGGATGAGCATATGATGCATATTCGTATGGTATTTGAGAAGTTGAGAGAAGAGAAATTGTTGATTAACTTGAAGAAGTGCAGTTTTGTGAAGAAAGAGTTAGTGTATTTAGAATTTGTAGTTTCAGCAGAAGGTTTAAAAATGGATCCAGAGAAGGTACAGGCTATCTTTGAATGGCCTACTCCAAGGAGTACTACTGAGGTAAGATCTTTTCATGGTCTAGCTAGCTTTTACAGAAAGTTTATCAGAAATTTTAGTAGTATTTGTGGACCCTTGACTGAAACAATGAGAGGGGATGGAAAAGAGTTTAAGTGGACTAATAGGGCAGAAAAGAGTTTTCAATTGTTGAAACAAAAAGTTACAGAACAACCTGTTTTAGCACTTCCAGATTTTAATAAGGTGTTTCAAGTAGATTGTGATGCTAGTGGTACTGCAATAGGAGCTGTTATAAGCCAAGAAGGTAAACCTGTTGCTTATTTCAGTGAGAAGTTAAATGATGCCAAGAGGAAATATTATGTTTATGATCAAGAATTTTATGCTATAGTTCAGGCATTAAAGAAGTGGAGACATTATCTGCTTCTTAAAGAGTTTTTTTTGTATACTGATCATCAAGCTTTGCAATATTTGAATAGTCAAGAAAAGTTGAATTAGAGGTATTTGAAATGGGTTGAGTTTTTGCAGAGTTATACATTTGTTTTGAAACACAGGAGTGGAAAGTCTAATAGGGTTGCAGATGCTCTTAGCAGAAGGCAACTATTGCTGACAGCAATGCAGATTGAAGTGGTTGGGTTCAAGGAACTCAAGAATTTGTATCCAGGGGATCTTGATTTTGGTGAAGCTTAGAAAGCTTGTACAGAACCTGTTACTCTAGACAGGATAAAATGGTTGGATTTCATCATCCAGGATGATATGCTATTCAGAGGGAGTCAGTTGTGCATTCTACGAAGTTCTATGAGGGAGAATCTCATCAAGGAAAAGCATAGTGGAGGATTGGCTGGATATTTTGGTCGTGATAAAACCCTTGGTTTGGTTAGTGAGAATTATTATTGGCCACAATTGCAGCAAGATGTGAAGAAGTTTGTACAGAGTTGCAGAGTATGTCAGATGGCGAAAGGAGTGAATCAGAATACAGGGTTGTATCAGCCATTACCTGTACCAGAGAAGCCTTGGGAGGATATTAGCATGGACTTTGTTCTTGGTTTACCGAGGACTCAGCGGGGACATGATTCAATTTTTGTGGTGGTTGATAGATTTTCAAAGATGGCACATTTCATTCTCTGCAAGAAGACTACTGATGCTGTTTATGTAGCAGAATTGTTTTTCAGAGAGGTAGTGAGACTACATGGTTTGCCAACGATCATAGTTTCAGATCGGGACGCGAAGTTTGTTGGATATTTCTAGCATACATTGTGGAAGAAGCTAAAGACAGATTTGAAGTTCAGTTCATCACATCATCCACAGACTGATGGACAGACAGAGGTAGTGAATAGAAGTTTGGAAAATTTGCTGAGATGTTTGGTTAGAGATAAGCCAACAGGATGGGATTTGATTTTACCACAGGCGGAATTTTCATACAATAATTCTGTCAACAAGAGCACTGGTAAATCACCATTCCAGATTGTATTTGGAAGTAGTCCGAGAAATGCATCTGAATTAAGGAAGATAGATAAAGGAGACATAAGTAGTGCTGAAGCTGAGAATTTTGTAGAACACTTGAAGAACATCCATGGGGAGGTGAGGAAGCATATTACCAAGATGAACGCACAGTATAAGGCTAAGGCAGATGAGAAAAGGAGGTATAAGGAATTTCAGGTTGGAGATGAAGTCATGGTTCATTTGCGGAAGGAGCGGTTTCCAGTTGGTACATATAACAAGCTGAAAATGAAGAATTTTGGACCATGTAAGATACTGAAGAAACATGATTCAGGAAATGCATATGAGGTAGAATTGCCTACTGAGCTAAATATTTCACCAGTGTTTAATATTTCAGATTTGACAGAGTATCATGAAGGAGGTGTTGAAGATGAGATCACAGCAGCACAGTGGAGCATTCCAGCAACTGGTTCAGACACTAAGGAGATCGAAGATATACTGGACAGTCATGTTGGCAGAAGCACAAGGAACAGGACATATGAAAAATATCTGGTCAAGTGGAAAGGACTACCTATTGAAGATTTATCATGGCTAACAAGGGTGGAGGTTAACCGTCTTAGTTTTCCTCTGCACACCTGAGTCGTGACAGGGTCACTTCTCAAATTACCCTGGGTGTCTGATGCAGGAGCATCCTGGGTGTAAGAGCAATCTTGCATCACCCAAAAAACATTTCTATTTTTTTGAATTTAATAAGGGCTATCTTGTGCAGAGCTGCTATTTATGGAAAGTTACTATTTTTGGTAATTTTTCGTATGTGCTCAGAATGATCCGATTTTTTTCTTGGAGGTTCATTTTGGTCATATAAGTCTGCCAGTAAAGTTTCAATGCCAGATCAAGTGTATATTGGAAGATATTGAAGATTTTCGGTATTGGCAGCAGGGGACAGAAACTTTGAACTCAGTTTTGAAGGCTTTAGAAGCCCCGGATGAGGTTGAATTTTGGGCTGAATGAAGCTTGCTTCATTCAAATGTTGTAGAGCTCCTCCCGCCTTTTCTGAAATGGGGTTACAATAGTCAATCGGGTCAACTGGTGATGACTTATCGTCTTCGAAAGTTGGGTCACCTGAAATGGCGAAAAATAATTTTTATTCAAAATTTCTGTTCGGGTTTCAAAATTTATTTTGAGCCGACTATGATGTAATGAAATGTAAAATAAAAATAATTCTAAGTTTGGTCGGCCTTATTGGCTAAAATTCTGGAACCTTCCCAGGCGGTGGAAAATTGCCTATATAAGGAAGGCTGTATTATTGTCTTAGGCAGTTCAGAATAGTTCTGGGTAGTAGATCTGGGTATTGATTCGAGGCTTTGTCCTACAGAATATTGTAAGGGAATGCCCATGTGGCTTTGCATATTGTAATTCTGAAAGTTTGTAATTCCACATTTGTGGAGATAATAAGAAGCCAATTTTCTGTTCTTGCATATTGTTGTTGTTTCTCTATTTCTGTTATGTGTTTGTGGTATTAAGGGGAGCACCCTTCATCAAGTGGTATCAGAGCCAGGTTTTCTTGAGTGTGTAAACAGATCGCCGACTATGAGGCAGTTTGCACTAGGACCGTGGCTAGGGTTTCAGCGCGCATCGCGAAAATGCCTCCACGAAGGGAACGTGGCGGAAGAGCTGGTGTTGTAACACCTAAGGTTAGAGAGCTGTAGAGACAAGTGCGAGCATTGCAAGAAGAGATTCGCAGAGGAATGAATCTTAATATCGGAGACGAAAGCGAGGATGAAGCTGAAGAAGAATATCAAGAAGGAGAAGTTGAAATTGTGAACCAGGAGGAAGAAAGACTTTTTCGGGCGATTTCCAAGATTGGGAAAAGACCTAAGATTGAGGTTTCTACATTTTCTGAAAATCTTAACCCAGAGGAATTTATCGACTGGATCAATGAGTGTGAAGAATATTTTGAGTATGAAGATGTTGAGGATCTTGATAGGGTCAAATTTGCGAAGGCCAGACTGAAAGGTCATGCGAAGATATGGTGGCAAGAGATTCAGTTGGAGCGAAATAGATGGGGAAAGGAGAAAATCATGAGATGGGATCGGATGGTGGATAAATTGAAGTGACAGTTCATTCCTGTTGATTATGAGCTTGACCTACTGAAGAAAATGCAGAGTTTGAAGCAAGCGGGAAGATTTGTTCAGGAGTATACAGAGGAGTTCTATCGACTTCTCATCAGAACAGGCCATGCAGAAGCTGATAAGGAGAAAGTTGCCCGATACCTTAATGGGTTAAAGCCAAGCATTCAGGAGGAGCTGAATCTGGTTCGATTGAATAGTATTGAAGAGGCATACCAGTTTGCCTTAAAAGTAGAGGAAAAGCTGAACAAGAAGTTTGAGAGCAGACAAAACGGAAGAGATCGCGGTGGACGATCTGGTGGACGGTCATATGGTGGCCGAAATGAAGATCCAAAAAAGAAGGATGAGGCCAGTAGCAGTCAGAATCAGCGAGGAAATAATTCCAATCGCTTCCAGGATCAAAATAATAGAGATCAAAGAGGAAGAGGAAGAGGACAAGGATCTGGAAGAGGTGGCTTCCGTGGAACATGTTTTCACTGTGGAGAAGAAGGTCATAAGACATTTGAATGTCCTCAGCGCCAAGGTAGAACAGATAGGAGAAATGAAGGCCAGGCCAGAATTGCACATGTAGATGAAGATGCCAGATCATCAAATTCTGAAGATGCTGAAAGAGGAGAAACGTTGATTAACAGAAGAGTCCTGTTGAGTGGTGAGAATGAACCTAAGCAAAGGAGGAGATTGTTTCGCAGCAGGTGCAAGTGTGAAGGTAAATGTTGTGATGTGATTATCATGAACACACTAAAATATGCACTTTTATGAACCATTACATGCAAGGTTGCTCAAGAATGAGGCCTCACAAAGCGGCTCATAGCTCTCTATGCATGGAGTTGCAAGGGACTATGAGTTTTGCTCTCAGCTAGAGCTACAAGAAGGTGACCTTGCTAGTCAACCATACAATGAGAGATTCAAGTGAAGACAAGGGCAAGAATGCCAATATCCTCAAGAATCAAGAATGAAAATGCAATGCAATGCAACTAAAATGAAGATGCAAATGTGCAAGCTATGCTATGAAAATGGAAGTGCAAACTAAGCTATGAAAAGAAGTACAATAGATTCCAAGCCCCTAATTAAGCTATGTGAGATCTATTCTATTGCATAAAAGGAAATCTAATCTATGATGCCATGAATGTAACTATGAAAGCAAAACTATTATGAAATGCAACTAAAATGATGAAAGCAACAAGTCTTCAATGTCTTCAAAAAGCTCCAAATGTACCTAGAAAATCTGCAACATAACAATAGCATAAAATATGGATATGCAAATGAAGGAGAGAGCTCTCCTTTTATAAGAAATGAGGAGAAATGGACCATGGAGATTAAGAGGCAAAAAGTCTTAATCAGCGGTGGAGGTTGAAAGAGGAGCAATCCATGTGCACAAGTATCCTCCAATAAGAGTGAAGTGTTGACTTTTGAGCCTCATGTGAGACAAAAAGTGCTTTTTCCCTTTTTATAAAATAGGAATATTGTTTTATTTGTGCAACTTAGGATAAGAGGAAAGTGGGGCTTTTTATTTATTAAAAAGGGAGGAAATATTCCTTTTAAATAAATAAAGACTTAGGATAAATGGTTAGCCCAAAGATAAAAATCTAATATATGATCGAAATTAGGATTTGATCAAGAGATTGATATTGTTGAAAATATTGATTATTGATAAAATTGATTCAGGGTTGATAAATCAAATAAATGGGGCCTAAAGTCTAGGCGACCATTTTAGGGTGCATACATTTGCCCCTCTTTGACTAATGTGTGATCGATTTGGGAACACATGCAGTCAAAGAATGAAGTTGAAATGTGAGATCGATTTGGGATCACAAAACAACTCAGATATGAGGTCGATTCGGGATCACATCTGGACAAACATAAACAAAAACTTAGACCAACACCGTTGCTGCTAGGTGCAAATCAAGCTTTAGACAAAACTATCACCGTCGCTGCTAGGCAATAATCAATGTCTAAAAATGGGAGATAAGAATCTCAAGTTTTGAGCAAAAGCTCACAAAAGATGTCTGAATCAAGAACATCAAGAAATCAGGGATGAGAATCCCATAGGTACTGCCCCCTCGGAATCGAAATCGAAATCAGGTAGAGGAGAGACAGCAAATGGATAAAGATTTGATCAAATCATAATCGAATGTAAGGGTCAAATAGGTTAACCATTAGGCAATAGAACATGCCTCAGCCTGACTGGAAAGATGTAGTCAACGCGAGAAATGAGGGAATGAAATGGCTATGAATGAAAGACTAGAAGTTTGGAAGACATGAAAAGGAAGGAATGACGATGCCCCAGCAAAGATTAAAAGATTAGGCCTCAAAAGATCAGCCAACTGCGCAGAAGGGGGGAAGAATTTGAAATGTGATTTTGACTATGAAGATGATCTCGGATTTCAATTTTGAGTCCGAAAATGGATCTAGGACGTTGAAATTAGCTAGGGGTGCAATTTTCGCGCAATTCCAAGGTGTTTTGAAAATTAGGTCAAAAAGTCAAAATGCTATAAAAGGGGTCAAAATGTCATTTTCAAAAATCATTTGTCTTTTAGTGATTTGAGAATTTCAGAGCTTTAGAGAGAGAAAATGGCTCAGCAAGCAGGAGTTCCCGTCCACAGGCATCGATTCGAGCGCGCCCGATTGCATAACCGGCCACCACACTATCCTGCCCCGGTATGTTTTCGAAAAACTCGAGCTTTTTGGTCATTTTTAGCATTTAATAGCTTCTTTTAGCACGTTTTTTTCAAATTTTAAATTTCAAAATTTTGTGCTGAGCGAAATATCGCGCGATACTTTAGAAGTATCACGCGCTTTGGGGAGAAGTATCGCGCGATACTTCGCGTGCCCCAAAAGTATCGCACGCTTTAGACACCAGTATCGCACGATACTGGGTGAAAGATCGCGCGATACTGGGCGAAGTATCGCTCGACATAAGGTTTATTGCCCTACTATAGGGAGAAGTATCGTACGATATTTATCCAAAAAAGAATATCGCCCAGTTGAAAAATTTGATATTTAATGCATTTTTGAGCAAAAAATGACATGGGTCTAGATAATGTTACGTTTTTAAGATATTTTATACTGAGTTTTTTGGACATCCATCATGATATGTTCTAACAACTGGCTTGGTTTTGGCTTGCAGGAGGTTTTTTCGGTGCTCATTATCAGAGCGCCGAAGGTGACTGGGTTGCGGTGTGTCCGAGATCTGGATGATCCGGGCAATGCCGATATCAGGGCTATGGGATTCCGGTATCTGTTGCGGTATCCGTATATCAGAGCAGATCATGGGTTGTTGACTGCGCTGGCCGAGAGATGGCACAGCGAGCACAACACCTTCCACCTTCCTACAGGTGAGGCATCCATCACACTGGAGGATGTCTATAGGATCCTTCGAATTCTATGCCACAGAGAGCCTGTAAGTATAATCATGTTTTTAAGATAGTCATGTAAAATGTAATATTTCCAAAAGATGAAAACTAACATGATTTATGTGTTGTCACAGGTATACTATGATTAGGATGTCACTGAGGGGCCTCGGTTGATTCAGGAGATGTTTCAGGATGTGACCATCCTAGACAGGCATGTCAGCTGGGAGCGACTGCTTGATGACTTTGGCAGAGATTATTCGGTGCCATGTATTGTGGCATCGATCATTTCACAGATCCTGATGACTGATCGCAGTCAGAAGGGATTCCCGCTTGGATGGGGTAGGCTACTGGTAGACTTGGTAGGTAGGCCCCGACGGATGGCATGGGGGCCTGCGATCCTAGCAGAGATGTATCATGAGCTGCATGAGATCGTCTACAGGGACGGTCGGACATGGGCATGTGGTGCCATCCTGGCACAGGTATGGGCATGGGAGCACATTGCTGTGGTGCGCCCCAGGGTTCAACCGAGGGAGAGGAGGTACCCCTTTATTTACAGGTACATCAGGTTTATATCACATGCCCATTCAGGGGATGTGACCTATTATCGATGGATTTTGGATGAGATAGCCTCATTCACATGGAGGCCATACAGGGAGGTTGAGGTTTGGGGGGATGCCGCAGATGAGCTGAGTTATATGCTGTGCAGTCGGCCACTGGTAGGTCAATATGCAGAGATTGTAGAGAGATTCTGCATCACTCGAGTATGGCGGCAGTTTGGGAGGTAGCAGCGAGTCTCGACAGAGACTACTACATATGCCAGGGCCAGAGATGAGGAGGGTCATGGGTGGCTACCCATGTTAGATTATCAGCAGGCTGTCGCAGAGACAGCAGCTATCAGGGGCGAGCCTTGGGATTATTTCCTAGATGTGGCAGACGCAGGGGCTGATGGAGCCTACAGAGCAGAGCGGCGGAGGGTACCATTCCCTCGATTTATAGTACCAGATGCTCAGGTGCCAGCGCCAGGGGGAGAGGGAGGAGACGGAGGGGACGGAGGAGAGGAGGGAGGAGATGGAGGAGATGGCGGGAGGGGGAGAGGGAGGAGGATGGAGAGAGGAGAGGGGTCGGGGTCAGGTGGCCGGAAACGGTCACGAGGACAGAGATCAGCCACTCCTGAGGAGGAGGCGAGACCAGCTCGCCGGCAGACAGAGGTACAGCAGGAGCAGCCTGCGGGGGGAGAGGACCTGAGAGCCTAGATACAGGCTCAGGAGACCAAGATACAGTAGCTGCGGACCACTATAGCTGTGAGAGATCAGCAACTCCTGGATCTGAGGGTAGAGCGGGATCAGCAGATAGCTGATCTCAGAGCAGAGATAGCACGCCGTGAGGCGATGGCACAGGCCGAGGCATTGGAGCTCCGACGGGAGTCAGCGAGAGCTGCTTACTATCATGGGTTATATCTGCAGGCCATCCCAAAGGGTGAGAGAGCACCATCATACTCTCAGCGGGTAGGGGTATCAGACGTGGTACTTGATAAGAGAGCCATGCCTCCTCCACCACCACGAGTTCCTCACGAGGGTGGTAGCGAGTCTTAGGGTTAGGTTTTTAGATGTTTGAGACATATTTTGAGACTTTTGATCCAAATTTTGGGATCTCATATTGTATATCATGACATTTATTGATTTATGAGATTACTGGATGTTCGATATATCATGTGTATTTGTCTCACTTGTGATGGATGTATCAGTTTATGTATATTGTCTTGTCATTTTTCTCAAAATGCTTATGTATGTGCTTATGTATGTTCTCTCTCATAGTTGTATGTTTAATTCTCATATGTATGATGTGGACTTATATTTTTGAAAATGACAGTTTTTGATATAGATATGATGATGTTATTAACCCCTTGTGATGAACAGGAACATGTTCGAGATGAAAAAGACAAGGAGCGAAAGACATGATCAAGAAGAAGAGAAGGTGAGCGCAGTTGACCGATAGGTCCACGTAGGATGAAAAGGAGAGCTCTCTCCATGAAATGCAAAGTGCAGAAACTAAACTAACATGAACCTAGAAATGCAAGCTACTATGAAAGTGGTTGACTTGCAAGGTCACAACGCTTATAGACATCTAATTATCATCATTGAGCGTTATTAGTAGCGTCATAAGATCATACAATGCACACTAGCATAACTATGTGGATATGAATATGATCTTTATCAGATAGAAATGTGGAAATCTCACCTAGGCATCAAAAAGACATATAGGTCAAGATGACTAGTGCAGTGAGATCACCTAGATTTGATATGGCGAGATTATGCTTGTATCAAGACACATGAAAGTCAGAATAGCTAAAAGCATGCACTCGCAAAACAGTCAAGGATAATACCTCGTCAATCCATAGTGTCAAGTAAGACTAGCATAAATGCTCATGATAGGTAGGATCAACAAAATATACCCACAAGCAGATAAAGAAAGAGAACATGGTCTTATTCCCTCAGTCTTCTAGCGATGCATCATCGAAAACTTCTCAGGGAGAGACCACTCATCAAAGAAATCCTCATAGACAGCACGCAAAGAAAAATAAAGTCATCATATCGTCAGCGAGTTGATTGTTTAAGTGCGTGTGTGTTGGTCATAGAGTCAAACTCTGAGTATCATATCTGCTAATGAGAAATATCGCATCATACTTTAGACTATTGGGTAAGACATCTGATAAGTGTTAAGAAACACTCGACGCAAGGGTAATGTTGAAAAACACTGTTTGGGGTGGTGTTGAAAAACACCTGTTGTGAAATGCCCCAAGAGACAAACGCACCAAAAGGACCTATGCGAACAGTTATGCCCCCTAGACAAAGACAAAGACTAATTCCAGACTAGGCCAAATAAGGTCAAGGTATGATGGAAAGTGGCTAAGTGTCAAGGATGCATGCTAACAAATAGGGGTGCAAAAGGCCTCAAGTAGCGCCTGTTTCCAGGTTTTCACCACTTGGAATCATTTTTCATCTTTTCATTTTTTGTATTTTTGCTACTAAGGCGCCTATTGCTAGGTTTTCACCAAGGCACTTTTTCTATTTTTTTGATTTTTTTTGAATATTTTGATTTTTTTGTATTTTTTTTAAGGATATTTTATGTTTTTTAGGATTTTTTCAGCACCATATATGAATTTTTTTTAAATTTTTTTTTTTCAGGACCAATAAGATATATACAAAGGATGCCCCCAGACAGAACGGGCATCAAGGATAGAACTTCTTAAGGTGCACAATGTTGATGGGATCAGGGAGCTGTTCTCCATCAGGATCTGATAGTAAATACGCACCAGTACCAAAAGCAGCTGTGATGACATATGGTCCAAGCCAGTTAGGTTCAAACTTGCCCTTTTTCTCTCTGTTTTGTTGGTTCTTAGGGTTTTCTCGTAAAACAAGATCACCTATTTGAAATTCTCTAGGGCGAACTTTCTTGTTGAATGCCTTGGACATACACTTCTGATACACTCTCATATGATCAAAGGAAGTCTTACGCTTCTCATCTAGAAGTTCTAGTTCCTGCAACCTCATGGCGCGGTAATCCTCATCTGTAATCAAACCTTTTAGTGAGACTCTAAGGGATGGTATCTCGACTTCTAAAGGCAATATTGCTTCAGCGCCATAGGTGAGAGAGAAAGGAGTGGCTCCTGTAGGTGTGCGAATGCTGGTTCGGTAAGCCCATAGTGCTGGATTGATTTGTAAGTGCCAATCCCTACCATTCTTGTGTACTGTTCTATGAAGAATCTTAAGAATGGTTTTGTTAGAAGCTTTTGCCTGTCCGTTTCCTTGTGGGAAATATATGGAGGACCAATGTTGCTTGATTTTAAACTTTTTGCATAGGTGCTTTAGGTCCTTATTCTTAAATTGACCTCCATTGTCAGTAATGATCTCAGAAGGCACTCCAAATCGGCAAATGATATGATTCAAGATGAACAAAGAAATGGTCCTTCCTGAAGCAACAGAAAGTGGTATAGCCTCCACCCATTTTGTGAAGTAGTCAGTGGCAGTAATAATGAACTTGTGTCCACCTGATGAGTTGGGGTAAATTTTCCCAACCAGATCAAAGGCCCAGCGCTGAAATGGCCAATGAGAAATAGAAGGAATCAGCTCCCTACCCGGAGCATGAATCAGGTTGCCGTGTTTCTGACATTTTTCACATGACTTAGCAAAGGTGACTGCATCCATCTGCATTGTGGGCCAATAATATCCCACCCTAAGCAACCTTCGGGCCATGGCAAGACCATTAGAATGCCCACCGCAAATGCCCTCGTGGATGTCAGCTAACGCTTGGTTGGATTCCTCCTTTTCCAAGCACCTAAGGAGTGTCCCATCTAAACCCCTTCTATATAAGTCACCAGAGATGAGGGTGTGGCGAGAGGTGTTACGGATGAGGTTTCGGCGTTCAGAGCGGGTGAATGTGTCAGGGATGATGCCATCATGAAGATATGAATAGATAGCACCATATCGGGAAGACTCGTGTGTGATAATGGCACAAATGACACGGCTTTCAGATGAGTCAAAGATGGGATGGTGTAGCTCTTCCACCAGGAATTCAAATCTGGATTCATGTGTCTCCAACTGAAGAAGTGAAGCTAATGTGGCCATGGCATCTGCAGCTTTGTTCTCTGTCCTAGGGATTTGTTGAAACATCACAAAAGTGAAATAGCGTTTCAAAGAATCAACCATCTTTTTATAGGGTATCAATTTGTCATCCTTGGTTTGATACTCTTCATTGACTTGGTTGATGATTAGCTGAGAATCCCCAAAGACATGTAATTCTGTGATATTCCATTCTATAGCCATTTTCAAGCCATTAGTTAAAGCTTCATATTCTGCAATATTATTGGTACATGGGAATAATAGTTTATAAGACTTCGGAATGTTGTACCCATGTGGAGAAACAAATAACACTCCAACACCTGATCCATTTTGCATGCGGGAGCCATCAAAGAACATTGTCCAAGTGCGAGTAGTGGTATATAAGATGTGTTCATCTGGGAATTCCACTTGGACTGGCATACTATCCTGGATTGGAAAATATGCTAATTGGTCAGCAATAGCTTGTCCTTTTATTGCCTTCCTTTCAACGTACTCTATGTCAAATTCAGTGAGAACCATCATCCATTTAGCAAGTCTACCCGTCAGGGCAGCCTTACCAAGCAAGTATTTAAGGGGATCAATTTTGGCAACCAAGTGTATGGTATGAGCAAGCATGTAGTGGTGCAACTTTTGAGAAGCAAACACCATCGCGAGACAAGACTTCTCAATATTATTGTAATTGATCTCATAAGAGACTAGAGTACGACTGATATAGTAGATGGCCCGTTCTTTCCCAGTATCATCTGTTTGAGCCAATAATGCCCCCAGGGAAGTGTCTGTAGCTGAGATATATAGAATCAATGGTTTCCCTGGAATAGGAGGCATTAAGATCGGAGGATTAGCCAAGTATTGTTTGATCTGATCTAGGCTCTTTTGACATTCCTCGTTCCAAACACAAGAAGCACCCTTATGCAATGTCTTGTTGAAGGGTTGCGCTCTATCTACAAGCTGAGAAATAAACCTCCTAATTGATTGAAGACGTCCTTGAAGACTTCTCATTTGGCTGATATTTCGAGGAGGTGGCATATCTAGGATTGCTTGGACCTTTTCGGGATCAACCTCGATACCTTTTGCTGATATTATGAATCCTAAAAGTTTGCCCGAGGTGACGCCAAATGCGCACTTCTTTGGATTCAATCTGAGTTGAAATTGTTCCATACGATCTAGGATTACTTCCAGATCATTGAGGTGTGTGTCCCTTTTTCTTGATTTTGCCAGGGTATCATCCACATAATCTTCCATATTTTTATGCATCATGTCATGGAATATTGTTGTCATAGCTCTTTGATATGTAGCACCCGCATTTTTCAATCCAAATGGCATAACATTCCAACAATAGGTTCCCCATGCGCAAGTGAATGCGGTCTTTTCTTGATCTTCAGGTGCTATTTTTATTTGATTATACCCTGAGAAACCATCCATTAAGGAATATATGTCATAGCCTGCCGTCATGTCCACGATCATGTCAATGTTTGGAATTGGAAAGTCATCCTTTGGGCAGGCTTTGTTTAGATCTCTAAAATCTGTGCAGACATGAATGGACCCATCATGTTTAGAAACCGGTACTATGTTTGAGATCCATTCTGCATAATCGATGGCTCTAATAAATCTAGCTTTCAAAAGCTTTTCTAATTCTCCTTTGACAAGTAGAGCTATATGTGGATGCATTTTTCTTAGTCTCTGTTTTACTGGCTTGACTCTTGGAGCTATAGATAAGTGATGCATTATGAGATTTGTGTCAAGCCCTGGCATGTCTGAGTAGGTCCATGCAAAATTAATTTTCTTTTTCTGTAAAAACTGTACATATGCCTTGGTCTCTTCCTCTGATAAAGACTGAGCAAGATGGACTATCTGAAGATTTTCTTCTGTGTTTAGATTGATCGGTTTTGTTGGTTCAATCAAGATTGATGATCTATCCTGGAAATAACTCGGCAAGTTATTAAGTACCCCATCCTTAGGTGCCTCAAAGAGGTTTTCACCTTTGGATGCGTCATTTTTTTTTACTATTTTTGGTTCTGACACCGCCACAAAGTGGTTTTCGCCATCAGACCTATTTTTATTTTTCTCTTTTGTTTTGAGACTGAGGTACTTAATATCAGGCTCTGTCATGCTGGTTGTTGGTTCACTGGTGGAAGAAGCCACGGGTTCGAGAGCATTCAGATAGCAAGCAATTTCGTAATCGTTGCAAAATGTGAGGAATGTGGGCTCGTGGTGGCGCTGAGGCCAGTCGATCAGGTCAAAGTGAACAAGGGGCAAGTCAATGGTAGGTTCGATGTTGTTAATGCGAAAGGTGTCATCTCTGGTGACCATATAATCGGAGCTCATCAAGTCTTCTCCTAAGATACCTAAATTGGGGCTCATGCTATCAAACGAAGCGTCGTCTACTAAGGCGATTTGAGGAGGGAAATCCTCTAGTCTGACACTAGGATCGTTAGTTGCATCGGGTTGGGTACTATAGGCATGGATAATATCCACGTCTAGATCAATTATTGCATCTGAAAGTGAATCCCATTCATATTCATGGGAGTCTGTCTATGAGTCATCATTTAGGCCTCGTGATGTAGAAGCCTCAAGGTTAGGAAGGGTTTCCCCCTCTCTAGTGCTAGTATTGGTACTATCCGTCGCAGCTAGGACAGTAACACTTTCCTTTGTCGATCTAGAAGTCACACAATCACTATCCGTCGCAGCTGGGATAGTAGGAATATTAAGCATCAAATCTGTGGAATCTCCCCAAAGGAGATTCGTTGAGGGCACCCAATCATCAGACACATCTTGTTGGTTGGAGAGATCGGGCGTATAATCTGCATCACTGTCACTGTCCGTTGCAGCTGGGACAGGGATACCTTTCTTCTTCTTATTCTCAAAACCTAAGCCGATCGTGGACTTATTTTTGCGTCCAAAAAGAGCATGATCAAGAGGCTCAGCTTTAGCGTCCAGCCTATGACTAAGGGGACCAAATCCCGGATATCCCATATTTTTAACCAGTGTATATCCTTTCTCATAAGTTTCAGGTGAAGGAGCAAAATTCTCATTATGTTTGTATTTCTCTTCGTGATATATCCAGTTCCTTACAGCAACTTCCTCTTTCTCTTCTTGAATGGGGACCGAAGATTCAACAAATTTCCCAAATAACGTCATTGCTGATGATGAAGGCTTCACATTTGGGGAGGGTCTCCCATAAGACCTAGGAGAGATTGGTATTTTTGTAAAAGAATCAATCTTATAATCTCCCATCCCAAGGTCCATGGTCTTGAATTTCTGCTTGCATTGTTCAAGTGAACTACTAGGACTATCAGCTTCTCTATTCAAAGGTACATGTGATCCCGTGGAAATGTTATTAACTGATAGAGCACTGTCTCCCGGGATGCAAATTTCTACACCATTATGGGGGAACTTAACACACTGGTGATATGTCGATGGGACTGCCTGCATTTCATGAATCCATGGCCTACCTAGCAAAATGTTGTAGGCGAGAGGTCCAACATCAACAATTTGGAATAATATGTCTCTTTCTATGGGACCAATACGAATAGGCAAAACAGCCAATCCCTTAGAACTTCTTTCTGCTTCGTCATATGCTTTGATTGTGATTCTTTTCTTTGTGTCAATGACATTCTCGGAATACTCTAGAGCTAGCAGCAAACTCAGAGTACAAATATTGAGCCCCGCACCCCCATCTATCAGTACACGCCTAACATAGGTTTTATGAATCATGACCTCGATGTGTAAGGCCAAATTATGTGGGTGGCTAATGGATTTGTCATCTTCTTCTAAGAAGGTGAGGAAATGAGGGCTAGCCAAATGGTTGACCATGTTTTGGAATTGGTCGATATCTAAGTTATTAGGGACATTGGCTACTCGCAAAGCATCCTCGAGGATGCGCTTGTGCTTAGGAGATAATTCTAAAAGCTCAAAAATGGATATCTGAGCGGGTGTACATTGTAGTTGGTCAATAAGGTTATAATTGGAATCAGGACCAACGACAGATTTTGGAGGAGCACCTTTGGACACGGGCTATTTAGACTTGCTAGTGCTAGGACCTTTGATGATAATGGGTGTTTGGGCCTGACCCCTAGTGACAGCATTGAGGGACTGGGGCATTCCTTATGAGTGAGGACCTCTTATCACCACAGCGGGTCTTTCATTAGTCATAGGAACTGAGTCCGCATTATGTCCATGAGGATCTTTCTTTCTCACCATGTTGATATTATCGTCAGCCACTTCAAGCATGTTAATCACATTATCAGCATGTGTGTATGTATAGTTAATAGCTGCCTTGCCATTCTTACTACTAGAATTCTCTCCTTTTTCATATTTAGGCAAGGGCTCTTTAAAGGCTTTATGGTCTGCATTAGTAGTTAACCCATCCACTTGTAATTGTCCTTTCTCAATAAGGTCTTGGACAAGATGCTTGAGTTTAAAACAATTTTCTATGTCGTGTCCAATCCCATTATGAAAGACGCAAAAAGCCTTAGCATCCCACCAATAAGGTAAAGGATCTGGTATTCGATGTTTTGTAGGATCCTGTGGGTGCGCCAGATTATGAGCAACTAGTGTCTTAAAAACATCTGCATAGGATTCTCCCAATTTAGTGAATTGTCTTTTCTCCGTTTTAGATCTCTTTTGATACTGAGGTTTGTCTTGTTGCGTTGACGATGTTTGCAACTTCATAGCTTGAACTGCATGAGAGAGATTAAGAACTCCTTCATTTTTTATCTGAGATGAATCAACAACTCCGTCGTTGACGACTTGCTTGTTTTTGTTCCAATAAGAGTTCTTTTTGTCCTTGTTACCATTAGTATTGTTATTTTGGCTATTGTTGTTATTTGTTGGTTTAGCCAAAATTCCTTGTTCTTTTAGGACATCCTCAATGCGACATGCCACCTCTACCATAGTATCAAAGGAATTAAATGGGATTTTCTTGACTTCATATTTGAGTTCTGGTATTAGATTGTTCACAATGATATCAATTCTCTCTTCTTCAGGGATTGTCCTTGGGTATTTCGAACACAATCGCCTCCATCATTGCAAAAAGGTGACAAAAGATTCCCCTTGATTTTGCTTAAGTTTACACAAATCAAGCATGGTGACCGACCTAGATAAATTGTAAGCGAAATGTTGCACAAATCTTTGGACAAGTTCTCTAAATGTCCTTACTGGAGGGGAAAGGTTGGTGAACCACTCCATGGCTTGACCTTTTAAACTCCTTGGGAATAATCTCAGCAAGTAGGAGTCTTCATGGTGAAAGGAAAAGCTCATTATGTAGAATTGTCGAACATGGTCGTGAGGGTCACCCGTGCCATCATATTTGTCGTATGTTGGGAATTCAACTTTCTTAGGAAATTCTACCATCACCACACTTTTGTCAATGGGATTAGGACATATGGAGTCCAAATGAAATGTGCTCTTGGGAGCTTTCATTCTGTCTATATCCTTTTGCATTTGTAAGATCAACTCATCAGTTGAAGGATTCTGTTTCTTGATTTTTTGGTGAACATCAAAGTTATATGGAACTTTAGTGCCTTTGTTGATAAGACTTTCTAAAAATTGGTCTTTGTTTTGTTCCACGTATTGCTCCACATAGGCTTGAAAGGATGGTTCTTGTTGCATAGTCATGAAGTCCATATGATCAAATTTAGCATAACTGCCTCCATGTTGTGAGCTATGATGTGCTCGTTGGGAGGGTTGCTTTGAATGTCTATGAGACGATTGTCTCCTATGATGGTCATATCTTGAAGTCCTTCTTCCTCTAGGACTTGGGGATCGTGAGGGTGTCTTTGATCTTCTTCGAGGGCTAGGGGAAGGGGTAGATGGGGGCGAGTTGATCCCACTATTGGCTCCCTTCCCGTTAAATCAACTTTGGAGTTGTTGTGCATAGAGTCTATCTTCTTCTTCTTGGGTGACTCTTTTCTGTATATCCAACAATGCACGTTCCTCTTCCTCTAGTTGTCGAAATTTTTCCTTTTTTGCAGCCTGTTCATCTAAGTAGGCTTGCTTCTCTCTCTCAATGCTTCTCAATCTTGTATTTGCATATCGAGAAGTGTCCTTAAGTGGAGAGGTTTGTCTTGAATGCCTTATTGCATTAGCTGCGTTGATATGGTGATCACTAGATTCGTTCTTCTGGTCTTCGTGTTGTGACCCTGAATCTGAGTGGGCTGACTTATGCTGTCTTTCAGCTCGTTGATGAGCATCAAAATACCTCGCGTTGTTAGGAGGTGACCCAGGTGGACTGGCATGAGAAGAACCACCATACTCTCTTCTGTGTCGTTGAAAGATATCCTCGAGAGTTTGATTCATGGCTTCTCTTTGTTATCGGGTGAAAGTGTAACTCATGTCCATACTTGATGAAAGTGGTATGAAAGAGGTGCTCACTTCACTAGGGTTAGCTCCCGGATTGAAACAAACCTCAGATTCACTCTTAGGAGATTGGTCAAAAAGGGGTCCTTTTCCCTTAGGTTGTCGACGGGTCTTGATAGGTGGTAACTGGCTAAAGGCAACAGGGGGTCGCTTCCCTTGATTAACTTGGTACCTTGTCGTAACTGACATGAAAGAGAGATATTCTCAATGATAAGGTGACCTTTCAAAGTGTCAACACCAAACTAGGATAATCAAAATCCTCTATTGTCCAAAGAGAGATGAGAAAAAAAAAGAAAGAAAGGGGGCTTTACCAACACTGTCAAAGAGGTTCTTCAAATCAAAGGGTGACTACCCTTGCACTTTTGAATCAGGAGGTTGGACTAGGCCAAAAGATAATTGAAAATGAAAGCGATTTGGACAATAAGAGAACTAAAATTTTCCCAGAATATAGCTAACAATTTTAAAGATGAACCTTGGCACCAAGAATGGCTTTCTAACTTGACAATTATTCGAAAGTGACTTTGTAAATCAAATGATGCTATCCCGGAGAACTAAGAACCAGAGATTTGGAGTCAAGACAGATCTCAAACATCAGGGTGAGAAGCCTGTTCTAAGACCTGGCCTAATTGACAACAACTAAAACTGACCAAAATTTAAGCACGACAAAAATGAACCAGGCGATATACTCCAGGCTACTGGGGCGATAAACCTACACCCGTGCGATACTTCGCCCTAAGCCAGGTGATACTTCTTAACACTTGCGGGCGATATACTCCAGGCAGGAAGGGCGATAGTCCGTCAGGGGTGAACTATCGCGCGATATTTCTCTTCAAAGGGGGTGATATTTCTAGCATGTGCGAAGTATCGCACGATACTTCACCTTACAGGGCGCGATACTGTTGCAGAATTATTTAACTCTTGACCAGAATTGTGTGAAATTTGCATTTTTGGGTCTGTTTGGTCAAAATTTTCAGTCTGAGGGTTGATGTTTTTGGTTTCAGTCACGGTATCAGCAGAATTTCGGTAGGTTTGCAAACAGCAAGGGATCAAAACATGGTCTCAAACACTTGAAACAAGGGCAAAAGCAACCTTGCCAAGACAAGCACTTGTGATATCAAAATTGAAACAACACCCTATGAATGCTACCGATTATTTGTATGTAAGAACGTTTGCACTGGTATCACACAATCGAAAACACTTCAAGCAAATCTATCCTAGAAAGTCAAGGCTCAATACTTACCAACTTAGCCCACAACTTGATGCCCCCTCGCCTCACACCAAGTGGTTACCCACAAGAGATGTTGGCTTTGTCATGGAAATGTCAAAATGACACAACCAAAGGGACACATATGGTGAGTATCTTAAGGTGATCCGGGTAAACCACTTGGATCAATCCTTGCACTAAGAAGATAAGCGGCTAAAAGAGGGTGGCTTCTATCTAATGGTTCTTAATAAGGATTTCTATTCACAACACCCCTCTTGCTCCTCATAAAGGATTAGGACCTCGCGGCCTCAAGAGTACCTTAAGCATTCTTGTTCAATGTTTTCCCCATGGTCGCAATCCCATGAGCTACTCACATCAAACGAAGACAAGTGTTATGTCTATCAAGGTTTTTGGTGTCCTTGATAGCCTTGAGATTATAGTGAGTTGGAATCACTTGCCACCAAGGAAAATGATGACAAGGTTGTCCCCACTTGAGTCGTTCCTCTTGATTGCTCAAGAGCAGGCCCGCTAAAGGATTCCTAGACTAAACAAAAATGGATCAAATCTTGAGGTTCAAAGTTTTTGATTCACCACAAGGGTGAAGAGCATACTCCCCTATCTCAAGAATCTCTCCCAAACACACCAAGCAAAGAGTTCAATTACCCCCTTGCTTCCAAAACCTTAAGATGGGTCAAGATTTTCTAATTCACCTAAAGGTGAAGAGCATACTTCTCCTACCACCTCAAGATCCCTTTCACAAGGTATTAAGATTCCTAATACAATTAGTAAATGCCACAAATGAAAGGAAAATAACAAGCAAGAAATGAAATTTTTTTTTTTTTGTTTTTATGTTTGGGCAGCGCTGCAAAAACTGTTAGTAGCCCTCTTTGACATGCGTTTTTAGCAATTTTCAAGCAAAGGAAAGCACCTACAAACACAACTTGTTAGGCCCACAATGTTAGCAAAATCAAAATCCAAATGTAAATGTGCAATAATCTGATGGATTCAAGCTAAAAGATGCAGGTTAGACCTATCTAAACAAAGCAAAACAAAACAGCAAGCTAAAATAATCGAATTCAGAAAAAAAAACTGAAAGCGCAAGTCTCTGCCAGACCAGGCGATGTTTCTCAGTCTTCAACAGTATCGCGCGATACAGTTTCCTATAGTCGGGTGATACTTCTCAGTCGAGCGATACTTCGCACGATGACAGGCGATACTTCGCCCGATGCCAGGTGATAGACTTCAATATAGGAGTGCGATACTCTTTCCGAGCGAACTATCACGCCGAGACAGGAAGTATATCGCGTGATATTTCTGAGAAGTGTCGCATGATAATCTGAGACAGAAAACCAGAGACGCAGATTTTTATAAAAATTAATCTGAAAATGATGAAAAATGCACAATTAAAAAAGACAAAGCTAATCTACTCTGCCCCACGGTGGGCGCCAGAAATGTACACACTAAAATATGCACTTCTATGAACCATTACATGCAAGGTTGCTCAAGAATGAGGCCTCACAAAGCGGCTCATAGCTCTCTATGCATGGAGTTGCAAGGGACTATGAGTTTTGCTCTCAGCTAGAGCTACAAGAAGGTGACCTTGCTAGTCAACCATACAATGAGAGATTCAAGTGAAGACAAGGGCAAGAATGCCAATATCCTCAAGAATCAAGAATGAAAATGCAATGCAATGCAACTAAAATGAAGATGCAAATGTGCAAGCTATGCTATGAAAATGGAAGTGCAAACTAAGCTATGAAAAGAAGTACAATAGATTCCAAGCCCCTAATTAAGCTATGTGAGAACTATTCTATTGCATAAAAGGAAATCTAATCTATGATGCCATGAATGTAACTATGAAAGTAAAACTATTATGAAATGCAACTAAAATGATGAAAGCAACAAGTCTTCAATGTCTTCAAAAAGCTCCAAATGTACCTAGAAAACCTGCAGCATAACAATAGCATAAAATATGGATATGCAAATGAAGGAGAGAGCTCTCTTTTTATAAGAAATGAGGAGAAATGGACCATGGAGATTAAGATGCAAAAAGTTTTAATCAGCGGTGGAGGTTGAAAGAGGAGCAATCCATGTGCACAAGTATCCTCCAATGAGAGTGAAGTGTTGACTTTTGAGCCTCATGTGAGACAAAAAGTGCTTTTTCCCTTTTTATAAAATAGGAATAATGTTTTATTTGTGCAACTTAGGATAAGAGGAAAGTGGGGCTTTTTATTTATTAAAAGGGGAGGAAATATTCTTTTTAAATAAATAAAGACTTCGGATAAATGGTTAGCCCAAGGATAAAAATCCAATATATGATCGAAATTAGGATTTGAACAAGAGATTGATATTGTTGAAAATATTGATTATTGATAAAATTGATTCAGGGTTGATAAATCAAATAAATGGGGCCCAAAGTCTAGGCGACCATTTTAGGGTGCATACAATTATCGATAGTGGAAGCACTGACAATTTGGTGTCAGAAGAGATGTTGACAAAGTTGAAGCTCAAGAGACAGAAACACCCACATCCATATCGGATTGCCTGGGTACAGGATGACCACAAGGTCATGGTCAATGAACAATGCCTGGTGAAGTTCAAGATTGGCGGATACCAAGATGAGGTATTGTGTGATATCATATCTATGGATGCATGTCATATGTTGTTGGGTAGACCATGGCAGTTTGACAGATGTGCTGTACATGATGGCCGTGCGAATACCTATTCCCTGACAAAGGATGGAGTGCGACATAAGCTAAAACCATTGAAGGAGACTGAAGAAAAGGTATGTGGTAATTCAAGGATAACTTTTGTTGATGGAAGAAATTTTCTAGATGGTATGAGGCATGAGCATGTATGTTTTGCTTTAATTCCAAAAGCTGGTAAAGAGAAAGTAGAAGATGTTCCTGTAGAAGTTGCAGATTTGTTGAATGAGTTTCAGGATATTGTATCCGATAACGTGCCTGATGGATTACCACCGGTCAAGAAGATCAGTCATCAGATGGACTTGATCCCAGGAGCGAATTTTCTGAATAAGGCAGCACACAGGATGACACCTGCAGAAAGTGAGGAGTTGAACAGACAAGTACATGAACTGTTACAGAAAGGATTGATCCGTGAGAGTCTAAGTCCCTGTGCTGTACCAGCAGTATTAGCACCAAAGAAGAATGGAGAATGGAGGATGTGTACAGATTCTAAGGCAATAAACAAGATCACAATCAAGTACAGGTTTCCATTGCCACGAATGGATGATATTATGGACTGTCTGAGTGGAGCTGTGTATTTCTCAAAGATAGATCTGAAGAGTGGATATCACCAGATTCAGATCAGAGAAGGAGATGAATGGAAGACTGCCTTCAAGACAAAGGAAGGACTATATGAGTGGTTAGTCATGCCTTTTGGGCTAACCAATGCACCGAGCACTTTCATGCGGCTCATGAACGAGGTTCTGAAAGAATTTCTGGGTAAGTTTGTCATTGTTTACCTAGATGATATTTTGATTTTTAGTAAGACGTTGGATGAGCATATGATGCATATTCGTATGGTATTTGAGAAGTTGAGAGAAGAGAAATTGTTGATTAACTTGAAGAAGTGCAGTTTTGTGAAGAAAGAGTTAGTGTATTTGGGATTTGTAGTTTCAGCAGAAGGTCTAAAAATGGACCCAGAAAAGGTACAGGCTATCCTTGAATGGCCTACTCCAAGGAGTGCTACTGAGGTAAGATCTTTTCATGGTCTAGCTAGCTTTTACAGAAAGTTTATCAGAAATTTTAGTAGTATTTGTGGACCCTTGACTGAAACAATGAGAGGGGATAGAAAAGAGTTTAAGTGGACTAATGGGGCAGAAAAGAGTTTTCAATTGTTGAAACAAAAAGTTACAGAACAACCTGTTTTAGCACTTCCAGATTTTAATAAGGTGTTTCAAGTAGATTGTGATGCTAGTGGTACTGCAATAGGAGCTGTTATGAGCCAAGAAGGTAAACCTGTTGCTTATTTCAGTGAGAAGTTAAATGATGCCAAGAGGAAATATTCTGTTTATGATCAGGAATTTTATGCTATAGTTCAGGCATTAAAGAAGTGGAGACATTATCTGCTTCCTAAAGAGTTTTTTTTGTATACTGATCATCAAGCTTTGCAATATTTGAATAGTCAAGGAAAGTTGAATCAGAGGCATTTGAAATGAGTTGAGTTTTTGCAGAGTTATACATTTGTTTTGAAACACAGGAGTGGAAAGTCTAATAGGGTTGCAGATGCTCTTAGCAGAAGGCAACTATTGCTGACATCAATGCAGATTGAAGTGGTTGGGTTCAAGGAACTCAAGAATTTGTATCCAGGGGATCCTGATTTTGGTGAAGCTTGGAAAGCTTGTACAGAACCTGTTACTCTAGACAGGACAAAATGGTTGGATTTCATCATCCAGGATGATATGCTATTCAGAGGGAGTCAGTTGTGCATTCCATGAAGTTCTATGAGGGAGAATCTCATCAAGGAAAAGCATAGTGGAGGATTGGCTGGACATTTTGGTTGTGATAAAACCCTTGGTTTGGTTAGTGAGAATTATTATTGGCCACAATTGCAGCAAGATGTGAAGAAGTTTGTACAGAGTTGCAGAGTATGTCAGATGGCGAAAGGAGTGAAGCAAAATACAGGGTTGTATCAGCCATTACCTGTACCAGAGAAGCCTTGGGAGGATATTAGCATGGACTTTATTCTTGGTTTACCGAGGACTCAGCGGGGACATGATTCAATTTTTGTGGTGGTTGATAGATTTTCAAAGATGGCACATTTCATTCCCTGCAAGAAGACTACTGATGCTGTTCATGTAGCAGAATTGTTTTTCAGAGAGGTAGTGAGACTACATGGTTTGCCAACGACCATAGTTTTAGATCGGGACGCGAAGTTTGTTGGATATTTCTGGCATACATTGTGGAAGAAGCTAAAGACAGATTTGAAATTCAGTTCATCACATCATCCACAGACTGATGGACAAACAAAGGTAGTGAATAGAAGTTTGGAAAATTTGCTGAGATATTTGGTTGGAGATAAGCCAACAGGATGGGATTTGATTTTACCACAGGCGAAATTTGCATACAATAATTCTATCAACAGGAGCACTGGTAAATCACCATTCCAGATTGTATTTGGAAGTAGTCCGAGAAATGCATCTGAATTAAGGAAGATAGATAAAGGAGACATAAGTAGTGCTGAAGCTGAGGATTTTGCAGAACACTTGAAGAACATCCATGGGGAGGTGAGGAAGCATATTACCAAGATGAACGCATAGTATAAGGCTAAGGTAGATGAGAAAAGGAGGTATAAAGAATTTCAGGTTGGAGATGAAGTCATGGTTCATTTGCGGAAGGAGCGGTTTCCAGTTGGTACATATAACAAGCTGAAAATGAAGAAGTTTAGACCATGTAAGATACTGAAGAAACATGATTCAGGAAATGCATATGAGGTAGAATTGCCTACTGAGCTAAATATTTCACCAGTGTTTAACATTTCAGATTTGACAGAGTATCATGAAGGAGGTGTTGAAGATGAGATCACAGCAGCACAGTGGAGCATTCCAGCAACTGGTTCAGACACTAAGGAGATCAAAGATATACTGGACAGTCGTGTTGGCAGAAGCACAAGGAACAGGACATATGAAGAATATCTGGTCAAGTGGAAAGGACTACCTATTGAAGATTTATCATGGCTAACAAGGGTGGAGGTTAACCTTCTTGGTTTTCCTCTGCACACCTGAGTCGTGACAGGGTCACTTCTCAAATTACCCTGGGTGTCTGATGCAGGAGCATCCTGGGTGTAAGAGCAATCTTGCATCACCCAAAAAACATTTCTATTTTTTTGAATTCAATAAGGGCTATCTTGTGCAGAGCTGCTATTTATGGAAAGTTACTATTTTTGGTAATTTTTTATATGTGCTCAAAATGATCTGATTTCTTTCTTGGAGGTTCATTTTGGTCATATAAGTCTGCCAGTAAAGTTTCATTGCCAGATCAAGTGTATATTGGAAGATATTGAAGATTTTCGGTATTGGCAGCAGGGGACAGAAACTTTGAACTCAGTTTTGAAGGCTTTAGAGGGCCCGAATGAGGTCGAATTTTGGGCTTCATTCAGGCGTTGTAGAGCTCCTCCCGCCCTTTCCGAAATGTGGTTACAATAGTCAATCGGGTCAACTGGTGATGACTTATGGTCTTCGAAAGTTGGGTCACCTGAAATGGCGGAAAATAATTTTTCTTCAAAATTTCTGTTCGGGTTTCAAAATTTATTTTGAGCCGACTATGATGTAATGAAATGTAAAATAAAAATAATTTTAAGTTTGGTCGGCCTTATTGGCTAAAATTCTGGAACCTTCCCAGGCGGTGGAAAATTGCCTATATAAGGAAGGCTGTATTATTGTCTTAGGCAGTTCAGAATAGTTCTGGGTAGTAGATCTGGGTATTGATTCGAGGCTTTGTCCTACAGAATATTGTAAGGGAATGCCCATGTGGCTTTGCATATTGTAATTCTGAAAGTTTGTAATTCCACATTTGTGGAGATAATAAGAAGCCAATTTTCTGTTCTTGCATATTGTTGTTGTTTCTCTATTTCTGTTATGTGTTTGTGGTATTAAGGGGAGCACCCTTCATCAAGTGGTATCAGAGCCAGGTTTTCTTGAGTGTGTAAACAGATCGCCGACTGTGAGGCAGTTTGCACCAGGACCGTGGCTAGGGTTTCAGCGCGCATCGCGAAAATACTTCCACGAAGGGAACGTGGCGGAAGAGCTGGTGTTGTAACACCTGAGGTTAGAGAGCTGCAGAGACAAGTGCGAGTATTGTAAGAAGAGATTCGCAGAGGAATGAATCTTAATATCGGAGACGAAAGCGAGGATGAAGCTGAAGAAGAATATCAAGAAGGAGAAGTTGAAATTGTGAACCAGGAGGAAGAAAGACTTTTTCGGGCGATTTCCAAGATTGGGAGAAGACCTAAGATTGAGGTTCCTACATTTTCTGGAAATCTTAACCCAGAGGAATTGATCGACTAGATCAATGAGTGTGAAGAATATTTTGAGTATGAAGATGTTGAGGATCCTGATAGGGTCAAATTTGCGAAGGCCAGACTGAAAGGTCATGCGAAGATATGGTGGCAAGAGATTTAGTTGGAGCGAAATAGAAGGGGAAAGGAGAAAATCACGAGATGGGATCAGATGGTGGATAAATTGAAGCGACAGTTCATTCCTGTTGATTATGAGCTTGACCTACTGAAGAAAATGCAGAGTTTGAAGCAAGCGGGAAGATCTGTTTAGGAGTATACAGAGGAGTTCTATCGACTTCTCATCAGAACAGGCCATGCAGAAGTTGATAAGGAGAAAGTTGCCCGATACCTTAATGGGTTAAAGCCAAGCATTCAGGAGGAGCTGAATCTGGTTCGATTGAACAGTATTGAAGAGGCATACCAGTTTGCCTTAAAAGTAGAGGAAAAGCTGAACAAGAAGTTTGAGAGCAGACAAAACGGAAGAGGTCGCGGTGGACGATCTGGTGGACGGTCATATGGTGGCCGAAATGAAGTTCCGAAAAAGAAGGATGAGGCCCAGTAGCAGTCAGAATCAGCAAGGAAATAATTCCAATCACTTCCAGGATCAGAATAATAGAGATCAAAGAGGAAGAGGAAGAGGACAAGGATCTGGAAGAGGTGGCTTCCGTGGAACATGTTTTCACTATGGAGAAGAAGGTCATAGGGCATTTGAATGTCCTCAGCGCCAAGGCAGAACAGACAGGAGAAATGAAGGCCAGGCCAGAATTGCACATGTAGATGAAGATGCCAGATCATCAAATTCTGAAGATGCTGAAAGAGGAGAAACGTTGATTAACAGAAGAGTCCTGTTGAGTGGTGAGAATGAACCTGAGCAAAGGAGGAGATTGTTTCGCACCAGGTGCAAGTGTGAAGGTAAATGTTGTGATGTGATTATCGATAGTGGAAGCACTGACAATTTGGTGTCAGAAGAGATGGTGACAAAGTTAAAGCTCAAGAGACAGAAACACCCACATCCATATCGGATTGCCTGGGTACAGGATGACCACAAGGTCATGGTCAATGAACAATACCTGGTGAAGTTCAAGATTGGCGGATACCAAGATGAGGTATTGTGTGATATCATATCTATGGATGCATGTCATATGTTGTTGGATAGACCATGGCAGTTTGACAGATGTGCTGTACATGATGGCCGTGCGAATACCTATTCCCTGACAAAGGATGGAGTGCGACATAAGCTAAAACCATTGAAGGAGACTGAAGAAAAGGTATGTGGTAATGCAAGGATAACTTTTGTTGATGGAAGAAATTTCCTATATGGTATGAGGCATGAGCATGTATGTTTTGCTTTAATTCCAAAAGCTGGTAAAGAGAAAGTAGAAGATGTTCCTGTAGAAGTTACAGATTTGTTGAATGAGTTTCAGGATATTGTATCCGATAACGTGCCTGATGGATTACCACCGGTCAGGAAGATCAGTCATCAGATGGACTTGATCCTAGGAGCGAGTTACCGAATAAGGCAGCACACAAGATGACACCTGCAGAAAGTGAGGAGTTGAATAGACAAGTACATGAACTGTTACAGAAAGGATTGATCCGTGAGAGTCTAAATCCTGTACTGTACCAGCAGTATTAGCACCAAAGAAGAATAGAGAATGGAGGATGTGTACAGATTCTAGGGCAATAAACAAGATCACAATCAAGTACAGGTTTCCATTGCCACGAATGGATGATATTATGGACTGTCTGAGTGGAGCTGTGTATTTCTTAAAGATAGATCTGAAGAGTGGATATCACCAGATTCAGATCAGAGAAGGAGATGAATGGAAGACTACCTTCAAGACAAAGGAAGGACTATATGAGTGGTTAGTCATGCCTTTTGGGCTAACCAATGCACCGAGCACTTTCATGCGGCTCATGAACGAGGTTCTGAAAAAATTTCTGGGTAAGTTTGTCATTGTTTACCTAGATGATATTTTGATTTTTAGTAAGACGTTGGATGAGCATATGATGCATATTCGTATGGTATTTGAGAAGTTGAGAGAAGAGAAATTGTTGAGAGAAGAGAAATTGTTGATTAACTTGAAGAAGTGCAGTTTTGTGAAGAAAGAGTTAGTGTATTTGAGATTTGTAGTTTCAGCAGAAGGTCTAAAAATGGACCCAGAAAAGGTACAGGCTATCCTTGAATGGCCTACTCCAAGGAGTGCTACTGAGGTAAGATCTTTTCATGGTCTAGCTAGCTTTTACAGAAA
>BSBK01003032.1:1942500-2067500 GCA_027943335.1 Chamaecyparis obtusa
TTTGGAAAAAGTTGGGTACCGAGTTGAGGTATAGTTCTACATTTCACCCACAGACTGATGGACAGACATAAGTTGTGAATAGAAGTTTGGGTAATCTTTTGAGATGTTCAGTTGGAGATAAACTGAGTAGTTGTGATTCTATGTTGGCACAAGCAGAGTTTGCATACAATAATTCAGTGAATAGGAGTATTGGGAAAACACCTTTTGAGATTGTTAATGGCATACAACCGAGAGGCATATTAGATTTGAAGGACATTGTTGGTGAAGAAAAGAGAAGTGCTGAAGGAGTAAAGTTTTTTGAGTTCATGAAGACATTGCATGAGGAAGTGAAACATAAGTTAGAGAATAGTATCTGAAATATAAGGACATAGCAGATAGATCAAGAAGACATAAAATTTTTGCAATTGGGGATGAAGTAAAGGTACACTTGAAGAAAGGCAAATTTCTTGTTGGAACATAAGGGGAAATTGAAAATGAAGAAATTTGGTCCTTGCAGGATATTGAGGGATTTGGCAATCGAAATTCTTATGAGATTGAGTTACCTGATGACATGGGATATATCACCCATATTCAACATTGCAGATTTATATGAGTATTATGAACAATGATGAAGACATGATAGTACTGAATGATTATCCTAAGAAGTAGACAGAAGAAGTTGAGCAGATTTTGGAACAAAGAGTTGACAGAAGCACAAGAGGAAAATAGTACATGGAGTATCAGGTAAATTGGAGCAATAGACCGATTGAAGATAGTTCATGGATTTCACAATCTGAGTTGGATTCAGCTCAGGTTGTACCTACTACATGATCACAGAATCATTTCAAAACAACCCAGGTGTCTGATGCAGGAGCATCTTGGGTCTTAGCAATCCCGTGTCACCAAAAACAAATTTAAGTTTTCTATTTTGCTCGGTTGCTGCTCGGTTCTTTCATTGACCAAGTTGGCTCAATGGTTGTTCGATTCCTTCTTTGACCGAGTTGGTCAGTTTTTTCCTAGTGCTCGGTGACCTTGCTTACCAAGTGGTTTGTTTTGATTTCTTGTTGAGGCTGACTTGTGCATTTAATTTTGGTCAAAGATTAATGTGGTATCGATCATTAGGAAGCGTGTGGACCTAGATTTGGTCATTCCTTTCACCAATGATGGATCTAAAGGCCAACTTATTTGGTAGCCTCTTGTATAAATAGAGTAGTTGGTTGTAGTTTTAGGGGGGGGCAGTTAGAGGTATCAGTTTAGGAGTTAGAAGATAGTTTCCGGAAGAGAAATCCTCACATGTTGGAGAATTGTTGTAATAAAATTAAATGTATTTGGCCATAACTGGGAAGGCCTTATAGCCTAGCATGTATGAGGTTATTTGATGAATAATATATGAAGTTTTCTACATTCTCTCTTCCTTGTTGTGTATTTGCTTCGTGGGTGTGATTGGAAAATACTGGATACTATGAAATTGCTAATATTGTGGATTGGAAAATAATGGATACATTTAATCTATAGTTAATAATGTAAGTTTGTGATAGCCAAGAGAATTAAAACAATTTGTTGTTGCATTTACTAGAAGTGGACATTTAAAACTTTTACAAATACATATATCAACCAATGGCCAAGAAATGTGGCCATGGTATTGCATATTCCTCTATACAAGTTTGAGCCATATGTGCAGGGAGGGCGACAACTGGTTTTCTTTAGTTCTATCCAGAAGTGGACATTTGAGAGATTGTAGCAGGCAAATGTTCGCTTGGACTCTTGAAGTTTACTTCTGAGGTTTTGGTGATAGTTTTCCTATCCTAGCCGGAGACTCATAGCTTTCAGTATTGACAGACAACGTCAATGTGTATTGTTTGAAAAACACACACTTGACAATCTCTTCATATGTTGTTGCAGCATCTGTGTCATGTTCTAACATATGAGCTCCTTTGCAGGGATTTGCAATAGTTCAGTTGTAGCTAGATCAAAAGCAACACCCAAATAGCAGTCATGTGATCTTGTAGCTTAATTTGCAAGCCATACTTGTAGCTGCATTATGGGATGTTCATGTTGCACATATTGCATTGTCATGTGCCATCGTCAGTTGCCAATATTTTTTTCTTGCTTTATATCCCATTGATGTTTAGTGGGCATGCGAGGTACCAAAGAGAATCTAGCTTAACGAATCTGATTATTTCTTTTAGAGTGGCCTCCACCTACTCTGTCATTACTGTAGAATGCTCAAAGATAGCTGCAAGCGTGACTCTGTTATTTTTTGCACCGATATGGGGGAGGTTTGGGGACATCAAAGGTATATCAATTTTTTGTTCTTCATCTTGATAGCACAGGGTGTCGGCCTCTAGTATGGGGGGATCTATAGTTAATAATGTTGGGGCTGTCATATTTATTACTCTTTATTTGAACTTGGCAACCCACCCATTTTTAATAGCAAGAAAAATAACTCTCTAGGAGGCCTTCAACTTCATCAAATCTTCTACCTCTTTTTTGCAAGATGGTCCCCACAAATTGACCTCAATGGTTGACAATGGTGGCTCAACCAATCTTATAATCCTCCGAAGGACTTCAATCTGATCCCGACATCAGATTGTGGAGACCTGGTCAACACTGACCACAAGTTCAATAACATCGACCAAAGTATTGTTGCTAATGTTTGGAATGTCTGCAATTTTTTAAAGTGGTATTGACTTCTTGGAGATAGGTCATTAGCACAATGTTTCAATTCTGATGTTTCATCCAAAGTTATTTCCAAACATCTCTTGAGCTTGTTGTAGGTGTTGTTTTCTTATTTGACTATACCTCTTGAAATGGTGTAGACTGCCCCCCACTTCCACTCTACTATAGTGCAATTCTGCAATATCATTAAAGCAATCTATTTCGGTCTCTCTGTCCTCTTCATCTATTACATAAAATCTAAAGACATGCCTGCTTCTTTGAGTTTTGAATTGCTACATGTTCTTTTTAGTTGTAACACGACCTTTAATTGTCCATCTAGTTTGGAAATGGTTTAATTCCTTGATAGGAGTGATATTGTGACGCAGGCTTAGACTTCATGGGCTTAGTTGTATGCCATTTTTTTTATTTTCGCCAGATGTAACGCTTTAGCATGAGCTAGGTGTCACAATTATATTTTTAATACATTAATTAAATTTAACATTATATATATATAGAATCAAACCCTCATAAAATGAAACAAAACACAAGACAATGCTTCAGACTGGGTCATCCATTTAAAATGGATCTACCCAGCTCTGTAGAAATTCCGAATCTGTGCAGCGTGGACGATTTCAACTTTTGAAAGTTTACGCTCCTGCTTATTTTTGTTTCCGCGGCCTTTATTTCTAAGTTTTTGAGGGAAAATGTATCAACTTATCATAAAATATAATTAACAGATTTGGATTGTCCTTTCAAAGCTTCCGCGAATTTAAAATATGTGTAATGCCGAAGTCAGTAATTGCCTGGTCATACTCCCCTCCTTTCCAATCTATTTATAAGCCCAATTGCTCCTTGTGTTAAACCACATCTTCTTTTCTTCTGTAATCTTCCGAAATGTATTTCTTAGCGACTGCATCAAAAAGAATGCCGCTCATGTTTCTAGCGGCTTTTCTCCTGTTCTCTACTGTAATGGTCGAGTCCTCGGACGAGGGGGGCGAGATATATGGAGCATGTAAAGTGGCGAAATACTCCAATGGCTCCCAGTTTGATTGCAAGCTGCAGGAGCTCTTAAAATCTATGACGGAGAACGCAGCATACGCCGGCTTCGGCGCTTCTGTTTATGGGCAGGAGACGCCGAACGAGGTGTCGGGGCGCCTTCAGTGCAGAGGAGATTTGACTCCCGTCGACTGTCGAGCCCTGCTCAGCGGAGGCGGTTGAGGTCGTCCACCGCGACTTGCCCAAAACGCCATTGGCGCCGCGTTCAGCTGGAGCATTGCTTCCTTCGCTATGAGAATTACACCTCTCTCTCCGATTTGGACACCAACTTCTGGTACGGCGTTGCAAACGTAAGCAAGGAGACAGACATCCACTTTAATTTAGCTGTTAGGGATGTGTTGGCGGATCTGTGCAGTAGGGCCCCCGCCAGTCCTATCAAGTTCGCCTTGGGCTCATCTTCTGTTGTTTCTTCGAATGTGACCATCTATGGCATGGAGATGTGGCTGGCGAGATATGTCCAGGAAAGACTGTGCGGCCTGCCTGTCGAAGGGATATGAACAGCTCTTCAACTTGTCTAGCCAAAGCGTGGTGCTCAGGTTTTCATGGGCAGCTGCACTCTGCGCTATGAAATCTATCCCTTCGCAGACCACTATTAGGACTCTATACTTGTTATTCAATTTGTTCTTTTTAATTGAGGTGCTCACGCCAAATAACATATCTATAGTAACAATACCACAAGCAGATAGTTTCATGGCCTTAATAAAATCTATTTTTCAATTCTTTACAGATGAATTGAGATGAAGCATGGTAAGACTGCTATGAATTAAATATTGCAAGCATTTAATCATAACGGTGAACTGTAGTTTGAGTTTGGTTTTAAGAAGTAATTTTTTAATGATCGTAACGATAATCTATCGTTGTGGATTGGTACTAAATTATAGACCTCCGTATTATATATATATATTCAAATCTATTTATTTTTTGGACAATAATATCGCATATAATCGATGGTCAATTCTACATTTTGTTTATAAATGCAATTTAATCAATATTCAATGTTTGGAAAGGGAAAAGTTTTGATAATTTCAAATCCCTTCTTCACTGATTGATGGGTGTAAAGTGGGAGTTCAAGGTGAAGAGGCTAGATGTCACAGTGCTGGGTTTTCTCACTTCTCAAATAAACCTTTTCTCCATGAGAATTCTAAATATCATGCGGCACTGGAAAACCTTATCCGTGACTCTTGTTGTAGACAAGACCTTTCTTTCTTCTAGACCATACCTTCCATACTCAAGTGTCCCACACCAAACTTTACTAACACATATCCATGTGGAATAGAAGTGCATGTCCACTCTTCTCGCGGGCCTTCCTCCTTTGGTACTCCTAGCACTCTCATCAAGCCTCCAACTCTACTCCTATCCAAACTTGTTGAATCTCTCTTACACCCATGCACAAGCTTCACTAGCCTCCCAATGCATTCATCATTAGTGTTCCCCATAAGACCGAGCTACTAAGATTGGCCTCCTTGGAATACCTTGAGTCCTCTTTAAACACTCCTTGGGTATGTCCAATACTCCCCGAGCATTGGAGGACCATGTTGAACTCCCTTGATCCACAACCCATCAACAATGAAACCTTTCTCATGAGATAGCTATAATTACTGAGCTAGCACTGAATCCATTCTCTAAGCTCCAACTACCTTAACCCATGGTTCTCGTCTACATGCCCCTATTGGTAATCCCTCTTCCTCATTTATTCAATGAAGTCCAACCAATTCCATACAAACAATTAGTCTAAGCTTTATGGATTCCCTTTGCAATGCACACCTCCTTGAGCTCCAAGCTCCTAGCTCCATGCTCCACGCTCCATGTGCTCGTAGGCTATGGGAGGATTCTTAGGCTATATGAATACACCATAAAAATTAGAATACAATATTTTGTAAATTTCTAATTAATAACCATGGTCAAAGATGCATATTAGACACTCTATAGATCTTGCCAACTTCAAATTCTAAACTTATCACTTCTTATTTTCTTAAAAAAATCAAACAAAATAACTTACATTTAATCTAGTGTGTAAATTTTGAATCAAACTTATCTCCTACTGATCAACATTTATTTAAACAACCTTATTAATTTTAAGATCACATTCCTCTAGAGCACTTTTAGACAGTAAAAAAAACCCATCAATATGTAAAACAAATAAAATTAACCGAAATACAAAAATGAATGGTTTTCAAAAATTCAGGTGGGACTGATCAAAGCGTCAAATCAAATATAGCATCCTGGGCCTCAATAGACATTTTGTAAACCCATTCTTCACGCTCCTTGAGAGACAAAGCTAATCTGCCACAATGAATCAAATACTCTCGGACTATATCTTGAAATCCTTCTTTTGGATGACTGTGTACAAAAGCATGCCGACAGAAAAGCTGCTCAGCATGGTGCTGGTTAAGCCCACTCATTTTCTAGATGGCATTGGGGGAGATGCCGCACTTCAGCACAACTCCCAAATCACGAGATGTAACAATGATAAAACTCCCAGATTCAAGGCTGTCCATTTCTGGCAATAGAACATTCAATTGGTCTTCATGGCAGACGTCATCCAACACGATGCGTGCAGACACAGATCTACGACAACTTGATAACATTGCTCTGCCTCTTTCTACAGCCAATCAATTCCTTCTTATATAAGTTTATGGTGGATTCTCAGGCTATGGGAGGATACCCTAGGCACCCCCCCACACTTGATGTCTCACCCTATGAGTTTCTAGCCCCTTACACTAGGGATGAGAGTATTCGCTTTTATTTTATTTCATTTTAACCAAATGCATGAGCTATATACACCAAGTAGTTAAGGATGGGGTACTCATTTGACTCCTTTCCCTATTTAAAAATGCAATACAAATGGAGTTTTAAAAATGCATTTTCTTGATCGCATAATAATTGTAATACAATTTAATGAGTAAAGATAGTTTAAGTAAAAATGTAAAAATTGAATTTGTTAATTGTGATAGTAAATTTTGAAAGCTGATTTAGCATGAGTGATTTTAAAAAAAGGGTATAAAATTTTTTTGCAATATCATGTGTGAAAATTATATTAGGTACATGTTGGTTGATGGTGAGAAAATTATTAAATCTAGATGAATGAAAAAAATCACAAATAAACAATTTGAAGTAAATTTTGTTAGGTGTAATGGTTTCAATAGTTTGATAATCTTTCGGATAAAATGTGAATGCAAAGGGGTACATGTGAAACATTTGATAAAACATCTCAAAAATAAATTATTTTCATGGGTTAAAATATATCATAAGAAGTATTAAAAAAAAACTAGAAATCAAATGTTTCTTTCTAGGAATGTTAAGTATAATATAATATTTTGTCAAATTTGAGCATTTTAAACTAAAAGAATGTTAGGAGAGATTTAAAATATTTAAGAAAATTTAATTTCACTTTATCAAGATGAAGAGAAAGGAAGGAACCAAAATATTTGGTTGGCATATTCCATGTGCCTATGTGCAATTGAGTATGAAAGGTCCATATAGTGCTAGCCTTGTTGGATTTTTAATTTTTAATTTTTGTACATTGTAATGGTTTATCTTTGCTTGTCTTCAGGCATGTTCTTGAGATTTGGCCTAGTCTAGCATCTATTTCTATAAACTAAATTTATACAATTATGTGTCATGATCCATATAAAGTGTTAAGATGATTTTTTTTCTTGTTTTAAAATTATTCTAATTTAAAAATCTAATTTAACATTTAATGATTGATACATAATTATAAAAAAAATCTTATGTTATTTCAAAAATACACATAATCTATGTTTGAAGAATAAATATTGATATTTCTAAGAAAAACAGACACAATTTAAATATAATAAAATATGAAAGAATGAAAAGAGGCAATTTGATTCAAATTTGAAAAATCAAGAAAAAATAAAAATTGAAAGACCTAAATATTATCACATAAGTTTCTAGATATCAAGTGTATCATTATTTTCTTTCCTTGCCCACTTTTTTGGGGTTAGAAAACTATAATTGGAATATATTTTCAAAGGGAAAACCAAGTCACTCTACCTCAAAAAGAAAGAATTGTATTTCCATTTTATAATTCACCAACAAGTGCTTCCCAAATCTTCCTCCCTATCCACTGATCCTAGTGTAGAGTGAGAGAATATAAGTTTCTTTATTTTATTTTATGAAACACGTGGACTTGAAGATACTTGAAAATAATTAATTTTTTTGAATTGTCTAGAAGAGGACATAATTACAACATCTCAACATTCTTATCATTAAGGTAATAGACCTACTTCTATCATTGCTTTCAAAGTAGCAAGGTGAATGAAATCTAAAATTTTCCTAGAGAAAAAATCAAACTGTTTGTCATGGCTTGTGTTGATACTTACAATTATGTTGCCTAAAATCCTCAAACCACATCTAAAATTATGAGAGATGGGAAGGGAGAGGGGGAGAAGGGGAGAGGGGGAGAGAGGGAAGCAAGGATAACTTTAAGAAACCCCCCCTCCCTAAAAGTATAAAATTGTGGTGAATCACATGTTTTTTGGAGGGAAATTTTTTAATATTGATGGCGAATCATGCTTCAAAATATGGATATTTGGTGGTGAATTTTTTAATAACGTATACCATTTTTATAAAAATATGCCGACTACTATTTTTTTATAGAAAAATTATTAAATTAATTGGTGAATCAGATTTCCTTATACTAATAAATTATGGCGAAACTATTTTTTAAATATTTTAATTAATTTATTTGTCATGGCCAATGCTTTTTAAAAATGCATATAAACTTAGCGATTTAATACAATAGTTGTATAGTTGGTATGGAGATTTAATAATTGGAAATAATTATTAAATTTAACATTCCAGGTGATTTAAGTTTTTAACTTAAATTTAATAAGTTCGGTCCTGAGTTTTCATTCTCAAAGAATGACTCGTGTGATGATTTCGGAGAGAGTTTTCAGTAAAGGAGTTATCCCACCACATTCCATCTAAAATGCACCTTCCACTGTTCATCTCTCTTAATCCAATGGTTCTGATTTGATGTTGAAGTTGCACTAGTGGGTGCAGCAGGTCCCATCACTATGATCCTCATCCAATAAGCCCATGATCAATCATACCAAGTGTCATGATTCCACTGAGAGTTTTTCGTAAAGGTTATGAAGACCAGCAATAAGCCCAAAATTCACCTTTGGCCATCGATACATTGTAATCCAATGTACATGTGAGTCTGTGACCACATTTTTTGACACCAAAAAAGCATAAATCTACTAGAAATCTTCGGTAATGTTAGATAAAATTATTAATTAATGGTGATGAGTAGATGATATCAATTAAAGTAATATAACCATCAATCAATGGCTGCTTAGATGGCACCTTTCAATTTTCAATGATAGATATTAAATCAATGGTAAAGCTTTATTTCCTACTGCCATTTCGCAACTAATGTACTTTACTCATTGTTTCTACAGAGTGGGCACATGTTTCAAGATTTTTTATATTAAAGAATTGTTGTCCACCTCCCTTCATTATTCCCAAGTTAGCAAATGTTTTATCATAAGTCATGTTTCCAATTTCACCCACCGTTGCATTAAATATGAAAGATTTGGAAATTTTTGAAGGACAGTTACCATTTAACTAAAGAATTAATTAGATCTTTAGGGTAGAGAAATAATTTCAATCAAGGGTTGGGGCCCAGGCCCGAGGGCTTATAAATTGATGATCTACACTCTTTAATTTGCGATTGTGAAAGAAGATTTTATGAAAATAGTCTGCGAGTGCCAGGTTCTCTTTGAGTTTTCTCAAAAATTAGAATACTGATATCAGTTTGTCAATTTTCAATTTTCAATTTTCAATGGACACTCCAATTCATTTAAGATGCACTACCTTGGAGGATCAGAAGGCTTTTTTGGGCCTGGTCACATACCCAATTCTGACATGTGTTGGTACGGAGTTGGGAGCCTTCACCAAGGAGGCTATAAGGATGGTGCTGGGATGTGAATTTTTGGAGAATGAAAATAGATATAGAGTTAACATCGACATTTTGTCTTGGTTATTGGCATCTCTGTTGGACCTAGGGGGAAAAGGTCCAGACATTCTCATGCTAGTGATGAAAGTTTTCAAAGAATAGTACCTCAGCGATGATGTGAATGTTGTTGTACTTGCTAAAATTGGGTTTGGAATTCCTTGGGAAAATGATTTGCCTAGGCTTCTACAACCAAGGGTAAATGTGCCCATGCAACCATTTCTACTCAACCTTGATGTTGAGCAGCTCACACGTCATCAGAAGTGGGCACAGATTAGGAGGGATTCCCTTCGGAAGTGGCACCTACTAGAGGAAACTGAGGATTATCGATGGCTAGAAGAATTCTTTGAGGTTATCCTCTCTTCAAAGTTCCACATAGAAGGAAGAGAGTTGAATAGTCCCCGAGTCTGTTTAGATTCTAGTGTTCCTCCCTCTGGTGCTAGTAGCTTACCAGGGTTTTTGCAATGATGTACATTGTAATCATGTATGTTTAAAAAAAATATTAAAATATTTTAAGAAATTCCAAGTGCTTTTATTTTTTGTTTTGATTATAAGAATCGTTAATAGATATGGGCCTCATTGAATTGCAATGAAATTTTACCAAATTTGCGCTGCACTTTTGTTTCGTGTAATAATTAAATGTTTCCAAACTTTATCATGCAATGGTGACTGGTTCGAACTTCATGGATAAGGTATTCTTGAATGCATGAATTCTAAGTGAATATAGTTAATGATTATATTCATTAGTGTGTATTAATATTTTAAAATCATGATAGCCGTTGGATTATGAGAGATGAATGGTTGAAGTTGTATTTCAGAAGTACTGTGGATTTCAAAAACTTTTTCTGCAAACTCATTCCATAAATGTGACACATGTATTTCATCAAAAATATTATGTATCATGTGAGGATAAAACATAAACATATTCCAGAATTTTGGTTTAAATGATACATTTAACGAAAGGTTTTTAACATTTCTTTTTAAAAAACCTATTGACTTGTAGTAGCAGAAAGCTAAAAATAACTGTTCAATCATTGTCAAAGATTTCGAGACTATAACTTGTGAGAGCCTCAACTGTTGTAATTTCTATTTATCTAGAATTCAAAATTTAATTTGGGTGAGATATCTAGCCTGATGCATCTTGATTTTGTAAT
The DNA here is from genome assembly GCA_027943335.1 of Chamaecyparis obtusa. NCBI lineage: Eukaryota > Viridiplantae > Streptophyta > Pinopsida > Cupressales > Cupressaceae > Chamaecyparis > Chamaecyparis obtusa. The sequence continues at coordinate 1,953,328 of BSBK01003032.1, forward strand.
GTCAAAAATTTAGTTTACCTTAATTTTGAAATTTTAATTCGTGCAAGTACAAAGCCAGTCTCCAATTGGGTTTTTCTTAAATTAGTTAACTTTATTATTTGTGATTTTATTAGTAAATATATGTGATTCTATGATTTTGCATTCTTTTGAAGAACAATGGGGAAAGAGAAAACTCAAGGCCAAGGGCAAGCAGATGGGAAAACTTTAATAGACTTGATAAAACTAGTAGAAATTGCTAGTTTCACTGATGAGTATCATGATATTTATGATCCTACTATTGACAGTGAAAGGATATTTATAGCAATTAAACATACATTGTGTAGTAAGGCAACTGGGCCAAAGAGGTGCGAATTTATACAATTTAATTCAGTGATAGGTGCAAAAATGAATAAAGTTACACCGTGGGATGTTGGTTTGGGTTGCATGCTATTACCCGAAGTTTTCCCTTTCCCAGAAATTGTCTTAATTTGTGTAGAAGATTATGATGAAGAAAGAAAAGTAATTGTGAACAAAAATAATCAAGAAGAAATTTTATCAATAACCGAGGAAAAGCCTCTAAAATTTTAAATCCTCAAATAGCATTAGTTAGATCAATAGGCATTTCAAGCTCTGGTTCACCTTTCAAACATTCAATTCCTTCTACAACACTAGATTTTTGTTTCAAAGATTTTTGTAATAAATTTGCAGAAACAACAACCAAGATTAAGGAAATAAAGAAGACATTGCAGACTAGTACCCTTACTGTACAACTGTAGAGGAACAACATGCATGCAACAGGGTTTTTCTAATATATAACCCAAACAGAGACATGATGGAGTTCATGGTTGTTATTCCACCCAAAACAGATGGAAACCCACCAGAGAGTCAGATAGATCTGTCTAAATTTCAAGTTAGCACTCTGAAAATGGATTTTTCCAAAGTTAAAAATGTTGACAAAATTAATGTGTCAAAGTCTACGAGCCAATTACTCTATAGTGCACTGCTAAAGTTGAAGAGAGAGAAAAGTAAGCTCGAGAAAAATATAAAAAAGTTACAGGCAAACATTGCTAATGAAAAAGAAAAGAGGAAAGCTTTAGATAATAGTTTGAAAGAATTATAGAAAAAGATTAAAAAATCAGCCTCTACATCAGAAAATACAAAGGAGGAACATGCAGAGGTAGTAGTGAAGGAAGAGGAGTAGGCAGAGCTGAAGGCATTGAGGGGAAAATTGGCAAAAATTAGTAAAAAATTAGAGGAAGAAAGAGTCACTTCACAAAAGTTATTTAAAATTGTGGAGAGTAATGCTGCCTCCAATCGGGAATTGAAAAAGCAATTCAACCCTCATGCGGATAAAGCCAATCATTGGGAACACAATGTTAGATTTGACAAACGCAAATCATCCCAAGAACACCTGCATGCAAGACTGTCACAAAGAAGAAGCAAAAAGACAGAAAGCTATGGCGGCCAAAAGGCCAGAGACTGCAAAACCATGTTGCAAGAAAATAATCTTCTATTAACAATGATGAAAATAATACAATCTCCTCATGAATTACAAAGAGGGAATCCTTATAAAAGGATACCAAAACCCTAAAGAATAATGAGATGCCTAAGTCTAACTTAAGTGTAGAGAATAATAGACTAATAATTAAATAAATTAATTATTAGCTATAATATGACTACTCTAACACCCCCCCTTAAGTGTAACTTAGGGAGAAGCTAAACAACTAAGGACTAAAGGATGCATGAAAACAAAAATGCATGAAAGAGCAATGGGTCCCGGCAACAAGGCCTGATCAGGTACCCAAGTACATAAAGAAAAAGATGTCCCAGAGAAAGGAACAAGAAGAGAGCAAGAAGCTCCTCCGAAGCATGTCTGAAAACTCTGTCAGAAGATACTGCTGGAACCCCCACTGAAGTGCATGACCAGGTAGAGAAGACAAGTGTCTGAAGAGCTGATCAATCAAACCAGGAAGCAATAGAACCAACAGGTGAACCCCCCCATAATGCTGAACTGGGAGAGGTGACAGGAACACTGAAATGCGATGCCAAAAATAGCTGCAGAAGAAGAACCAGGAACACCAACAGTGCAACAGAAGCACACACACAGGATAAAGGGCGGTGTCATAGACACAGTCTACATGGGCTAATGTCGTGGAAGGTATGCTCACTTGACAAGAGTGGATGCGCCTATAGTGGCAAATGCATCAGAATCCCCCCATGGCACTTTATAACTGAGTGCGAATACTAAAACTGAACCAGGTGAAAAAGATCCTAGAAATGCAGAAGAGGGCACTTTATCTCAGTGCGTTTACAGAACAAAGATACATCAGAAAGAGCATGCAAGCTCAGAAGTCAGAAAGAAGAGTGCACTAAGAAACCAGAAGAAGAGATCCCCGGACCTGTAGAACCAAGTACACCACCAGAGGGCATAAACTGCATAACTCAGAGGAGTGAAAACCTGGAGAAGAATCTAGAAGAAATACCTCTACCACTGAATAGTACACAGAATCAGCTTTCCGACGATATCTCGTTTGCCAAAAAAGGAGTCCGGATGAGCCAGATATGACTCCCGGAAGGCAAAAATAGACATCAGACATCAACAGAAAAAAATGCTATTGAAATGGCAGAACCCAAAACCCTAACCTCCATCATCGGAAAGATCTTGGAAAGAGCTTTCCGACGATATAAAGAAGTCAGAAAAAGACCCCCGGATGCTCCCTATAGAGAGAAAAACGTCTAGAGACCCCCAAAAGGCAAAAAAGAAATGTTTTAAGCCCCAGGGGCTGAAAAAGATGACCCCCTGGGTGCATGGCGCACACAGGGGGCTGGAGCCGGAGCTCCCGGTCACCCATGTGACCGCTGCTAGGGCCCGCGGGGCTTAAAAACCCGCCGGGCGGCCGGCGGAGCGGTGGGCGGAGCGGGGCCGGAGCCGCAGAGCGGAGCGGGGCCGCGGAGGGCGGCGGAGCGGGGCCGGAGCCGCAGAGTGGAGCGGGGGGCCGCGGAGGGCGGCGGAGCGGTGGCGGAGCCGGGGTGGGCGGCAGCTGGGTGGGCCGCGGGTGGCGCGGTGGCGGGGGCCGTGGCTGCTGCAGTGGCGGGGGCCGCGGCTGCAGTTGCTGCTGGGCGGCGCGGGGGTGGCCGCTGGGCGGCGCACCCAAAATATATATTTTTTTTTAATAAAAAATTGCCGTTTGTACCCACCTCGGAGTGCGTGCCAGGGCCGTACGGCCCTGGTATGCAAAATTTTTTTGCCTCAGATGCCACTGTGTCCAAAATGGACAAGTTTTATATGGATTTAGGGGTTCTTGGGCCTTCCGGACACAATGGTGGTGTCCATTTTTGCCCAAGGTGAGCCAAATTTCAGCTGCCCCCCAGATCCACAAAAAAAACTTCTGAAACCCTTGAAAACCTTCTGCTTCTGGCACGCTTCAACGAAATTCGAACAGCGAACAATAGGAGAGCTCTGATACCATGTTAGATTTGACAAACGCAAATCATCCCAAGAACACCTGCATGCAAGACTGTCACAAAGAAGAAGCAAAAAGATAGAAAGCTATGGCGGCCAAAAGGCCAGAGACTGCAAAACCATGTTGCAAGAAAATAATCTTCTATTAACAATGATAAAAATAATACAATCTCCTCATGAATTACAAAGAGGGAATCCTTATAAAAGGATACCAAAACCCTAAAGAATAATGAGATGCCTAAGTCTAACTTAAGTGTAGAGAATAATAGACTAATAATTAAATAAATTAATTATTAGCTATAATATGACTACTCTAACACACAAAGCACTGGAAGAGAAAAATAATTGTGAAAAAATGGCATAAGAACTAAAGAAGGAAAATAATACAATTCAAACTTTAACAAATACTAGTAATAATTTGGTGAAGATTACAAAAGAACACATTTGGGGCCAAATATTGGGGATGTCTCATAGCTTACATGTGAGTGGTTTGAAATAATTCAAATTATGAGAGTATGTTATTGGAAGCTCCATAACAACACTAAATAAAACATGGCTGTTGTCAAGAAAGAAAAGAATACACAAGATATTATGCAACAACTCTATAGTAAGAGTGATAGTTATGATCTATCAAACAAGGGAATTAGCACCCACCTTGATGCCTCAGTAAAGGTATCATGTATCATTCAAAAATGTGAGAAGCTAAGGGAAGCATAGGAATTCGATGACAAATCTAAGAAGAAGATCATAAAGATGGAACAAAGGAAAGCGAATTGGATTGTCCATGGGTTCAATGAATGGATACTTTTTCGCCCAATCAAATTTAAATCTCCTGGACATCTCTCATTGATGATCAGTTTTTTCTTTTGATTTTTATCTCCCTTTAGTGTTATTGTTAATTGAACCATCATCATCACCAAAGTCAATCGAATCATCCTGGTACTAGTTATTTAGTTGAAATTCTTCTTCAAGGTCATCTTCATCAGAGATATCAGGTTTCACAACTTTGTCACCAGATTTATTAGGTTCCCCAATTTTTTGAATAGACTCCTCTATAGGTTGAGATCCTTGAAGTTATATAGGTTCCTCTGATGATGTAACTTCCTCACTTTGACCAACACCATTGCGTCTGCCCCCGCCAAAGTATGAAGATATATTTTTGCATTTTGTTTGCCTCTCTTGGACTTCTCCACCTTCAATAGTCCTTTTCCTATTTAACTTTGACTGTGACATCTCCAACAAATTAAGCCTACAATTAAATTTTACTTGTATAAGATACTACAGACTCATTCCGGTTCGCTACCAATCGCAATTGTGAGCTCAGAATCAACTAAATTTTTGTACTACTAAATCTCTTAAAACTATCCTTATATACAAATGCTTATTTCAAATTTTGGCGAAGGGGCTGACTATTACACATGATAACAACTAATATTTGGTGAACTTCGCATAATTTCAAGTAATTGACTAGGCGAATAGGGTGGGAATTTAGGACACGATTATGTATAATGCATGGTGAATTGGGTCCTAGTACAAATAAAACTTTCACTTGGGACAATGGGCCTTTGGCGAATGGTGATCCTCAATAAATACACCCTTTCTTAATCTGTGGGTAGAAAAACATTTTTAGTATAGAAAAATGGGCGAACAACTTGACTAATGTAGTGAAATTATGTACAAATATTGGTGAACAAGATGACCAATATATGTGTCTTTTATATAATATTGGTGAACCAGTCAACCTCTATACTATGCATTTTTTCACCAATTTCTATAGGCCCGACGAGACATATTCACCAATTGGAGAATAATTGCTACTAAAAATATCCCTGGAGGAAAGAGAGAGAGAGAGAGAGAGAGAGAGAGAGAGAGAGAGAGAGAGAGAGGACTAAATACAACTAAACATAATTAAAATAACTCAATAGTCTTATGAGCTAGGTAATAGAACTAGACTCCTTATATGGTTTCTTTCAGAGCAACGTGGTGAATCCACTTTGAAATTTTGTGAGATAAAGGTTTCAAACTATTTGTCATGGCTTATCTTGATACCTACAATTATGTTTCCTAAAATACTCAAAATACACCTCTAAGATGAAAAATTTGTATGGGGGAGTTCAAAGAATAGAAACCTTAATAGTGAAATCTTTATTGGAAGCAGAGGTTTCTAAGTGGTCTACTTTGTCTATGATTTTTTGGGCACTCTTCCATAATGCACATATTTTATTTCTATTTGGTTCACCCAACATTCTCACCATATTGAGAGCTACACAAGTTAGTGATTTCCAATTTTATAGTTTATGCAACCAAATATAGCCATACCATCAAGGAAGAAATTTCATTACAATTATCTATCTTATGAACTTATGCTATCACATTGGGGATGTCTTAGGTTCATTAGGACAACCCTCTTTTCATGAATTTTTCTTATTTACCTAAAAGAGAAGAGTTAGAAGACATACATCTTTTCATAGTCAGTTCAAGAGAGCTAGAGTGTTTCCTCTTCTATGTTGTCATATCTTGACTTGCTTGTGTTGCCCAAAATTTCATATCTTTCAATTTTGGTCTCTGTTTTATCCCACCCTGCTGCAACTTGTTTTCATTTGTGAAGTTGATCCACAAAGTTTTATGATGTGTGATCTAAACCTTACAATCTTCAAAGTGTCATCATGCTTCAGCTCTGATCACATAACCTAATTCGCAATACCCAGGAAGTTATTCAAGTTTTAATGTTGCAGGAATTGTTTGTGCACTACTGCGACTAAGTTCCAAAGAAATGTTCAGTGTCGAAAACCCTCTGTGTCTTCGACCTTCACTCTGAAAACTCAGTGTGTTTTTGACTTTTAGCCTGAAAATCCTCTGTGTTTTTGACCTCTTCACATTTTTGCACCAGTTCTTCCTGGTGACAACATTCTTTATATGTGCACAAATCTGACCTAGTGGGGCCCGGTGGCTGGCTTTCCTCAAAATCTTGCGGTTGTCGCGTGTTCGCAAGGAATATTCCTTTCCCTTGTGATCATGCAATAGGATGACACCTGTTGGCGGGCCCATTCTTCATCTTTAGGGTTAACGCTCGGCAAGATCTTGTGGCTGTCGCTACACCGCTAAGGAAAGTTGATGCCTTTTTAAGCTAGCGATATAACAACAACCGTCTGATGCTCTTTTGTAGGTGGGCCGATGTGTTAGTAGGGTCTCAGAAAGGCTAGGATCTATGGCTGGCATAAAAGTGTAAGGAATATTCTGGGGCTATGAGATCATATGCCTTCTATTAGTTCGGTATCTCAAGTAGTGGGTCTGATGTCAGAAGGTTGCTATGTGTATCTAAAATGGTGCAGTTTGATTGGTTGTTTGATGTGCAACGTGGCCGATGTCAGTGGGCCCGTGGGGTCAGGAATTTCTAAGGTAAGTAAAGCATGGTTAGATCTCACAGCTATCATTATATCGAGGACCCAAAGTGCTCGATCGTTATCGCAGCGGTATGGCGATAGCTGTCCGATGGTGTTCTCAGGGACGTGGGTCCAGTGACTTGTCAGATATGCTAATTTTCTTATGTTTCATTGGCTGTTGACTACCGAATTGGCGTTTGACTTGTCAGGTGAGAATTTTAAGTGATTTTTTCAATGCATCTAGACCGTTCATCTGCTAGGAAACATTAGACATTGATGGACACATTTTAAAATGACCAGTTAGCCGTTGGTTTTCAAAGATTCAAATATGTTTGAGAGGTTTTTGCCAGTTTTTGGTTTGCAGGCTGTGAGCGGTGGGGTAGCTCAGAATTGATGTCGTTAGGACATTTTCTGGTTGTGAGCATGATGATGGATGATCTGGTCGACGGGGCCATGGATTTTTCTAGGTACAGTGCGGTGTTCTTATGCCGATGAAGCATTAAAGAGTTGGTGCCATCTGTACTTTCAAATTCATTCTTGAGAAGATCAGATTTGGAGTCTTTATGGCTTAGTGGGCTTGCAGGAGGTTGTCAGGTCAAGGCTTTTGTCTGCAAGTAGGATCAGTACAAGAATGGACACACAAAGGAAGATATATCTGATCTATCAAGATATTTGCAGGAGATACATTTATGATCAGAAGTGATGGTTTTAGGGTTGGATTATTTTATGCATATTCTTGTAACCCTAGTTAGTTTTGACTCCTACCTGCATGTAGTGAGTGTTGTATATAACATTTTTTGGAGCTTGTAGAGCTCAGAATTCACATTTTGTAAAAAAAGAAAGACTCTTTCTTGGGAAGCTATCTGTGGCATTTCTTCCTGCCCTCTGGTTCCCCACATTCTGTAATTCCCATTGATAATACAAATATTGCAGAGGCAGTTTGTGACAATCCTTCATGTCCCTGTGCTTCCTTGTTTGGCTTATCTCTTATTGGATTGAAGTCTATGAATGCTTTCATTGATACTTAGGGTTCCTGAGGCCTCTTACTTTCATCTTATATGTGTACTACTGTGTATGATCTAATTTGGATGAGTTTGTGGGTATTCTTCAGCCCCCTGCCATCTTGTCTCATTCCTGTTCCCTTCTAATGAAAGAATGTCTGCTTGCAGGTCATAGGTTGTGTCTAATGTTTAGGCCCTCCTATGAAACACTTATGCAAGCCTATTCAGTAAGTTGTGACCTACTAGACCTGAGCTTTTCATTGATCCCATCCCTCTATACTGAGATCCAAACCCTAATTTTAGTGCATCACCTAGTAGGTAGTTTGCTTTCAAGTCATTTCCCTTACAAACATTCCTTCTATCTCTTTCCCTCAAAAGTTTTACTTTCACGTCAAGAAGAAAATTAAGGTGATAATCCAAGAGGAACCAGCCTAGAACCTGGAGGTTTCATCATGGTTAGCATAAGGTCCCACAACCTTGAGATGATTCCCAAGTTATACTGAGTTATCAAGACTATGAGAGCTTGAGACAGAGGTGCAAAACTCAGTGTATAACAATTCTGGCACACCCGGTGGGACCAAAGTTCAGATTCATGTTCAAGGTATGCTATCTCTGATATGCTAGTAGCATGCCACAGACCTAGAAGAGGTCATTTTGTTGCATATCTGGTGACTCTGGAAGGTCTACTATTTTCAAGATCAAGTGCTCGTATGTTTTCAATCTTCATATTCAAGTTCCAGCTGATTACATGAGTAGACATGTCAAGTTTCTATGGCTAGTCAGGTTACTCACCATCCTATCATGAGAGTAATGCTCAATGGGCTAGTCAGTATCCTTATCAAAGCCTAAAGCCTCCTTTTACCCCAAGCTATTATACTTCTCAAGGGTATCAATATATCTAGTATGCCCCAAATGAGTTTTCCCTTGTGCAAAGTTATGAGCGGGCTATCAGGCAAGATGGATCGTGGGCACAAGAGGCACAATAGAAAATGCAAAGCTAGCTTCCCCATCATGCTTACCACCCACCCTCCCCTTCTCAGCCTGATGAGCAATAGGTAAGGTAGTTTCAAGAAAAGGCAAAGAGTGTGTTGCTTGATTTGATTAAGCAAGTGTTTGAGCTCAAGGAACAGAGAGAGCTGGAGGCTCAAAGTTATTATGAGGAGTTAGCTCATTACCAGGAGATAGAAGCCCAAAGCTATGAGCAAGAGGCAGTCCCATATAAAGTGATGGAGGCTCTTGTTGATGAGCAACAAGTAAGGAATTTCCAAGAAGAGATCAGACGCCAAGCTAAAATTAAGACAGCAAGGTTGAGATCACTAATTTCTCAACAAGAGGCTCCTAGGCCTAGAATTCCAAGCTGGAGGGCCCATCTATCTCAAGAACCTACACATGAGGAGCCTACTAAGCATCCTTTTCCAAGCTTTAAGGTAGCTATGCCTTCTGTGTCTCCCTCTAAGCCCCCTCAATTTTACATCCCAAGTTTTAAGGCAAAAAATTCTTTTCAAGAGCCTGTGCTTGAGATGCAGTCCACCACTCTGCAAGAGCAACCCGTTCAAGAAAAAATTTCATCCCAAGAGGCCCCTCTGGTTTCTCAAGATAATGAAGTAATGTGGATACCCCAATGGACTCTACCTCCTAGCTGTTAGATGCCAAGTCTTTTCAAGGATACTAGTCTAGTGTTTGAGCAAGGACCTTTGGTAAATGAGCTTTCATTTGAAGAGGAGGAGAAGAAGTCTAAGGTATTAGTGCAGAGTGATGACCGTGGTGAAATGGAGCAACATGTTGAGGAGGTGGAGGTTGGTGCTTAGCTTGAGCTCTCAGTTGGTTTGTATGATGAGCTTCCCCTCTTCGTTGATGATGAAGAAGAGACCAGGCCATTACCTACGGGTGAAGGTCAATCAGAACCAAAGGTTCACCATCAACAGGAGGTTGATATAGAAGAGGATGCCATGTCCTTAATGGATGAGCTGCCTGGTTTTGTTGAGCAAGATGATAAGGATGCGATCATAGCTCCCTCTTTGAAGTTGCAGCAGCTGGAAGAGATTGATCCCGAGGATATGCTGATTCATGAGCTTGATCTCATCTTTGAGGAGGAGATTTCCCAATGTGCAGAGGATAACCAGAGCCTTGACAAAGATTAGTTGGGAAGCATCATAGGAGGCTTGTGTATGGAGCCTATTTGTAATGAGCCCTTGGCCTATTTACCAGAGGGAGATGACAGTCCCCTGTCCACAGATGATGAGTTGACTTGGCTATCCATGATGGAGGGAAACTAGGAAGATAAAGAAGAAGCCATCAAGGAAAGTCCTACCTTAAGACTTTCAAGAGGCTACCCCATTAGATATTTGGCCCAGAAGGAGTTCACTGAGACACCTCCATGTGATCCATTTGAGGTGAGTGAACTTGATCTTGTTTTTGTAGAGGTAGTGCATCCTCATTTGCTAAATTTTTATGTGCCTCACATCCTTGTAGCTATCCTCATGAGTCCAATGCAAAATATCCTAATGAGGAAGGGTAGCTACTTTTCACAACTAGTAAATGGTTTTATTTAAACCAAGTCTCTGCACTGGTTAGTTTAGGTTAGGTTAGGTTTCCCTATTTTCTAGAGTAGTTTCCTACTTTCCAAGAAGTGCTCGTACACAGTTTGTCTTGTTGGTTCAGTTTTGTCTCTATCAAGGTTTTATGTTTAGAGATTGACCCCATGCCCAATGGATATGTCAAGGCCACTGATCCATGTCTAGCAGGCTGACATCTCGCATAAGTCACCAAAATGTTGCCCAAAATTTCATATCTTTCAATCCTGGTCTCTATTTTATCCTGCCCTACTGCAACTTGTTTTCATTTGTGAAGTTGATCCACGAAGTTTTATGATGTGTAATCTAAACCTTACAATCTTCAAAGTGTCATCGTGCTTCAGCTCTGATCGCATAACCTAATTCGCAATACCCAGGAAGTTATTCAAGTTTTAATGTTGCAGGAATTGTTTGTGCGCTACTGCGACTAAGTTCCAAAGAAATGTTCAGTGTTGAAAACCCTCTGTGTTTTCGACCTTCACTCTGAAAACTTAGTGTGTTTTTCAATTTCAGCCCGAAAATCCTCTATGTTTTTGAACTCTTCACATTTTTGCACCAGTTCTTCATAGTGACATCATTCTTTTTATGTGCGCAACTCTGACCTGGTGGGGCCTGGTGGCTGGCTTTCCTCAAAATCCATTGGTTGTCATGTGTTTGCAAGGAATATTCCTTTCTCTTGCGATCATGTGATAGGATGACACCTATTGGTGGGCCCATTCTTCATCTTTAGGGTTAATGCTCGACAAGATCTTGTGGCTGTCACTACACCGCTAAGGAAAGTTGATGCCTTTTTAAGCTAGCGGTATAATGAAAACCGTCCGATGCTCTTTTGTAGGTGGGCCAATGTGTCAATAGGGTCTCAGAAAGGCTAGGATCTATGGCTGGCATAAAAGCATAAGGAATATTCTAGGGCTATGAGATCATATGCCTGCCGTTAGATTGGTATCTCAAGCAGTGGGTCCAATGTCAGAAGGTTGCTATGTGTATCTGAAATGGCGCAGTTTGATTGGTTGTTTGATGTGCAATGTGGTTGATGTCAGTGGGCCCGTGGGGTCAGGAGTTTCTAAAGTAAGTAAAGCGCAGTTAGATCTCATGGTTGTTGTTATACCGGGGACCCAAAGTGCTCGATCGTTATCACAGCGGTATGGTGAAAGCTGTCCGATGGTGTTCTCAGGGACGTGGGTCCAGTGACTTGTCAAAGATGCTAATTTTCTCACATTTCATTGGCTGTTGACTACCGAAGTGGCATTTGACTTGTCAGGTGGGGATTTTAAGTGATTTTTTCAACGAATCTAGACTATTTATTTGCCAGGAAATGTTATCTACATTGACAGACATGTTTTAAAATGACCGGTTAGCCATTGGTTTTCAAAGATTCAAATATGTTTGAGAGGTTTTTGCTAGTTTTCAGTTTGCAGGTCATGAGCAACAGGGTGGCTCAGAATTAATGTCATCAGGACATTTTCTGGTTGCGAGCATGATGATGGATGATCTGGTTGACGATGCCAAGGATTGTGCAGGGTATAGTGCAGTGTTCTTATGATGATGAAGCATTAAAGAGTTGGCACCATCTATACTTTCAAATTCATTCTTGTGAAGATCAGATTTGGAGTCTTTATGGCTTAGTGGGCTTGCAGGAGGTTGTCAGGTCAAGGCTTTTGTCTGTAAGCAGGATCAGTATAGGAATAGACACGCAAAGGAAGATATATCTGATTTGTTAAGATATTTACAGGAGATACATTTATGATCAGAAGTGATGGTTTTAGGGTTGGATTATTTTATGCATATTCTTGTAACCCTAGTTAGTTTTGACTCTTGCCTGCGTGCAGTGAGTGTTGTATATAACATTTTTTGGAGCTTGTAGAGCTCAGAATTCACATTTTGTAAAAAAAGAAAGACTCTTTCTTGGGAAGCTATTTGTGGCATTTCTTCCCGCCCTCTGGTTCCCCACATTCTGTAATTCCCATTGATAATACAAATATTGCAGAGGCAGTTTGTGACAATCCTTCATGTTCCTATGCTTCCTTGTTTGGCTTATCTCTTATTGGATTGAAGTCTATGAATGCTTTCAGTGATACTTAGGGTTCCTAATCCCTCTTACTTTCAGCTTATATGTGTACTACTATGTATGATCTAATTTGGATGAGTTTGTGGGTATTCTTCAGCCCCCTATCATCTTGTCTCATTCCTGTTCCCTTTTGATGAAAGAATGTCTGCTTGTAGGTCATAGGTTGTGTCTAATGTTCAGGCCCTCCTATGAAACACTTATGCAAGCCTATTTAGTAAGTTGTGACCTACTAGACCTGAGCTTTTCATTGATCCCATCCCTCTATACTGAGATCCAAACCCTAATTTTAGTGCATCACCTAGTAGGTAGTTTGCTTTCAAGTCATTTCCCTTACAAGCATTCCTTCTATCCATTTCCCTCAAAAGTTTTACTTTCATGTCAAGAAGAAAATTAAGGTGATAATCCAAGAGGAACCAGCTTAGAACCTGGAGGTTTCATCTCGGTTAGCATAAGGTCCCACAACCTTGAGATGATTCCCAAGTTATACTGAGTTATCAAGACTACGAGAGCTTGAGATAGAGGTGCAAAACTCAGTGTATAACAGCTTGATATCAAGAAAAATATGATTATGTTCCCTTTGGTTTTTTTAGAATGTGTCATAAAAAAATTATGACAACCACTTTAAAAACATTTATGGTCATAAAAATGCAAGTGGGTTATGTTTATTTTAAAAACTTGATCATAATTTTTTATATTATTACTATGATCATAGTTTTAATTTAAAAACCTCATGCATTATAGCTCAAATTTTTTGGTCCATAACACATTAGGGTTATTTAAATTTTTAATAACCCAAATGCGTTGGTATCATTTTTGGGTTTTTTTTAGGTGAATGGCCACTTTTTTATTCACCATCTTAATGTACATACCTAATGAGATGAACTTAATTAAAGATAAAAAGATTTAGCCAAGGAACAAAGGAGTTGATTGATGTGGTAAAAATTTGAATCTAATTAGAATGAATTTATTGGGATTTTTAAAGTTCTAAACTTCTAATTGTGTACGTCTAGTAAAACATTTTGATCAGGCAATGAAATTAATTCTTGTTCCCAAAAATTATATTGATGAAGTTTTACCTTCTTAAGATTTTCAAATTCTCAAAGAAATTAGATGTAGATCATTTGATTATCTTTTCTCTTTCTTGTTGTAGGATCAAAGCTTCTCATTAGGTGAATAAGAGTAGGCAATGGTCATCCTCTTTTGTTTTTGATAAAAAATGAATACTTATGGTTCTTCTTATGACAATCTACGCCCTAGGGGAATAGTGGAGTTAGGTAGAATAGTACTAATTTACTTCACTTGTTTTTTTCTTCTACTATGGTGTTTTGTGCCAATCAAAAGGAAAATGACCCACTAGGCTCAAGTAGGACTTAAGTGCTAAGCTAGTGTAATGATCCTTCAATGTGATTGATTAAGAGGAGTTGATAATATGATGATGTAGTATGAAAGGATAAATAAGCTTAAATGACAACTTTCAATAGAAAAAGATGGACAAAAATTAAATGCGAACCTCTAGTGGCCTAAAACAACAACTAATCAAGAATATTGACCCGTGGTTTGAATTTGAGGCTGATTTGGAGGGTATAGAACACCTTTATCACTGTATACCCAATAATTTTACCTATAACTTTCACAAATTATTTTTCAAATCTCTTACTTTCTAGATCTATAATTGTAGGTTCTCCACATATTCCTACATATAGAAAAATGGGGTAGAAGTTTGTATAGAGGGGTTTGCCTTAATCAAACCCATTTTTGGAATAAAGCTTGAAAATAAAATAGGATAAATGAAAATGTGTTTTCATATAGAAGATGCTAGATTTAAAAAATAAAGTATATCATAACTTGACAATGCAAATGCTTCTTTGAATGTGATCAAATATGTTGATGCAATATCTTTTACTTAACACAAAAATCCAGAAAGCAATCATGAAAGATAAAACCTTGTGTAATGGATGTTGTAGTTTTCCACAATAGTTGGGATGATAGAGAGAATAAAGTAGGTAGATGAATTATCTTGTTCCTTAATGGTTGACTCCTTTTCTTGGCCTTTAATGAGAGAAAAATGCTTGATCCATGGAGAAGAATACTTTAATGCTTGAGAAGAAGTCTAGATCTTGAATGCTTTCCTTCCAACCATGAACTTGATTGCTTAATAATGGACAAAGATTCTTGAGAGTGGATGTGATTATTTTCCTTATGAACTTGATCCTCAAATTAGGAGAGATAGGTGTCTTATATACCTCTCAGAATATTTCGAGGATTAAAACTCGGGAGGGCCAACCACAAATATAAACACCCCACTAAATTACCAAGATGGTTCCTTGGTTTAAATCTTATAAAAAAACCTATGGTATTGAACACCCAGGGCATTCTATACCTATCTATAGAATGCCTAGGCTATTGTATATCCACCAATTAGGGCTCAAATTTAAACCATGGACCATAGATAACTAGGGGATGCCAAATTACAAAGAAAAACTAATTTCAAGGTTAGGAAGAAGTAAAAAGGACATAAATGGAAAGATGGAGCCCATGTAGGCTAAAGAAGAGAAATTATACAAGAGCATACCTAGAAATAAGGGCTCACATTGAGTTTTGATGAAATTCAAATAACATATATTTGAATTCAGGTGTTTATTAAGTTCCATATGAAGTCCTATTCTGTAGGTTAAGGTAAACAAATACTAAGGCTAAATAATCATAAAATTATACTCCAATAAGGTGCTTACAATTTAAGATGGCACACTTGGTTGTATAAAGACACATAATATAGGAAAATGGGGAAACAAAGGAAATGCATGGGTTAGCTCACAATGTAGAAAATGGATTTGTAAATGAGAAAAAGACCATTCACAGGTTAGCTCACAATGTAGAAATTGTATTTGTAAATATGTGGAAGTAAATTTAAAATCCAATTCAACATTAACCAATTTACAACAAAATGGTATAACAAGTTTGTCCTCTATCATGTATGAAAATTATATTAAGAAAATATGTTTATTGATAGTGAAAAATGATTAATCTAGATAAATGAGAAAAAAATCATAAATAAACAATTAAAGTAAATTTTTTTAGGTGTTGTAGTTTCAATAATTAAAAGAAATCTATATTAAATGTGCATGCAAAGGGATACATATGATTTATTTGATAAAACATTTCATAAGTACAAGGTAAACTAATAAATCTTCATGGGTCAAATATTTCATAAGAAATGATGTCTTATTCAAAAATAAATAAAAAACTAGATGTTTCTTTCTAGAGATGTTTAAAGTATTCAAGTATAATATTTTATCAAAGTTCGGGATTTTTAACTCCACAATTAAAAAAGAATATTTTAGGAGAGAATTAAAATAATAAAGAAAAATTAATTTCACTTTATCAAGCTGAAGGGAAAGGGGGAAATACAAAGATTTGATTGAAATATTTTGCATGCCCTTGCACAATTGAGTGTGAAGGGTGTATGTAGTACTAGGTGATGGATCCCTGTTTAATCTAAATTTTTTATCTTCTATAACTATTTGAATTTTTTTAATTTTAATGCTCTATGTTTTCTTGTCTTGAGGCTTGTCCTTTAGAATTGGGATAGTCTAACATTTATTTATTTTAATTAACTCTACAATTATGTGTAATGATCCAAGTAAAACTTTATGATATGATGAAAATTTCTTATTTTAAGATTTTTTTATAATAAAATTATATTTATTTTCAAGATAATAATTTGGTGATGATGGTGACAGCCACCTCCTATGAATAAAGAGTAAGGGGATGATGGTGACAGCTACCTCCTATGGATAAAGTTTGGCAAATCCCACTGAGATGGGACTGCTCATGGAGATGCCAAGTTCCTGCAAAGACTAGTAAAATATGTAGTAAAACTAGCCGTTACATGCTTATTTACCAGCAACATTGAGCTGATAGGTAGAAGATATGATTTGAATAGATGCAGAAACAAGGCATATGAATGGTTCAACCAATAATCATCACCAGAAAAAGCATATCAGAAACATGTTCATGGAGTGATAAAAACTATATTGTTGACCAAGGACAAATATCTATTTGAATGTGTATGAAGAAGTGAAAAACCATTCAAATGTAATGGGAAGTTTCAGTAATTCCAACATAAAAATTACTTAATATATTTTGACATAGTAGTCAAAACATGTCTATCCTCTTCTCAAATGCCTTCTATAGACATATACATCTTTCCATGTGATTCTATCTAGAAACAAAGAGGTGTAAAATTAGAAATAAAAGCCATCTTCATGGATAACCTACTCATTGTGTCTCTGAGAGGGTTCACAATAGTTTTTCAATTCTTGACATTTAATCAAACAGTTTGTAGACTTTATGCTCAGATTTTCAATGTGTCTTGATGTAAGTATTCAAATAGTTTTTCTATAATTCTTGGTGACTTCCTAGCTCCCTTCCAATTCTTCATAGAAATACAATAGCATTCGGTAATTTAGAGTTGCCTTCAGATGTTCCTACCCCAAGATTACAATGAAAAGCCTCCAAAATTTGCACAAGTTACAAAAGAGTCAATCAACATTAGAAGTTGAAATGTTCCTTGGATGACAGCTTTGGAATTGTATTTCTTTTCTACATGGCAAGGAAGCTTTTTAAATATTCTTGTGATGACACTTATATCCAACCTTTACAAAGACCACAAACAATAAAACACGTATTCCCTTCAAAGGCACTTTCCTGAATACCTCAAAGGTGAACCATAGAGACCTTGGATGGCACCAGACAATAATTCCTAGCATCAAATACACGAATAGGAAAATTGGTTCTCATCTTGTGAAAATTGAAATAGGCTAAAGCAATATTTTCTTATTAACAACTCAAAATGTACAACATAAGAAGCAATTTTGAAATATGAACCTTCAAAATGTGGTCCAATGGAGAAAAATATTTGGTTCAAACAAGGCCTACAAAGTGAGATCTTTGGGGTTCTCAATAATTTTTGAGTTTCTACAAAAATGTAGCTAGATGGGTAGCATAAATAATCCTGTGATTTTCTGGTACATTGGAATAAGGGATTACAATAGAATGTCAATCAAGGGCCTTAGCACATTGAATAATTCATGCCTATCAGCTAAATGCATGTTTTTAAGTTTCAACAATTAATTATATTAACCAAAATATCATACTGTCTTACCTGCATTTGGTTTTTAACTCCAATTAATCTATCGATAGTTGCAACATTAGCTGGTTAAGATGCCCCCATAGCCTTAATTGCCCCCTATTAGATGTCTTGGTGGGTAGTTATATACAAATTTAAAATATAAATCTATGCTCAAGGCTATAAAATAAAAACAATATTTGATGGACCTGGAAAAATCTCAAAAGCTCTTTATCATGTGCTTAAGAGAGTATGATCACAGATCTTTATCATGTGCTTAAGAGAGTATGATCACAGATTATTGGTAGCTGCAATTTTAAGGGAAAAAGATATAAGGTAATTTATAAATAGTTTATGGTTTTTGAAAATGATAAATTTAAAATAGATATAGATGCATAGAAAAAAATCATAGCACGAGTGTATAAGCCATGGAAAGTTTGACAAAACTCCCCAAATCTTTGAAAGATAACATGGACAATCCTCTCCAAGAATCTAAACATGGATCCCATGCTACACATGTCAACTGCCCCAATGTTATTATCCACCATGATATGTTCAGAGCCACTACCACTCTTGCTAACTTGCAAACCAATTTTAGTATGCATATCTAAAGGAGGAAAATGTGGAAGATCAAGCCAAAAAATAGATGCAACAACTTCAAAAATCTTTGGCCAAACCAGAATTGGTGTTTGAACTCTGCCAAAGAAGAATCGAAAACTTCAATGAACTTATCTGAATGATCTGACTGTGTTAAACACAAACACACAGACTCATATCTACAGGGAGTACTTTCAAATTTTTTGCATTCATTTTAAATAATTGGAAGGGAAGAAACTCCAAGGATAATTATCATGTTGGGTAAGGAAATTCAATTTGGTGAAATAAATAAAATACCTTTGAAGATGTTGTTTGTAGGTAGACTGACTGCAAAATTAGACAGACTAAAAAACCATGAGTGTCAACGGAGTGAGGAGCCAAAGCATTATGGTGTAACACAGGAAACCTTCTAGCAACACCTGGTGCATTCTGCTGTACAGATGGGAACAGTGACTTACCATCTATGCAACTTTCTTTGACCACTGAGTGTTTAGGAAAAGCTAGGGAAATAACTTTTACAAGAAGGGAAGTCATCGTTATCCCTTTAGATTTGATCTGCATGAGAACAACTTTTAAAATTTTATCCAAAAGTTTCAATTTGGTTGGAGCTCACAAGTGAACAAAATATGCTATGTAGTAATGGTCCATAATAAATACATAAATTTTCAAATGCTGATAAAACTTCTCTGTTGAAATTTAAATATATTTTACTAAAATAAAAATGGACTTGGACACATACAGTAAAAAAATACTATGGATTTTGACCATCTAAATATATATTACCTGGAAAATGCTCGCAAAGACCTAGAAAACTGATATTTGAATATCCCACTAAAATCCACTTGTGTATCTGGAAACCCAAATGGTTATAAGGTGCTACAAATCCAAACGTATAAAAAATCTACTTCTAGTAATCAGACATTCTTCAAACAAAATGCTAGCAAATATTGAAAAATTAGTTATGAGTGCAGGTGGTACCTTTTTGTACAAGGACCTTCTTCATGCCCACAGTTGTACCCATTGGTGTTCTTTGGTTTGGAAGATCACGACATTCATAGTTGCAAGAGGATGAATTTATTGTTGGAAAACAACTCTGTAAGTAGATCTCAACAATGGGGTGTGGGACATTTTTTTTTAGTTCTTGACATTGAAGAAAAGTGAAATGTAGATCTGCTTGATATTTTGAGACACGAAAGTAGTTTGGGGTTATTTATTATATTGGAATAGATGCTAGAGCTATTTATTAGTAGAAAAGGATACAGTTGAATTTTTTTAAAGCATACATCCGGTGGAACGTTCGATAGAAATTCATATTAATTCTAAAGCATTTTAATTTACATTCCTATCGAGTTTTTTCTTTTAAATTGGTAAAAATGACAACAATGTCTAGGCTTGGAATCATCATTCTTTTTAAACTGTCAAGGGTTTAGCATTGTTGACCAAGATAGTGAAAAGGAATGACTTTATTTGTATTAACAGTTGGGCTTGCAATGTGGCTGTGTTGTTGTTTCTATAACTAACATTGTCAAGTTTGAATGGTTTTAACTTGTTTTGTTCTTCAGTAGCATGCATTGAGATAGTATAGTGTGCACTATGTTTTCATGTTGGTAATGTTGGACATGTGGTTTGAGAGGATTGGTTGTGGGTTGTTAAGTTGTAAGAAGTAAATGAGATAGTATTATTGAATTCCTCATACAGAGTGTTTTTCAAACTATAAAGTGTTCAACTTGTAGAATTTGTTTTAGTGCTTACCTTGTTGCCTTTAGTGCTATTGTAGCTATGAAGTATTGAATTTGAGGGCATCACAATCATTCTTTGCATTAGGATTTGTTGTGTACCTAAACAAATGCATGTGTAAGTATGTACATATAATAGTGAATATCGCACGATGGATGTGACAAAATGTGTGATAGTGAGAGAGAGCTTACCATTGCAATGAGAAGAGGAGTGTGATGATTGAGTTGTGCTTAGTTGAAGTTGTTTTAAAGAGAGGACCCTGATGATCATTTTTTTCTCTTCTTATATACAATTTTAAAATCAAAATCTGCCACTTGAGAAAACTTGTGGTATATTCTTGGGTTGGAGTTTCCCTAGAGAGAGTATATCTATCAACCTAAATACAAAACATCAATTCTACACAGCTTAATCAATGCATTCAATTGCATTATAAATGTCATGCATGAATAGTGGTAATTCTCAAGGCTACAAAATTAAAAGAACATAGGATTTTATATATGTAACATAAGAAATCATTGGATCTATTGTAGGAACCTTTTTTGTATCTTGAAGTATAGGTGTGATTAGGCCTCTTTTGAATGATTGCTATAAAAAAATTGCTGACTGAAAGAGAACTTTCCATTGCATAAAGGAGTAATGACCATGATTATATAGGAATTTCACTATAGAAAGAAGTTGAATTCATTATAGAAGCTAGTTTAATTGGGATGAAAGTAGTTGTAGATTTTCTTCTTCCTTTTTTTGGATTGTTGTATAGGTTTTGTTTTTCATTTTGAAATATATTTCAAAAGAGAATGGTGGATGTGTTCAGAGGTCTTCAAGTGATTTGACTCTTGATATTGTTGTAAATGTTAACCCCTGCCTTTTAGTTTTCCCAATGTCTATTGTAGCTTTGTTGAGTGTGAGCCCTTGGGATTTGTGGATTGTTATGGCCCAGGCCATAGCCAATGGTAGTTGTATTTTTTTGCCTCAAGTGATTGGAGCTATAGGTAATTTTTTGGGTTTTTTTGCATTCGGTGGACCGGTGTAACTCTAAAATCAGACAACATAGTTTGGTAGTTCTGGGGGGCTAGAATTTGAATTGTAGATGATGGATGTTATTTGTCCTAGTGATCCATTGACAAGGCTTGTATGTATCCATAAATTCACTGTTAACATGACATGCTGACCTATACATAGCAAGACCTCTGGTTGTAGTTAGTCATTGTCATTGTAGGCATTTGATGATGATGCAGTAATACATGCAGAGCTAAGTGCAATTGGTAAGTTTAGTTGTTTTAGCACTTTTTTGTTATGGAGGTAGGCCAAGTCATTAGTAGCAAACAAGTGCGTGGAAACATTAAATTCTTCTTTTTGTTTAGTGCTTAATATTGTATTTATTTGTTTCATGAGTGCCTTCCAGTTGTCTTCTAATGGATGAGAATTTCATATATTTTGTAAAATTATGTGGAAATGTTGTTGAGAGCTAGTTTGTCCTTCTTGAAGGAATATTGTGTCCAAAGTAACTGTTTTCCAAATTTTCTTGTGCATGCAAATTTGGCTATTTCTATCCCATGGTCTCTATTTTTACCCTGCCAAGCATCCTTGAAAATTTCATGGTTTTATGTTTGGTTTCCTGGCCTTTGCAATTTGTTTTATCCCTTGGTCTGTAGTCAAAAATTCATAAATATAGCCATTGTGCCAATAAACCCTAAAAACCCTAGCCTTCATTCTATTTGGTCGTTACCTTTTTGGTCACTTAAGTCCTCAAATACCCATGTGTGCTTTAATTCTATTGGCTGGTCACAGGTTTTCTAAGTCTTTCGGCAGTTACTTTTCTTATTCGGTGAACTAGCGACTGCAACAATCCTCTTAATCACTAAAAGTTTGGCGGTTAGTTCTAAATATCTTATGACTCAATGAACATTACCCTTTCTTCAATCACCTATTCGCTAAATGTTCGACAGTCTCAGACTTGTGAGGGTCCCAGTTCAAGAGATCGATGACCATTGTAAGATCTCATAGGGTCTGTCAGAGGCTTGCGATCTTACAATAGCTGTCGATCTTCCTTTCAATGAAGCACTTCAAAGCTTTAGTGGGTCCATTGCCATGTCATCCTATGTGGAAGCTCCTGATTGGCTGAAGGATTGTGATGTGTAACCTTGTCAGAGCAGGCCTGGAAGACTGTGTCACTTTTAATCCAATGGCTAGCGCATGATCTCATGGGTTGTGTCAGAGCCATGAGATTATGCACCGACCGTCGATATTGTTTACTATCAGAGCTTCATTCGGTGGGTCCTTTCTTTTTGACATGCTTGCATTTGATTGGTCACTGGGCACATAGCTAGAATTTTTCAGGTGGACCTATGTGTCAGTGGGGTTCAGTTCTAAAAGGATCTACGACTGGCACATGATCAGAAGGAATATTTGAAGGCTATGAGATCATGCGCCCACCATTAGATTGGAATCTAAAGCTGCAGTGGGACCGTGTTAGAGAACTACCAAGGTGTTTGCTCATAAGGTGACCTGAGTGAATAAAAGGTTGACAAGTGGCAAGTCTGGGCCTAGGGTTAAAATAAGTTCTTCGTGACTTAAGAAAAGAAAGCTTTAGTGGGTCCAAGCTGGTAAATATGCCGACGTGTTAAAGTTTCATTGGTTGCAGTGTGCTGAGGTGGGCCAAAGACTTTTCAAAAGGGTTTTATAACTGTTGTCGGGATAATTGTGGCTGTTCATCTGCCGAGAATTATGCATCGATGGTTATGTTTTAATTTCTGACCTGCTAGCCATTAAAATTTAAATTCAAATTTCTTGCGAAGCTTTTGCTAGGGTTTTGCTCTTTTCAGCCATGCACGATGTCAGTTAGCTCAGAAATTAAATTCTCAGGATGGTTATGGTTGAGAGGATGATGGAAATGACTGTTGGCTGGCATTGTAGGGTACTATGCCACATTTTCATGCCAAGAGACGCTAGAAAGAGTTGGCACCAACTTTTAAAAGGTACTGTTCCCAGGGAGGAATGATCAGATTTAGAGCTTTCATGGCAAGGCTAACTTGCAAAGGGGTAGATGAATCCAGGTTGCTTGTCTACAAGATGATTGTAGTACAGGGATAGGCACTCAAGGGTATATCTGATCGACTATGATTTTGCAGAGTTGTATTTATGATAAGAATTGACAGATTTAGGGTTTGTTTTTCTCATGTAAAATCTTTAACCCTAGTTAGGTTCTGACTCCAGCCTGTGTGCCAAAGGGAGATGTATATAGTTAATTTTTGGAGCTTTAGAGCTCAGAGTTCACATTTTGTAAAGAAGAAAGTTTCTTTCTTAGAAAGCTATCCGTGGCAATTTTTCCCGCCCTCTAGTTTTCTACATTCTGTAATCTCCCATTGATGATTTAAACAACTCCAAGGTATTTGTGACATTTTTTTTGTCCCTATCCTTTCATTGTTTGAAGTATCTCTTATTGAATTGAAGTTTATGCATGTTTAGTGACAATTTAGGGTTCCTCATCCCTCTTCTTTTCTACAATTCTATGTGTTGTTGTGTATGATTTGATGTGAATGCTCTTGTGGGTATACTTCAGCCCCCTGACAATCTTGTCTCATTCCTACACCTAGTTGCAAAGGTGAATGTTTTCTTGCAGGTCATAGTTTGTGTCTTATGTTCAAACCCCTCTATGAAACACTTATGCAAGTCGATTTAAGAAGTTGTGATCTCCTAGACCTAAGTTCTTCATTGTCTTCACGCTTCTATGCTGCAATTCATACCCTGATTTCGGTGTATCACCTAGTAGGTAGTTTGCTTTCAAACATTTTTACTCTCAAGTACTCTTTCTATCCTTTTTCCCCTCAAGTTTTACTTTCATATCTAGAAGCAAATTAAGGTGATTATCCAAGAGGAACCAACCTAGAACTTGGAGGTCTCATCTCAGTTAGCATAGGTCCCACAACCTGGAGATGATTCCCATGTTATATTAGGTTATCAAGAATATGAGAGCTTGAAACAAGGGTGCAAACTTAGTGTATAACAATTCTAGCATGCCCAGTGGGACAAGTAAGAGAATATTCATGTTCAAAGTTATGTTATCTCTAATATACAGATTGCATAATATAGGCTTTTAGAAGTTGTTCCATCAAGTATATCTGGTGACTCCACTGATTTAAAAGATCTAGGCCAAGCTTATTCAAGGTTTATTAGAAAGATTGAGACTAGAAGCTCAAAGCCTACTAAATTTTTAGAGTTGCCCTCAAAAAGAGGCTACAAAGGTAGGTCAACTCAAAGAACATCCCATGCAAGGAGAGTTCAGTCTACACCTCTTGATATTGCAGAAATGAGACCTTTTCCCTTTCATTCCAGAAGAAGAGGCAATTCTCTAACTAGAGATCTAGAAGAAGATTCAAATCTAGCAGCAAATGCAACTCACATAGTTGTCAATCTTCAAATCATAGCTCCTACAATGGCTAGGAAGTTTGCCTTTGCACCTTTCAACTAGGGAAGTCCATTGACTTTTGCTGTACATCATGACATGCCCTTGGTGACACTTAAGAGTGTACCTGACTTCACAGGTGAAGGGAAAACTACTACCTTTGAGCACATAAGAGATGTGACCACCATCTGTAGCATACACAACATATCTCAAGAAGATGTAGCCATAAAATTATTAGCAGCCTCCCTAAAAGGTAAGGCCCTTGAATGGTTTAGAACTTTAACTGTTGGTTCTATTACTTCATGGGATGAGTTAGGAGATGCATTAAGTAAGCACTTTGAGGAAAAATCAGATAACTTGTCTCTGGTAGAACAATTAACAACTATTAAAAGAGACCCTCAAGAGAAAATGACAGACTACAATAGTAGATTCCTTAAGACACAGAATAGAATTCCAATTTTTGTGAGACCATTAGATGACCATGCTTTTCTATACTACTTGCAAAGCTTGAATGGTCAAATTTCCATCATGATCCAGTCTATGGGTGGTACTTCTCTACCCCAAGCCTTTGACACTGCTATCAGGGCTGAAAATTGTTTAATTACACACTCTTGAAGATAACTCTCTCCTCTAGTGTTAAATATAAATTTTTAATTTTTTTGATAAGCTTTACTATTTTTTTCTATTTTTGAAGCATCTTGTTCTCGAATGTTAAAATACCTATTTTTAGTATTTTGAAATTATAATATACTAGATCTAATTAAAATACTATAAAAATTATATGATGATAATCTTGACTCTGTGCTCTAAAAAAGGGTATTTTTATATTTGTAAAAAAATATCATTAAAAAGAGTAAGAGTTATTGAAACATCACTTTTCTGAAATAATATTATTTCTTTTGTAATTGTTATAAAACATGCATTTAATAGATATTTCCAATTGGAAAAGATGAAGAACTTATCTAACTTGGCTAGAATGAATCTAGCTAGACCATATGTTTGACAAAAAATAATTTTAGTTCAAAATACTCAAATTCAGCTGTGCTGATAAGTTGTCCTGAAATGTGACACAACTTTGTGCTTTTACCCACCAATGCCCATCTTTCCTAGCCTTTAGCCCATTGCACCTGCACAAGTACCTCCATTTACCCCTATTCCCACCATATTAGCACCTCAGGCTAGTACTAGTGGTTAGGAGCTAATGACAAGTTTCTCTCAAGAGCTGCAAGAGATGAAGAATAGCGAACAGAGCAGTCAGGAAGAAATGACCAATTTGTTGCAGACTTTGACTAAAGAACTCACAAATCTAAAGAGACAAGGTCAAGGAATCAAACCACCCTTTCAGCCACAAGGCCAAGGTCCTAATCAGAAATATTAGAACCAAGGATAGCCTTATCAACAAAATAGGCCATCATACCAAGGAGGGTATCAAGGACAAAGACATAATTTTAATCAGAGACCATTCCAACCATATAACCTTGGACCCCTCAATTCTACAAATCCAGTTAGGGATATGGTTCCTAGTCAAAATAATATGGCTATGGATAATGAATGGTGTTTTCCTTGTAATCAACCTCATAATCAGGCTACATGCTCAAATGGGTGGATGAACCAAGCTTTAATGGTTCAAAATGCCTCACAAGCTCAATCAGAGGCTTCATCCAGTGGATCAGTGCCTCAACAAGAACCACAAGAAAATGAGACTACTCTTTTCAATTGGGAGCAGCTAGACTTCAATGGAGTCAATGATGAAGTTGCTTTTGTTGCCTATACAAGAGCAAAAAGAAGAGCTCAAGACATGGAGAGAGAAAATCCTGGTACAAAAGCCACCACATCTAGAGAACTAGTGCAACAAGCTACTCCTACCACATTCAAGGAGGCTCTTGCCATTACAAGCAAAGAAGGCCAAATTCCAAAAAAGGTGGAGCCCATCATAGTGAAAGCACAATAGAAAGTACACACTATGACACCTTTTAACATTGTAGACAACATGAAGAACGTGAATGTCACCATGTCTATGTGGGACTCTTTGGCTATCCTAGGGAAACCTGAGATTTTGAAGAAAGCCATGACTGATGCAGCAACTCCTCAGCCTACAAAAAAAGTTGCAAAGCCAGTGTTGATTAACACTGATCAAGCAAAGGAGGCTCCAAGTAGCAACTTCAAAGCCAATACCATGCAAGTTAGGAATTCAAAGCCTCCTCCCTTTTATGTATCTTTAATCATTGGAGAATCTCTAGTACATAATTGTATGGTAGATAGTGGAGCTACTAGCACTATAATGCCCAAGAAAGTAGCTGACCAATTAGGACTAAAATATGAACCCTTTCAAAAGAAGGTCACACAACTTGATGGATCCTCAGTCAATACTATAGGTGTGGCCAAGGATACCAGTCTGATCCTACATGCTAGTCCTAATTTCTTTATCATTTATGATATATATATCATAGATATCCCTACATTGTTTGCCATATGTTTGTCAAGGGAGTTCACAACCAAGATAGAAGGCTACCTATCTTCTGACTAGTCTCACATTTTATTTCACACAAGGTATGGGACCAAAGTCACCATTAAATTAGAACCATTGGCAACACACCATATAGAACCATATGTGTCCAACACCATCAATGCAAACTACCCTATATTTGATGACAGTGACTTTTAAACCATTAGTGAAGCAAACACAAAGATAGAAAGTATATCCCTGATGTTCTTCTAGATGAAAGAGCTTTAGAGGCCCAAGAAAATCTGGTTTGGGATTTTGGTTTGGGAAGTTATTTGATACAAGAAAGTGGATCCATAGAGCCAACCCTCCTCAAAGAAGACACTGATTCAGAGGATCAGAATAATCAGGTTTGGGAACTATTTTTTGATGGAGCTAGAAGTAGACATGGTTCTAGTGGTGGTGCTATGTTAGTGTCCCCAAAAGGAGGTACTACACAGCTTTTATATTCAATTTCTCCTGCACTAGCAACACTTCATAGTATGAAAGCCTTGTGAATGAGTTAGAGTGGGCTAGAAAAAGAGGGCTTAAGGCCCTAAAAGTTTATGGTGACAGTGAGCTAGTTGTCAGCCAAGTAAGAGGGATAAGTGCAAAAAAAAATGACACTTTGAAAGCATACAAACATAGAGTTTGGGATGCAATTGAAGATTTTTATGCTTTCAATATTGTTGCTATCCCTAGGAAGCTAAATCAAAATGCAGATAGGTTAGCTATTGTTGGATCTCAATATGATATCCCTAACAACATTTCAAAAGAAATAGATCAACAACATATCAAAGTGATTTTCAGACCCTCTATTCCTGATAATGATGTTAATTGGCAGGTGTTTGACAATGATGAACAAATTATGCAATTCTTGTTTGAAGAAGATGTTTTTTCAGAGCATAATCAAGATAGGCTATCACAGAGCTATGGTGATCAAGTGATACAACTGAAGTCCAATAATATGCCTAGAGGCCTTGTCACTTTAGAGATTGTCTTCAACAAGGATGATCAAGTCAAGAAAAGAAAAGCTGGCTTGGTAGTTCAACAAGAACATTGTGTTGAATTAGAGTTGGAACCAAGTAAGAGCTTACAATTTGGAAAAGTAAACACTGAATTGGAGAAGCAAGCTTACACTCAATTATTTAAAGAATTTAGTGATGTGTTTGCATGGCAATATGAGGACCTCGAAGGTTTTAATCCTGCCCTTGCTCAACACACTATTGAATTAGAACCTAATGCCAAACCAGTGAGGCAAAAGCAAAGGCCTGTTAATCCCAAACTTGAGCCACTTATGCATAAGGAGGTGCTCAAATTGATAGAAAGTGGTATCATCTACCCCATCAAGCATACTAGTTGAGTTTCCAACCTTGTTCCTGTTAGGAAGAAGAATGGGGAGTTGAGGTTATGTGTTGACTTCAGGGATCTCAACAGGGCCTCATTAAAAGACTGCCATCCACTGCCCTCCATGGAACAAATTTTGCAATGCATCTCTTTGTCTGAGAGATTTTCATTATTGGATGGCTATTCAGGATACAATCAGATCCTGGTTAATGAAGAGGATCAATATAAGACTACATTTACAACCAAGTGGGGAACCATGGCTTATCAAAAGATGCCCTTTGGTTTGTCAAATGCAGGTGCTACATTTCAAAAGGCAATGGATATGGCCTTTAAAAGCCTCATGTACAAGTTTGTGCTGGTCTACCTGGATGACATAACAGTCTATTCCAAGCATGCAACAAACTATATCAAACATCTGAGGAAGATTTTTGAAAGGTGTAGAGAGTTTGGGATATCTCTTAATCCCAAGAAATGTGTGTTCGCAATTCATGAAGGGAAATTATTGGGATATATAGTATCCAAAGAAGGAATTATAGTGGATCCTAAGAGAATTGTAGCCATCCTAGCACTACCCCTACCACATCATAGGAAAAGTCTCCAATCTTTCATAGGAAGGATTAATTTTGTTAGAAGGTTCTTGCCTAACATTGTAGATTTACTAAAGCCTTTAACAGCTATGTTAAAAAATAGTTCAGCTTTTAGCTGGACTAAAGAAGGAAAAGCTAATGTCCAAGCTATCAAAGAGGCCTTAACAGAAGCTCTTGCCCTATTAAACCCAAAATTCAGTAAGGATTTTATCATTTATGCTTATGGGGGTCATGATGCTATATTTGCAATGTTGACTCAAGAAAATTTAGATGGATTGGAGCAACCTATTGCTTTCTTTAGAAAAGGTTTAGAAGAGTATGAACATAGATACTCTTTTGTAGAAAAACATGTGCTTGCTATGGTGAAGAGCCTTAAAAATTTTAGACACTTGTTGACTCATAGCAAGGTACATTTGAAAGTTACTCATCCAAGTGTCAAAGAATTCTTGCTTTCCAAGGACCTAAATGAAAAAAGAGCTGGTTGGATCACCAAGGTGATGGAATATGGCATTGATATCCAAACCACCAAGCTAGTTAGAGGAAGAGGTCTTTGTGAGCATTTGGCATCTGATGAGAGTTCAAAGAAATCAGAACAAGTGGATGCATCTTTGGTTGTGCATTCTATAGAAGAACATGTTGAGACATCAGGTTGGTTGCCTAACATGATTCATTACTTGAGGATAGGACAATGTCCTGTAGGTTTGGATTCAACAAAAAGAAGATATTATAGATTACAATCTGTTCCTTTTGTATTGATAGATGAAGTTCTTTTCAGAAAGGATCACAATGGTGTCCTTTTAAGATGCATTGATTCAAAAAAGGTAGCAGACATCCTATTTGAGTTTCATGATGGACCTTCTGGAGGTCACTTTTCTCCTAGGACTACTACTTTTAAGATCATGAGGGATGGATACTACTGGCCATATATCTTCACAGATAGTCATGAGTATGTGAGAAAATGCATCAAGTGTGCCATGTTTGCAGGAAAAGAAAGGCTTGCAGCCTTGCCCTTACAGCTAGTCAGAACAGAGCAACCTTTCATGAAATGGGGTATAGATTTTATTGGCATGATCAATCCTCCATCTAGTGCAGGACACAAGTGGATAATCACTGCAACTGATTATTTCACTAGGTGGACAAAGGCAGTTGCCTTAAAAGAATCAAATGAAAGTGTTGTATTAAGTTTTTATGATGATATAATCCATAGATTTGGCACTCCAGACTCCATAATTTTAGATAATGCATTGGAATTCATAGGCCTCAAAGTCTCAAAATGGGCAATCAGAAATGGCATTTATCTAAATACAAGTTCAAATTATTACCCTCAAGGCAATGGCTTAGTAGAGTCAACAAACAAGAATTTGATTAGGATAATCAAGAAAACTCTGCAAGACAACCAAAGGGTTTGGCATACTAAGTTGAAGTCTTCCTTGTGGTTAGATAGGATTACTCCAAAGAAGATCATTGGGAATTATCCTTATGTGCTAGTGTATGGTAGAGAGGCCAAGTTGTCCATTTCAACTGAATTTCCAGCTCTGGACTTAGCTACTCAATATGCCCTATTTGAAGAAGGAGATCGCTTACAGAGCAGGTATGCTCAGTTTATGGAGTTAGAAGAACTCAGAGAGAAATCCATGAAAGATATGGAGTTCCATCAGATTTAGACAAAGAAGAACTTTGATAAAAGAGCTAGGATCAAAAATTTCAAGGTTGGGGATGTAGTCCTCAAATGGGATGAATTCAGATCCAAGCCTGGCAGACATACAAAATTTGATTCATTTTGGGGTAGACCATTTGTTATAATAGAATGCAAGGGGCCTAATGCTTTCCAGCTATCAACTCTTGAAGGATATGCCTTGCCAATCTAAGTGAATGGTTTCCACTTGAAGCCCTGCTTTGAGGTTAATCCCTCTCTGTAAATTCTTGTAAATATGTTTCTTATTTTTCTTTCCCTATTTTCTAGGTTAGTTTCCTGCTTTTCAAGAAGTGCTCATGCACAAGTTTTGTCCCTTTGTCAAATTTTTGTGTTCCTGAGATGATCCCATGCCCAACAGATTATGTCAAGGCCACTGGTTTTCCATGTCTAGTAGGCTGACATCCAGCAGAAATTACCAAAATGTTACCCAAATTTTCCTGTGCATGCAAATTTGGCTATTTCTATCCCATGGTCTCTATTTTTACCCTACCAAGCATCT
This sequence comes from Chamaecyparis obtusa, assembly GCA_027943335.1. NCBI lineage: Eukaryota > Viridiplantae > Streptophyta > Pinopsida > Cupressales > Cupressaceae > Chamaecyparis > Chamaecyparis obtusa. The sequence goes on from BSBK01003032.1 coordinate 1,984,270, forward strand.
CTAAAAATTTCATGGTTTTATGTCTCATTTCCTGGACTCTGCAATTTGTTTTATCCCTTGGTCTACAGTAAAAAATTCATAAATATAGCCATTGTGCCAATAAACCCTGAAAACCCTAGCCTTCATTCTATTTGGTCGTTACCTTTTTGGTCACTTAAGTCCTCAAATACCCATGTGCACTTTAATTCTATTAGTTGGTCGCAGGTTTTCTAAGTCTTCCGTCGGTTACTTTTCTTATTCAACGAACTAGCGACTACAACAATCCTCTTAATTGCTAAAAGTTTGGCGGTTAGGTCTAAATATCTTGCGACTCAGTGAATGTTACCCTCTCTTCAATTGCCTATTCACTAAATGTTTGGTGGTCTCAGACTTGCGAGGGTCCTAGTTCAAGAGATCGACAACTGTAGTAAGATATCATAGGGTTTGTCAGAGGCTTGTGATCTTACGACATCCGTTGATCTTCCTTTCCATGCAGCACTTCAAAGCTTTAGTGGGTCTATTGCCACATCGTCCTATGTGAAAGCTCCTGATTGGCTAAAGGATTATGATGTGTAACCTTGTCAGAGCAGGCCTAGTAGACTATGTCACTTTTAATTTAATGGCTGGCGCACGATCTCATGGGTTGTGTTAGAGCCATGAGATTATGCGGCGACCGTCGATCTTGTTTGTTGTCAGAGCTTTGTTCGGTGGGTCCTTTCTTTTTGACATGCTCGCATTTGATTGGTTGCTAGGTGCAGATCTAAAATTTGTCAAGTGGACCTATGTGTCAGTGGGGTCCCGGTTCTAAAAGGATCTATGGCTGACGCATGATTGGAAGGAATATTTGAAGGCTATGAGATCATGCACCTACTGTTAGATTGGAATCTAAAGATGCAATGGGACCATGTCAGAGAACTAACGAGGTGTTTGCTGATAAGGTGACCGGAGTGAATAAAAGTTTGACAAGTGGCAAGTTTGGGCCCAGAGTTAAAATAAGTTCTTCATGACTTAAGAAAAGAAAGCTTTAGTAGGTCCAAGCTGGTAAATATGCCAATGTGTTAAAGGTTCATTGGCTGCAGTGTGCTGAGGTGGGCCAAAGACTTTTCAAAAGGGTTTTATAACTGTTGTAGGGATAATCATGGTCGTTCATCTGCCAGGAATTATGCATCGATGGTTATGTTTTAATTTCTGACTTGCTAGCTGTTAACATTTAAATTCAAATTTCCTGCGAAGGTTTTGCTAGGGTTTTTCTCTTTTCGGCCATGCACGACATCGGTAGGCTCAAAAATTAAATTCTCAGGATGGTTATGGTTGAGAGGTTGATGGAGATGACTATTGGCTGGTGTTGCAAGGTACTATACCATGTTTTCATGCTAGGAGACACTAGAAAGAGTTGTGCTAACTTTTAAATGGTACTGTTCCCAAGGAGGAATGATCAGATTTAGAGCCTTCATGGCAAGGCCAACTTGCAAAGGGGTAGATGAATCCAAGTTTCTTGTCTGTAGGCTGATTGTAGTATAGGGATAGGCACTCAAGGGTATATCTGATCGGCTATGATTTTGTAGAGTTGTATTTATGATCAGAATTGATAGATTTAGGGTTTATTTTTCTCATGTAAAATCTTTAACCCTAGTTAGGTTTTGACTCTGGCTTGTGTGCCAAAGGGAGATGTATATAGTTAATTTTTGGAGCTTTAGAGCTTAGAGTTCACATTTTCTAAAGAAGAAAGTTTCTCTCTTAGAAAGCTATCCGTGGCAATTTTTCCTGCCCTCTAGTTTTCTACATTCTGTAATCTCCCATTGATGATTTAAAAAACTCCAAGGTATTTGTGACATTTTTTTTGTCCCTATCCTTTCATTGTTTGAAGTATCTCTTATTGAATTGAAGTTTATGCATGTTTAGTGACAATTTAGGGTTCTTGATCCCTCTTCTTTTCTGCAATTCTATGTGTTGTTGTGTATGATTTGATGTGAATGCTCTTGTGGGTATACTTCAGCCCCTTGACAATCTTGTCTCATTCCTACACCTAGTTGCAGAGGTGAATGTCTGCTTACAGGTCATAGTTTGTGTCTTATGTTCAAACCCCTCTATGAAACACTTATGCAAGCCTATTTAAGAAGTTGTGATCTCCTAGACCTAAGTTCTTCATTGGCTTCATGCTTCTATGCTACAATTCATACCCTAATATCAGTGTATCACCTAGTAGGTAGTTTTCTTTCAAGCATTTTTACTTTCAAGTACTCTTTCTATCCCTTTTCTCCTCAAGTTTTACTTTCATATCTAGAAGAAAATTAAGGTGATTATTCAAGAGGAACTAGCCTAGAACATGGGGTCTCATCTTAGTTAGCATAGGTCCCACAACCTGGAGATGATTCCCATGTTATACTAGGTTATCAAGACTACGAGAGCTTGAAACAAGGGTGCAAACTTGGTGTATAATAGTAACTACAATTGTGAATGTTTTTCAAAGTAGGAGAGTTGTAGAGTGAGAGGCATATATAGGTTTGTCCATAATAGGTGGTAGCTAGCTAAGGTTTCCAATGAGAATAATGGATAGTCCACCAAATGGTTGGTATTTTTTAATTGGATTTTCCTCTCATAGATGATTGTCTATTTTTAATAGCAATTTTGGTCCTACAAATCTCATTTCATCTTGTAGAATGTATTCGCACGATTGAAGTCTTCTTGGAGTGTTGTTAGTGATTGGCCTTGTAACTGGTGCATTTCTTTTATGGGTATTCAGAGGCATGCATGGATTGTTGTGGCTTTTATGTTTTAAGTGGCAACTCCTATTGGGGAAAGTGCGACCAATGTTTTTTGTTTGTTTTGTAGTTTTGGGTTTATGGTTTTCCCAAGGAAGTCTATTAGGTAAGACTTTCCTATACCTATTGTTCCCCGAATTATCATGCACAATAAGTTTTTTGGTGCGGTTTCCTATGGTGTCGAGTGATAATGTCTAATGCATTTTTTTGCATGCTAGATATTTGGTAGATTGTGTGTGATGTTTCTGCATAGTTAGTTGTCTATGTGTTTAATTTTCTCTAAGATATGAAGTGTGTTGCAGAGTTGTTTAATTCATGTTGAATGTTACTTTTATGCCATGGATGATTGAGGTCAAACTCTCATTTTCCTAGTACATCTAGTTGATCTATATCAGAAAAAATTATCGTACCCATCTAAGAGATTATTTCCCACTTATACAAGTCAGTCGTGTCGTTAAGTTGGAGATCATCATCATCACTTTCATCTTTTCTTTCGAGTGTGGGTGTTGATGTAATTCTATTGATGTGCCAAGCTGAGTATTTTTTTTCTTGTAATGATTTCCAATTTCTGATTGTGTCCTATTTTGTACTCCCTATGTCTGTTTGTATGTGGCAGAAGGGCTTGTACAACAAAATTTCACTCCAACAAAATTGCTCGAAGTTGTCATTATTTTCCTTGGGAATGATGTTAAATTTGGGGTAGACATTTAACATCACATTTATTTTCCTCTCGCACCATTGATTTTTTTCCGTTGAGGATGAAATGAGTACTTTTGAGTTGATTCAATGAGTGAGGTATTCGTTGCCAGAACTGTTTCATTGTTTTGCAAAATTACGGAGTGAAAATATTTTGTTTTTGGGTTTCGTTTGCTACTTGTTCTTGTAAAATAGTGTTGTTTTTACTAATTCTATCAAAATTACTATTTTCAGTTGTTGTGAATCGTTGGCTCTTGGCTTGTGGCTCATTAGTCTTTGTTGTTTCCATGTGTACATGTGTTATGTGGTTTTTGTGGTTTAACCTTTGCATACGATGCCTCGCTAAAATATCTTCTTTGTGGTGACTATAATACAATTGATTCCTTTTCCTCTTCTTTCTTTCAGCATCTGAGACTAGTCTCTGCATTTTTTAAATATTTAAAAGACCATTTCAAATATATAGTTTGAAGATAATTGACATCATAGAGATAAATCTTTTAATGAATAACAAGTAAAATGAATTGAAAATGAAACAAAAACTAACAAATCAAAATCATACGAGTTGTCTTTAAAAATAAATTATTTTATTAAATTAAGAAAAAGTGGAAGAGGCTAACATTATACACAAAAGAAATATCATTTATAATAAATCAATCAATTAACTTATGACCTCTAAGATCCATTTCTTAGAGCTCTCACCTTATTTTCAAGATCTTTTCCTAAATAAGATTTCCTCTATGATTTTATAACTATTAACTTCTTTCTCTTTGCCTTTTCGGTATGCGCCTATCTTTCCTAAACTTCTTTTGCATGCATCGGTGCAAAGGGCATTTCTATCTTCATCGGAAGTGGTTCTTGGAAGTGGAAAACATTTTTTTCTTCCAAAAATAAAAATAATAATTGTGATTCTTCCAAAAAGAGAAACGTCAATTTTTTCTTGCCAACTAAGGAAAAACATTCCAAAAAAAGTCGATATTACAAATGGAAATTCTAGTTATTCCTAGATCTAAGAAAAAGAATGAAAAATACAACTAACCCTAACGGAAGAACGGAATAGATTATATTAGTAATTTTGTCACAGCTAATTGTGAAGTCAATCAATGATTTTGCTACGATGTAAGAGACAACATAAAGTTCAACAAGGAGAGCACTATAGATTTCATAGAAAATTGTACACCATGTTAGTGATTAAATATTAACATATTAACAATTATATTTCTCTAAAATATAATAAATTAACATAAAAAATTAAATGTACCCACTCATAAGTCTTGCCAAATTGGGCATGGCCATATTGAACATTGTGATCTTTGTAGTAGGAACTTGTGAGCCCTAAAAACTTGTAAAAGAAGCATGAGTAAAGTTTTATATTAGTGTAAATACTAATGGGAATCATGCAATCATGAGGCATAATATCTAGCATCCTTGCAACTATAGTTTCCTAATTTTGTTACCTCGGGAAATAGAAATTCAACAAGGAAATTCAACACAAAGGAAACATTATAAACATGATCCTCGCTGATAGTGCATGTCCAGTCAGTGTCTACAACTTTATGTGTGTGCAACTAAATTTGGAAATATAACTTTTTTACTTCTAGTTGACAATTATTTCTAGGGAGCCATAGTTATCACTTAGTTCCTTGCTATAAGGAAAGGGGAATGTACATGGGCTATAAAGATGAAATATTCAATAACCAGTATCAGCTATCATCTCCTTTAAGTTTTAAACTTTTTTCTAAGGAGAGTAGGTACTACGTAAATAAGCGTTGAAAATGTTTACTGGGGAGATTCCCACGGACTTGAGAATTAGATTTCAGTAAAAATGTGTGACAATAATTAGTGACAGTAACATAGTATACTGCAAGAATCCATTACTATAGAAAGATGAGGAAACTTCCATCTAGTACATATTTACTTTAACCAACTATGGATTTGGATTTTGGATAGTCACTTGGGTATAAAATAGTTGACTTGGGGTGGGGAGAAAAGTTTTTCACTGGACTGAAATGAATTTTTTACTTCGTACAGTGCTTGACAAACTATAGTAATGAATGAGCCTAACAAAGCTAAAAGATTCAAATTATTTTATTAATAATATCAACAGTCGGATAGTCAAAAGATTGAATGTAAGAAAATAAAAACAACCTACTGATGGAACTCCAAATAGTAAAGCATTTTACTAAAGGTTGGAAAGTACATTGATTTTACTAAAGATACATATGATATCAAGATTTGTACAATTTTTTATTGTTCAATTGGAAAGCATGTGATATTCAATAAATTACCAAGGACCACAATTTTAGCAAAATGCTTAAAGTTGTGTCTTTGATCATGAGTTAGGAAAAGTTACATGGTGTTTCCTCCTTCTCAACATATTGTATCATTACTGGATTTTAGTATGAGATAGTATATGTAGGGGAAATTCAACAACATGGAAATCTAATGAAATCACCTATGAAGAGGCAATTCCCTAAAGATTTTTTGAGGTCTACTTTTCAATGTGTATGTTAACAAAAAATTAGACAAACATATTCATTTATTATAAATATGAATAATAAATTTCTATATGAAAAGTACGCACTAATATGATTCAGAACTATAGATTTAAGTAGTTTGAATTCTCAAAATGATGACGAGAGAACATTAGTTATGGAAAACTTGTTATTATTATTATATTGACCTCTTGAAGTTAACTACCCATTAGTAAGATTTAAAGGCAACATCTGGACTTGATGTATATGGGAGGAAATAATTTCAATGTCTATCTATTGTAATTAATCTATAATTTAATACTATGATATTGCTAATGTTGTGGATTGGAAAATACTGGATACATTTAATCTATAGTTGATAATGTAATTTTGTGATAGCCAAGATAATTAAACAATTTGCTGTTGCATTTACTAGAAGTGGACATTTAAAAATTTTACAAATACATATATCAACCAATGGCCAAGAACTATGGCCATGGTATTGCATATTCCTCTATACAAGTTTGATCCATATGTGCAGGGGGGATGACAATTGGTTTTCTTTGGTTCTATCGAGAATTGGATATTTGAGAGATTGTAGTAGACAAATGTTTGCTTGGACTCTTGAAGTTTACTTCTGAGGTTTTGGTGATAGTTTTCCTTATCCTAGCTCGAGACTCATAGCTTTTAGTATTGATAGACAACATCAATGTGTATTGTTTGAAAAGTACACACTTGACAATCTCTTCAGATGTTGTTGCAGCATCTATGTCATGTTCTAACATATAGAGCTCCTTTGCAGGGATTTGCAATAGTTCAGTTGTAGCCAGATCAAAAGAAACAACCCAAATAGCAGTCGTGTGATCTTGTAGCTTAATTTGCAAGCGGTACTTGTAGCTACATTATGGGATGTTGATGTTGCGCATATTGCATTGTCATGTGCCATCGTCAGTTGCCATTAATTTTTTCTTTCTTTATATCCCATTGATGTTTAGTGGCCATGAGAGGTACCATAGAGAATCTAGCTTAATGAATCTGATTGTTTCTTTTAGAGTGGCCTCCACCTACTGTGTCATTGCTGTAGAATGCTCAAAGATAGCTGCAAGCGTGACTCTGTTATTTTTTGCACCAGTATGGGGGAGGTTTGGGGACATCAAAGGTATATCAATTTTTTTTCTTTTTCTTGAGAGTGCAGGGTGTCGGCCTCTGGTATGGGGGGATCTATAGTTAATACTGTTGGGGCTGTCATATTTATTACTCTTTATTTGAACTTGGAAACCCACCCATTTCTAATCGCAAGAAAAATAACTCTCTAGGAGGCCTTCAACTTCATCAAATCTTATACCTCTTTTTTGCAAGTTGGTCCCCACAAATTGACCTCAATGGTTGTCAATGGTGGCTCAACCAATCTTATAATCCTCTGAAGGACTTCAATTTGATCCCGCTGTTGGATTGTGGAGACATACTCAACACCAACCACAAGTCTAATAACATCGACTGAAGTATTGTTGCTAATGTTTGGAATGTCTGGGTTTTTTTAAAGTGGTACTGAATTCTTGGAGATAGGTCATCAACACAATGTTTCAATTCTGATGTTTCATCCAAACTTATTTCCAAACATCTCTTGATCTTGTTGTAGGTGTTGTTTTCTTATTTGACTATACCTCTTGAAATGGTGTAGACTGCCCCCACTTCCAGTCTACTATAGTGCAATTCTGCAATATCATTAAAGCAATATATTTTGGTCTTTGTGCCCTCTTCATCTATTACATCAAATCTAAAGACATGCCTGCTTCTTTGAGTTTTGAATTGCTACATGTTCTTTTTAGTTGTAACACGACCTTTAATTGTCCATATGGTTTGGAAATAGTTTAATTCCTTGATAGGAGTGATATTGTGACATAGGCTTAGACTTCATGGGCTTAATTGTATGCCATTTTTTTTGTTTTGGCCATATGTAACACTTTAGCATTGGCTTGGTGTCACAATTCCTTTTTCTTCTTACAACTAGTGTTGTTGAGACATTAATAAATAATTTGGAGTCCCAAGAACTCTGCAGTCCCTCTTGGTGACGTGTAGGTCGAAGACTATGATGGTCCTATTTATAGATGTCAAGGTTAGACAAGATTATGAGTCACAAAGAGTTTGAAAGGGAACTTGTGTATTTCAAGTTATAAATCTTAGTTGCAAGGGACTATCGTAATATTATAAAACTTAAGCAATCGGAGGTTTTAAAATTAGGGATGGTAAAGATCACCTCGAGTCTCAGGTGGTTCAAGAGATGTAGCTTGTTAAAGTGACTATGGATCCTATCTTTAGTTCCTATGAGAATAAGAGGTTATTATATTTTTCTAAAAGGATGGAATGTTGTATGTGTTTTCCATCAGACAAGATAATCTTGTACCTCTCATGTTGACTCCGGGAAATGGAAAATATTTTGAAGGATAAGATTTGAACATTTAGATTGACAATTTTGTCTCTTGTATTGATGGAATGTATTGCGTTGTTAGTCATCAAAGCCACTATTTGAGTTTCTTGCAACAAAAATTTAGAATGATGTTGCTTTGCATTCATACATTCAGAAGAAGTGTTCTCAGAGAGGAAAAGTGGTAGCATAACGTATACTATTCTCTATTCGTGCAACTCCTTTTGTCCTGGTTAACTGTGACAGGTTTAGAGATCAACGCTCACATATAGGTCTAAAGATTTTCTATTTGTTATAAAAGTTTATGTTTTGCTACTGCCCAAATCCAAGTAAAAGCTACATAGTAAAACAATTTTAAGAACTATATTAGTAGAGATACTATAGTCAATGTTTAAAAAAATGCCTAGAAAATTTGTAAAAAATAATCAAAATATTATTTTTAAGGGCTCTGGATTGTGAAGAATCCTTAGCCTAAAAGGCCTCTCGATTAATACCAAGAAGCATATATAGACTATTCTAAAGAGTTATCTATTGAAGCTAAATCGAACCACTAGATTTATTCCTCTTATCAAAGATGTATAGAAGAGAATGGAAAAAGGAAATAAGTGAAGAAAAGGAAAAAATGTAATTATTGGGGCTTATAAATGTGTTCTTATTTTTGACAGCTTACAACAATGGCGCAATGGAACATAACCAATTAAATTGAAAGGATCTAAGTAAAGAATGCTGCTACTTTGCATTCATACATTCAAAAGGAGCGTTCTCAGAGACTCAAAGTGGTAGGATAACATATACAATTCAATTTTTAGTAAATTTCTTTTGGCCTAGTTAAGAAGTTTGAAGATTTTCTATTTGTTATAAAGTTTATGTTTGGTTGTTACCCAAATCCAAGTATAAATTACATAGAAAGAAAACTTTAAGAAGAACCATATTACTAAAGATACTATGATCAATGTTTTAAAAAGTGCCTAGAAAATATTTTAAAAATAATCAAATTTATTTTTTAAGGGTTCTGGATTGTGAAGAATCCTCAGCCTAAAAGACCCCTCACTAGATTCATCTTTATAAGGATGATTAGATGAAAGTGTGGCTAATGGTTGAAAGTGTAAATGGTGGTAGCATGATGAATTAGTTGTAGCCTTCAAATAGAGTTATTTGAAGGCTACAACTAGGTCCTCATACTGCCACCATTTACACTTTAGTTGCACCAGTCTGAGCTCCTAAAATCAGTCAAAGACTTGTGATCATGAAGAATCCTGAGCTTGAGGAACCTCTTGATTGAGGCTAGGCTTAATGAGGAGACCAATGAGAGGAAAATGATTAGAATTTATTCAAATTTTTCATCAGAGGTAGTTGAAAATGCATGCATTTACATTAGTCATAATTTTGTGTAAAATACTTTGGTATTGAGAAAATAATCGCACTACTCAGAAGAATTAGTTATTGAAGGTAAATCACACCATAGGATTTATTCTTCTTAGAAAAATGCATAGTACAAAGTAGAAAATGTAAATAAGTGAAGAAAACGTTCAGTAGAAGCAGAGCTATCATGACTAAATTAAGTTTATTTTTATATTTAAATGTGACAAGGGTTTGAAAATTTAAACATGGTGAAGGTGCAATTTTAACTCACACTATTCCCCTCTTGCTGAGAGTCTTTCAAGGCCATTGTATCTGTTTCACCTTCCTGTATGTAGTTAAGAGTTAGAAATGAGTAAAGAAGGGTACAATTCATTATTTTAGATTCTTTAAAATGAAATCAGGACCAGGTTGGATTTGGGCTTACTTTATTTCTCCATTGTTCAAAATCTGTCAAGACCATTGTGTCTGTCACAACTTGTTTTACAGTGTGGAAATGAAAGAGGAAACTGCTTCCTATATAGTTAAGAAATGAAAGAGGGAACCCTATTTAACAACAATCATAGAAATACCAATAATAGAAAGTGTGAATCCAAAAGTGAAATACATAACCAAAATAGAAACCAAAAAATTAAATATACAAAATACCAAATATATGTTGAAGATAGATGTTCTGATCCACAGTCGACTCTGTGTTGAGTAGTTTTGTTGAGTATATGTCTATAGCAAGGACACGGGTAATGAACACACAAGTTGATCTAAAAAGAAGACTCAATGATGGAAATGTCCAAATTGCCAATGAAAAAAACATATGCAAAAACTAGAATAAAGATAACTGACCTAGGCATGAGTGTCATTTATATATTGTTTTATGGCAGTGATTTTCGGGTGGTGAGTTTCTAGGTGGTTTCAATGGCTGCCATGAAGCTTCTCGGTGGCTTTGGTTGTTCGATGGGAAGCTTTTTGGTGGGTATGGTTATGTAGTGGGTATCAAATCAGAAACCCTTTAGCTAGCTGGAAGATGTATGAGCTGATAGCTGGTGTGAGGAAATGATAGGTCATTGGCTTGACGAGGGTAACATTTTTACAGTTCCAGAAGGAGTCAAACCATGGGTGGTAGCAAGGTATTTTTTTTCCTACCGGTGAGGTTTCGGTGCCTATCGTGAAGCTTGGCAGTGGCTTTCATTTTTTGGTGGCAATATTTTTCTTCTGCCTCTTATGCGTAGATCAACCAGAATTTAATGAACTGCAGACTTGAGATGTGGAGTAGGATCTCATCCAGGCCATTTAAATAGTAGGAGCATGAAGGATTTCACTTTGTCATTTTTGAAAGGATCCTTTCCATCAAGGGTAGCCAGCAGGCACATGGGATGGTTGATTAATAGGTCCCATCCTTTCCATAGGTGGAAGGAGGTGTTGACAAGTCCCAAGCTTTCCATCGGTCGAAGCAGTCACACAAGGGCAGGATGAGGTGTAGTTTTCTGTCAATGGAATGAGGCACATGGTGGGGAAGAATGAAAATTTTTTAGTGGGTGTGGGCCTAAAAGTCCACACAAATTTAAGCTGATAATCACACCACATGATTTATTCTTCTTAGCAAAGATTCTTAGTACAAAATAGAAACTGTAAATAAGTGAAGAAAACATTCAATAGAAGAAAAGATATCACATGACTAAATTACATTTTTTTAAATATTTAAATGTGACAATGGTTTGAACATTTAAAGATGGTGAAGGTGCAATTTTAACTCACACTATTCCCCTCTTCTTGAGATTCTTTCAAGGCCATTGTATCTTTTTCACCTTCCTGTATAGTTAAGAGCTAGAAATGAGTAAAGAAGGGTATGATTCATTATTTTAGATTCTTTAAAATGAAATCAAGATCAGGTTGGATTTGGGCTTACTTTATTTCTCCGTTGTTCAAAATCTATCAAGACCATTGTGTCTATCATAGCTTATTGTACAGTGCATAAATGAAAGAGGAAATCACTTCCTATATAGTTAAGAAATGAAAGAGGAAACCCTATTTAATTATAGTTGTAGAAATACCAATAATGGAAAGTATGAATCCAGAAGTGAAATACATAACCAAAATAGAAACTGACAAATCAAATATACAAAATACCAAACATACATTGAGGATAGATGTTATGATCCACAGTCGATTGTGTGTTGAGTATTTTTGTAGAGTATATGGTTGTAGCAGGAGCATGGGTAATGAACACACAAGTTGATCTAAAAAGTAGACTCAATGACAAAAATGTCCAAATTGCCAATGAAAACAAAAGATGCAAAATTTGGAATAAAGATAATTGACCTAGGTAGGAGTGTCATTTATATATTATTTCTTGGCTATGAGTTTCAGACGATGAGGTTCTAGGTGGTTTCGGTGGCTGCCATGAATCTTCTCAATGGCTTTGGTTGTTTGGTGGGAAGTTTTTTGCTACAAATGGTTATGTAGTGCATATCATATTAGAAACCCCTTAGCTAGCTGGAAGATGTATGAGCCAATAGTTGGTGCAAAGACACGATAGGTCATTAGCTTGATGAGGGCAACATTTCCCCAGTTTCAGAAGGAGTCAAACTATGGGCGGTAAGAGGGCATTTTGTTTTCCTGCCAGTGAGTTTTCACATGCTTTCCCTCAGAGAAACCCTTCGGTGCTTTTCGTGAAGCTTCTCTATGGCTTTTACTTTTCTATGGGAAGATTTTTCCTCTACCTCTTATATGTAGAACAACTAGAATTTAAGGAACTAAAGACTTGAGATGTGGAATAGGATCTTGACCTGACCATTCAAATAGTAGGGGCATTTAGGATTCTGCCTGGCTGGTTCTGGAAGGAGCCTTTCTGCCAAGGGTAGTTTTAGCACGTGAAAAAAATTTCATGGCTGTAGCATTTCCCCCCTGGGCTCTGTAGTTGTTTTTAGGTCTTTGGCCTTAAACCCTTGGTAAAATTTCAAAAATCTAGCCATTGTGTTAAAAAACCCTTAATTGCCCTGGCCTTGTTTTAATTTCGTGTTACTTTTTTGAATCACTTAAAATCCCTTTAGTGCATGTGCTAAATTGCTAACCTCTTTGTCACATGATCACATAAACCTTTTTCATGCTATGCGATCATGCGACTAGGGTTTTATGTTAGCCCCCCTTGATTTATTTTCCTAAGTCTCAGCGATTAATATTTCCTATGTTTTGACTTCATTCTTTCCTGGGCCTAGCTTTGACACCATCTCAATCTAACGGTGGGTGCATGTTCTCATGAGATGTGTCAGAGCTATGCGATCTTAAGACGACCGTTGATTCTCTTTATGACACAACACTTCAAACTATGGGTCCAAGGTGACATGTAGGTACAAATGGCAGCTTCTCATTGGTCCATGTATTAGTTCGATGGTAGTTGTCAGTGGGACCTAAGTTTTTAGCTTGTCAGAGGGTCAAGACATTGTCAGAAAATCATTGACGGGCGCATGATCTTATGGCATGTGTCAGAGGTTTAAGATCATGCACCGACTGTCGATTCTACCTTTTTGAGAGGGGATAAAGTGTGACGGGTCCACATGCCAGGTGTGCTGATTTGGTAGTATTTGATTGGTCCATGTAGTAATGACTAGATATGCTGTTAGTGGGGCCAGGTTTTTTGAGGTTCAGTGGATTCTGACACTTGCAGAGCATCAATGGTCGGCGTGTAATCTGATGGGTTTTTTCTGACACATGTGAACTTAAGATAGTCATTGCTCTCTTTCAGTGTCAAAGGGTTGTTAGGGTAGGGTAAGATTCTTCATCCGATGGTTGTCTTATAATCTGGAGGAATCTTGGAGGTCTATGCGAAGATGAGACAACCATTAATTTTTGTGATGTGGGCCCAGTAAAGTTTCTCAGTCTTTTTGGCGGTTTGGACAAAGTATTTAGTGGTCCTGATAAATGTTCAAAGGTTGCAATTATTCACGTGGAAAGGTGGAAGTACTCTAAATGTTTTGGCGATTTGGCAAACAAGCATTTGCATTGTCGCTAAATGAATTGGTGGAGGTAAAAAGTGTTCTACAAATTGGCGAAACTCTTCAATCACCAGTTTGCCAGATGTAGCTGGGATGAGTTAGGTTTCCTTTATTCACTAAGTCATAGAGTTAAAGGTGGGTTAGTGTTTTCACTTTGCGAATAAGAAATGCCTTGTCGCATGTTCGCTAGGAGTTAACCTGGGGATATCTGTTGAGTTAAAACAAAAGGCCCATGAAATAAAAGGATTTAACGGTCACGATATAAAGTTGATCCAGATTCAAATGTTGACTGTCGATTCACTGCTGGTGCCATAAACTAGTCGTTTAATTTCAAATTCAAATTTGTGAAGGGTTTCCTGCGACCAGAAGGACTAAAATTCAATGTTTAAGTAGCTGGGGTTGGTGGAAATGATTTTGAAATTGTTGCAGTGTGGTCCAGGATGTTCTATGATCATTTGCAGGGGTCTATACTATGTTCTTTATGCTCAAGGCATGTTGCAGGTGGCCGAGCAAGTTGACAAATTGGGCATTTTTGTGGTTCTCAGTATTGTCCTATTGCTCCCTATTGTCAATTTTTCCAGTGGGATGGTCTACTTTAACCAGTGATTCTAGATCCTTGCTATGCCTGCAGGAGGCATACATCCCCAGACAGAGCCATTGTTAGCACATGCAAAAAATTTCATGGTTGTAGCATTTCTCCCCTGGTCTTTGTAGTTGTTTTTAGGTCTCTAGCCTTAAATCCTTGGTAAAATTTCAAAAATCTATCCATTGTGTTCAAAAACCCTTAATTGCCCTGGTCTTGTTCTAATTTCATGTTACCTTTTTGAATCACTTAAAATCCCTTTAGTGCATGTACTAAATTGTTAACCTCTTTGTTGCATGATCGCGTGAACCTTTTTCATGCTATGCGATCATGTGACTAGGGTTTTATGTCGACCCCCCTTGATTTATTTTCCTAAGTCTCAGCGATTAATATTTCCTATGTTTTGACTTCATTCTTTCCTAGGCCTGACTCTAACACCATCTCGATCTAATGGTGGGCGCATGTTCTCATGAGATGTGTCAGAGCTATGTGATCTTAAGATGACTATTGATTCTCTTTATGACACAACACTTCAAACTGTGGGTCCAAGGTTACACATAGGTACAAATGGTGACTTCTCATTGGTCCATGTATTAGTTCGGTGGTAGTTGTTAGTGGGACCTAAGTTTATGGCTTGTCAGAGGGTCCTAACATTTTCAAAAAATCATTGACGGGCGCATGATCTTATGGGATGTGTCAGAGGTTTAAGATCATGCACCAACCATCGATTCTACCTTTTTTAGAGGGGATAAAGTGCGGTGGGTCCACATGCCAGGTGTGCTAATTTGGTGGTATTTGATTGGTCCACGTAGTAATGACTGGATATGCTATCAGTGGGGCCAAGTTTTTTGAGGTTCAGTGGGTTCTGACACTTGCAGAGCATCAATGGTCAGCATGTAATCTGATGGGTTTTTTCTGACACATTCGAACTTAAGATAGCTATTGATCTCTTTCGATGTCAGAGGGTTGTCAGGGTAGGGTAAGATTCTTCATCCGACAGTTGTCTTATAATCTGGAGGAATCTTGGAGGTCTATGCAAAGATGAGACAACCGTCGATTTTCTTGATGCGGGCCCAGTAAAGTTTCTCAATCTTTTTGGCGGTCTGGACAAAGTATTTAGCGGTCCTGATAAATGTTCAAAGGTTTTGCTTATTCGTGTGGAAAGGTGGTAGTACTCTAAATGTTTTGGCGATTTGGTGAACAAGTGTTTGTGTTGTCGCTAAATGAATTAGTGGAGGTAAAAAGTGTTCTACGAACTGGTGAAACTCTTTAGTTGCCAGTTCACTAGATGTAGCTGGGATGAGTTAGGTTTCCTTTATTCGCTAAGTTGTGGAGTTAAAGGTGGGTTAGTGTTTTCACTTCATGAATAAGAAATGCCTTGTCGCATGTTCGCTAGGGGTTAACCCAGGGATATCTTTTGAGTTAAGACAAAAGGCCAATGAAATAAAAGGATCTAACAGTCGTGATATAAAGTTGATCCAGATTCAAATGTTGATCATTGATTCACTACTGGCACCATAAACTAGCCGTTTAATTTCAAATTCAAATTTGTGAAGGGTTTCGTACAACTAGAAGGACTAAAATTCAATGTTTAAGTAGCTAGGGTTGGTGGAAATAATTTTCAAACTATTATAGTGTGGTCCAGGGTGTTCTATGATCATTTGCAGGGGTCTGTACTATGTTCTTTGTGCTCGAGGCGTGTTGCAGGTGGCTGAGCAGGTTGACAAATTGGGCATTTTCAAGGTTCTCAATACTTTCTCAGTGGTATTGTCATGATTGAGGATCACTCTGGGATTTGTTTTCTCCTGGTTGCCTAGGTTTCTTCCCCTGTATTTAAATTTTTGACTATTTTCAGTGGGTTGGGTGGTTGAAACACTAACCCTAGTCATCTGTAGCTTGTTGCAACCTATTTTGGCTTTCCAAGATGACTAGAGGGTATATATTGTAGCATTTTTGATTTTGTAGGGGTTCCAAAACTTTCTTTTTGGTCCCTGGTTGTTGTTGATGGTATTATACTGAACAAGGAGAACTTGTATTTAGGGTTTTGTTTCTCTTTGCATTTTGTTGTCTTGGTAATGTATTGATTATAAGAATTAATAAGAATACACTTGAATTCTTGTCTCAAACTTTTGACTGTCTTCTTGTTCTGATTATGGATTCATATATGTTAAGGTCACAAAGTGGATTAGCATATGGTAAACAAAGAGTATTGTGAGATCAGCTTGGAGTTCCTAACAAAGTTAGGATTAAAGCCTTTAGGGTGATTTCAGTGAGTTCATTGTTAGATT
Source organism: Chamaecyparis obtusa (assembly GCA_027943335.1). NCBI lineage: Eukaryota > Viridiplantae > Streptophyta > Pinopsida > Cupressales > Cupressaceae > Chamaecyparis > Chamaecyparis obtusa. Next base: position 2,000,822 of record BSBK01003032.1, read on the forward strand.
GGAATTTGATGACCAAGTTTGGGAGTGAGGGGAGTAATAGGAAAAGCACTTACTCTGAGTTCATGTGTATTTGTGTTAAGTTTAGGTTGATACATGTTATTAAGTGACTCTTTGCCCTGGGATAAGACACTAATCTATTCTTTGGAAGCAGTCCATCATCATCAATCACACACACAAATTAAATGATAAAATCTTCAATTAGTTAGTAAGGGGTATAATTGTCTATTAGTTAGTGATTCCTTTCAAGAAGTGAATCAAGGGTACACCCGCCTAAGAATCTTGTCTCAAAGTGTAGGAGGATCTCTTTGTTGATCCTTGTTAATTGGCCCTCTTCCTTGTGGACTTTGGAGTGGTGATAGAGTCAGAGTATTATTAAAGTTATCCATCAAAGTATAAATCTACAAGTTGAAGATCAAAGGGAACTCCCAATAGGTAGCAAGAAGGAACATGGGATGGTTGATTGATAGGTTCCAAAAATTTTGTCGATGGAAGGAGGTGTTGGTACCTACAAAAAATTTCATGGCTGTAGCACTTTTCTTCTGGTCCCTGCATGTTTTTATGTCTCTGGCCTTAAAAACCCTTGGCAAAAATTCAAAATCTAGCCATTATAGTGAAAAAACCCTAAGAATGCCTTGGTCCTGTTATATTTCTTCATTACCTTTTTCGGGCCCCTTTACTGATCTAAAATGCATGTGTGCATTTCTTTTTTCAATTGGTCACTTATTCATTTAATCCTCTGGCGGTTAGTCTTTTTGTTCAGCGATTTAGTGAATACATGTTTGTCGCTGGTTCGCTTGGTTCCTGACGGTTATATCTTTTCTCTCGACGATAGGGCGAACACAGCGTTCACATATTCTCTTGTTCCTAGCGTCTTATCTCCTAACTACTGGCAGCTTGGCCTGGTGATTTCTTCTCTTTAGTCATGTGTTCATGTGGTCTGTGGGCCTGGCTTTTCTTTCCATCTTAATCAATGGTTTCCGTGTAAGCGCATAGAATCTTTTTAGCCTTTCAGATCATGCGCCAATCATCCATTTCACTAGGTGTTCAAGTCAGTATAAACGGTGGGTGCAAAATGACACGTAGGTATAGTTGGCAATTTCTGATTGGTCCACGGGTGAATGACTGGATATGCTATCAGTGGGAGCTGATTTTTTGAGACTCAGAGGGTTCTGACATCTATAGTTGATCAATGGCGGGAATAAGTTCTTATGGGATGTGTCAGAGGTTTGAGATTATGTGACGGTCATTGATTTTACCTTTTTCAAAGTGATAAAGTAAAGCGGGTACACTGCTAAGTTTATTTGATTTGGCAGTGTCTCATTGGTTGAGGAAGGATGATGTGGAGCTTGTCAGTGGGACCTGAGTCAGAAAGATTGATTGACGGTCGGTGCGTGATCTGATGGAATATTCTTTATCTTTTAGATCATGTGCCAACCATCCATTTTGATGCCAGAGGGTCAGTGGGTCCTGTGTCAGAAGTGATTGGGTAGTTTTCAATGAATGGTATAGCGACAAGTGGCATAAAGTGGGCCCAAGTGGGGGTCTAAGGTTTAGCAGTCTGGATAAATCAAGTTAGTGGCCCGACAATTTTTTAAAGGTTCATTCATTCATGCAATAAGATGGTAGTTCTCCAAATTGACTGGCGATTCAGCAAACAAGTGTTCACGTAGTTGCTAAACCTTTTGGTGATAAGATAAAGTATTTTGTGAATGGCCGATTACTTTCAATCACTGGTTCACCAAATGTGATCGAGGTTGGTTTTTTTCTTTTGTTATCTAGTTTGTGGGGTTAAGCAGTGAGTTAGTATTTCATTTCACGAACAGGAAAATGCTTTGTTGCATGTTCGCTAAAAGTTAACCTAGGAATATCTGTTAAGTTAAATCATGAAGCTCGTGAAAAGTGAAAGATCTAGCAGTCAGGACATAAAGTTGATCTCAGTTTAAATGTGGATCGCCGATTTGCTGTTGGCGCTTTGAAATGACCATTGCAGTTTGAATTCAAATTCTAGAGGGTTTCTGAGCGACAGGAAGGATTGAAATTGAATGCTTTCATGGCTGGATTTGGTAGAATTGGTTTTTCCAACTGTTGCAGAGTGGTCCAGGGTGTCTGATGATTAATTGTAGAAGGTTTGTACATTGAAAATATAGGTAATCACTTGCTCGAGGTATGTTGCAGGTGAATAATCAGATTGTTTAGCATGGTAGATTCATGATCTCCAGTATAGTACTCTGAGATTCTTCATAAATTAAGATCATTCTTGGATTTGATTGTAATAATCACCTGGGTTTCCATCCTTGTAATAAATTTTTGACTATTTCTAGTTGGTCTAGTGGGTGAAATCCTAACCCTAGTCATCCGTAGCTTGTTGCATCCTATTTTGGGATTTCAAGATGACTAGGGGGTATATATTGTGGTATTTTTGATTTTGTAGGGGTTCCAAAATTTTTTCTTGAGTTTCAAGTCTTTTGGTCCCAGGTTGCTGATGATATTGTATTGAAGAAGGACAACTTGGATCTAGTTTCTGTTTCCTAGCATTTTGTTATTTGGTAATGTATTGATTTTGCAAATCTGAATGAGAAGATACTTGGATTCCAATCTCATATTTGTGTATGTCTTCTTATCTTATTCTTGGGCTCATATATGTTAGTTTCACAAAGTGGGTTAGCATATGGCAAACAAAGAGTATTTTGAAATTATCTTTGAGTTCCTAACAAAGTTAGGATTGAAGTCTTTTTGGTAGTTTTAGTGAGTTCATGGCTAGATAAGGATTTGATGTCATGGTATGTGAGGGAGAGGGATAATAGGCAAAGCACTTATTCTAAATTCAAGGGTGTTTGAATTGAGGTTTTCAGTTGATATATGTTGGTGATTGATTCTATGCCCTGGTTAAGGCACTGGTCCATTCTCTAGAAGCAGTCCATCATCATCAACTGCACACACATTTAAATGATAAAATCTTTCAATCAGTTAGTAAAGGGTATAGTGGTATAACATTTAGTGATTCCTTTCAAGAAGTGAATCAAGGGTACACCTGCCTGAGCACCTTGGCTCAAAGTGTAGGAGGATCTCTTTGATCCTTGTTAATTGTCCCTTTTACTTGTAGACTTTGGAGTGGTGATAGAGTCAGTGACATTAAATTGTCAATCATAGTGTAAACTTGCAAGTTGAAACCAAAAGGACAACCAATAGGAGGCATTGACAATTATAGAGATAAATAGTGTGGAAGAATGGGGGCAAAGAATCCTTTCTCCAATTGATGTTCTTGGAGGTTTGGACAAAGGAAAACTTCTTATTTTTGTGATATGGAAGTATCCATGACATTTATTAGGTTGGCCATGAGGGCAAAGAATAAAAAGGAACAATGTAGCGCCCTACCCAACAATATCTATTTATAACCTTAATTGTTCCTTGTGTTGAATCACATCTTCTTCTCTCCTGAAAGATTTCAAAATGTATTTCTCAGTAAATGCATCACAGAGAGTTCCACTATACTTGGAGGCTTTGCCACTATTGTGGACTGTTATGAAGCCTTAATTAAAATTCAAACATAGCTACATGAATGACAACCTTAATGGATTATGAGTTTTGAAATTTTATAATTAGGCTAAGAAAGGCACACACCCTTGACCTAGGTATTTGACAAAGATAAATTCTTAGAAACACCTATCCTTATGTTTATAATTATCTAATGAAATTTATTATTTTTATTCTCACAACTAGGGAGAGTGTAAACATAAATTCACCATATTTCATTATTTGCTACATATTTCATCATGTAGTTACGTATTATTGCATAGTTACAATTAAAATAATTATATTCACGTATTTATATAGACGATTCACCTTCATTCAATAAAACATGTAAGCTTTTGATATTTCTTAAATATATGTTATTAGAGAAAATATGATGATACAAATATGATTCATTTTGTGATTGTAACATGAATAGAATGAGAGAACATGGATATTTAATTATCTAATCTTGAATGTATAACTATGGAAGGTGTTGTAAAAAGGATCAAAAAATAGTTCCTTAGGTAGTAGTGACTAATAGGCTTTGGAAAGTAACAAGTAGATGGAACTGCGATCATTCTAGTATTGAAGTAGCTTGTATACATAATTTTAGACCTAAAACTTATGAATAAGACTCCAATAAAACTCCAATCAAATTATGAAAGAGTGAAGCGTGTAAGGTGAAAACCATAATTTTAATATTAGAAAGGATCATGCAATAAATGACATCACACTTTTCCAGGTTTGGAAATATTAATTTCTTTTATATGCTTCATGATGGATTAGCATTGTGTCTACTATAAATTTAACTTAGAAAGTATTATACAATCCAAGTATGTGGTAAAAATAATGTATTACACTTATTACTTGTACATTGGCATGGATGCTGTGCAAGAGGAAAGCTAAAGAATTGTAAGAGTGACCATGATTTGAGGAGTACTAATGATGGTTAACAACTCATTGTTTCTTTATTATGCACAAGGAAGGAGAAATTGGGTGAATTAAATATAAGACCGATGTGAAAGTGAAAGATTTGTTAGCTACATATTCTAAGGAGAATTGTATTGTTAAAATTTTCTAATCTATTGTAAGGTTTCAAAAATAAGTTATGATTTAATAAATTATTTGGTACATGAAATCTTTCTAGACTTTGATTTGATTGAAATCCAACCATACACACTTAAATGAAGTCACATATTTACATCCAAGAAAGAACAATGACATTAGTATATTGTGATCTAGAAGCATTGATTTTTTTGCAATGAGATTCATTGGGTGTATCTTGGATCATTAGGTATGATTAAGACATTTGAGAATATTTTATTATTTTTTGTGAAGGTAGTTGAAGTTTGAAGTAGTCATCCTCTACTTGAAGTACCAGATCAACTTGTATACATTAAAGCCATGCAAAACCATTTTTAATTTACATGTACTGTTTATTTATGTCACTCCATTGTATTTGTATGATTTTTTTACACGTGATCATGGGTTCAGGGTTTTTGAGGTATTTTAAAATGATTTGGTGTGATAAGGGAAATAAGGGGATTTTCTTTTGGAGGTAAATGGGTGCATAATTGGTCTAAAACATCATTTAAAAAAAAAATGATCACGCATTATGTTTCTATTCTCAATGCCAACCATTTTATCCTTAATGCAAATTTGGGAGATTGACATTCTTGTACCATTGAAGACCCTGATGCAATTGGATAGAGTGTAAACACATCAACTAGAGGCTTGTGACACTAAAGGATGGAAGAATTTCTGTTATTCCAAGTTAGTTTCTCACTTTGAGATGACGCTTTGAATAGGAAGCATTTTGGATTTATTTATTTATTTATTTTTAATTATAATTTATGGATATGAAGGATGCATATGCATATATTGTGAAGTTTGATCTTTGAAAGAAAATAAGGGATTTGGTGTGGAGATTAATATATATTATTGTCTATCAACCTTACAAGACTATAATGGAGAATTATAACCTTCCTAGGGTCATCTGAAAACTTGATGGAGCTCTATCACAACTCAATATAGATTATTATCAAGTAATTCAAGAATCCATGATTCAAGAGTTGGGGACTGAGAACTCAAGAATTAAGCTTGATGTACACCCTATCAAGGGTCACAAGTGAACTTGATGGAAGTTATCTCAATTAGGATTTGTTTCATCAAAGAAAGATCTTCTCAAGAATGTGTAATTATTTTTATGTAGTTAAAAAGTTTTTTTATGAAATCCTTATGAGATTCCCTTGATAAGGTGAAAAATAGTAAAAAATATCGTCAAGGTTATGAAAAAAAATAATGAGGGTGATAATTTAAACATAAATTTTGATAAGTTTGGTACATTAAAAGAGATATACTTAAACCACATATTCATTACACTCTTCAATAGAAAGTGTTGTGAAATATTAGTGAATACTCTCAAAATAGAAGGCTAATTGTATGATAAAATCCAAAGGCCTTACATTGTTGGCGTATTACAGTGAAGTCACAGTTATCACAACTGTTAAAATAACCACAACTAGTAATCCTTGTTGTATAAATATTTGATCTCTTTAACTAATAATACATCAACGCATTTCTTCTCTGATGTATTCATTTGGTGTCAGAGTACTACTATTTTTAAGGCCATTCTATGAAGAGACAAAAGTTATGATATTGAGAGTGGAATTGCCCATTAATTGAATGAGATCAAATTATCTCTTGATTTATTCTTTAGGTGGATCCAAAGATTGGGCTTGAGAGTGTAAATAAATAGGAGAAAACAAAAGATAATTTTTACTCATCAAATGACCATGTATCCTGTGAAGCAACTGTTACCCTAATTTTCCTGTGCATGAAATTTGGCTAAATATCTATCCCAAGGTCTTTGTTTTTATCTTGCCAGGCATGCTTGAAAATTTCATGAAGTTGTGCCTTGTCCTTTGGCCTCTGCAAATTGTTTTATCCCCTAGTCTACATTTAAAAATTCATAAAACTAGCTGTTACCCAAAAAACCCTAAGGCCCTGTTCTAATTTGTAGTTTACTTTATCAGCCACTTAAGTACCTTCATTTCACATGTGCATTTTAATTTCCTTCAGTCGCCAAATCTCCAATTCTTGGCGGTTAACCCCTTAACACTTAGCGATTTGGCGAGCGGTTACCATTTCAGTTGGCGGTCTCGGTTCAGTGGCCAAATCAAGATTCTAGATTTGATGGTTGTCGCATGATCTCATGGCCTCGAAAGATTCCATGAGATCTTGTGATGATTGTCAATCTTCCTGCCTACAGAGTTCATTTGTCAGTGGGTCCTACCACATAGTCTGAGCTATGCATTTGTGATTGGTCAAGGTTGGTGATGTGGTGCCATGTCAGCACGGGCCTGGTAGGTTGTCAGTCGATGATGATCTAATGAATGGCACATGATCTAAAGGAGATTTTCTAACACATGAGATCATGCGACAGCTGTTGATGCTGCTTTATTGCCATGGCTCTAACAGTGGGTCCTCTTTTTTGATGAGCTCGCTCCTCATTGGCTAGGGTTTTGAACAAGTGAAAGTTTGTCAGTGGGGTCGGCTTCCTCAAAGGATTAAGTTCTGAGTAGGATCGACGATCATCATTATATCACCAAGGTAAGATGCATGCTATTTAAGTTGGCGGTATAATGACAACCATCCGATGAAGATAAAGAAGGCCGTGGGTCCGCATTGTCAGATGGGTTGATGTGTAAAGCTTGTGATTGGCTGGTTGGTATGCTAAGTGGTAGTTGTTAGTGGGTCCCCGGGGTCAGGGATTTCTAAAGAGCTTAACATCCAGTTTGATCTGGTGGTTCTCATTATACAGGGGATCCAAGATGCTCAACTTTTAGCATCATGGTATAGCGACAACTGTTTGATGCTCTTTCTGTAGGTTGTGAGTCTATGTCTGTCAGACGTGCTGATTTGCTCACATTTCATTGGTTGCTGACTTCCAGGTGGTAGTTGAACTATCAGAGGGGGAAGTTTAGGCTATTTTTTTGAGTGCATCGTAGCTGTTCATCTACCGGGAGGGGTTTCTCATCGATGGTGATGTTTTAAATTTGGCACTATTTGTTATATTTTAAAAATTCAAATGATTTCTATTCATTTCGCTAGGGTTTTACATTCTTCTAGCCATGCATGATGTCGGGTACCTCAGGAATTTAATTCTCAGGACATTTGTGGGTGGGGAAGTTGATGGAGATGACTATTGGATGGCGTTGCAGGGTACTGTGCCATGTTTTCATGCCAGGAGATGCTAGAAAGAGTTGGCACCACCTTTTGAATGGTACTATTACCCAGGGAAATATGATCAGGCTGTGAGTATTCATGGTGGGCTTTGTTGCAGGTGGGTGGATGAGTTGAGGTTGTTGTGTCTGTAGGAGGGCTTAGTATAGGATCAACACATAAAGAAAAGATATAATTTTATCACTGGTGTTCTCAGAGATTTTGATGATGATAATCAGTGTACCTAGGGTTTGATATTGTATTGCTATACCTATGTAACCCTAGTTAGGTTAGTTTTGACTCCTACCTGCGTGCGGTTGAGTTGTATATAGTTCTTTTTGGAGCCTTAGTGCTAGAGTTGGACAATTGTAAAAGATAAATTCACCTTTCTTGAGAGTTATTTGTGGCATTTTCTCTACCCTCTAGCTTCTACAGTTTTAAATCTTTCATTGATGATTCAGATATTACAGAGGTATTTTGTGACAATTCTTCATGTCCCTATGCTTCCTTGCCTAAATTATCTCTTATTGAATCTAAGTATATGTATGTTTTGAGTGATATCTTAGGGTTCCTGATCCCTCTCTCTTTCTACAATTTTGTGTATTATTGTGGGTGATCTGATTTGAATGCTCTTGTGGGTATACCTCAACCCCCTGACAATTTGTCTCATTCCTATGCCGAGTTGTAGAGGTGAATGTTTGTCTGTAGGTTGTAGATTGTGTCTAAATTCTTAAGAATGCTATTGTTTGTGAAATTATTTCTTTCCCTAAACAACCTCTTTCTATTGCAGACCCTTCTATGAAATATTTATGTAGGCCTATTTAGTGAGTTGTGATCTCCTAGACCTAAGTTGTTCATTATTTTCATCCTTTATACTGAGATTCAAACCCTTCATTTCGGTGTATCACCTAGTAGGTAGTTTTCTTTCAAGTTATTTCCCTTTCAGCATTCCTTCTATCCCTTTTCCCTCAAAGTTTTTTCCTTTCCTGTCTAGAAGCAAATTAGGGTGATTATCTAGGAGGAACCAGCCTAGAACTTGGAGGTCTCATCTCAGTTAGAATAGGTCCCACACCTGGAGATGATTCCCATGTTATACTAGGTTATCAAGACTATGAGATCTTGAAACAAGGGTGCAAACTTAGTGTATAACAATTCTAGCATGCTCGGTGGGACCAGTAAAGAAGTTTATTGTTTGAAGTTATGTTATCTTTGATATATAGATTGCATAATACAAGCTTTTAGAAGTTGTTCTATCAAGTATATTTGGTGACTCCACCGATTTCAAAGATCTAGGCCAAGCTTGTTCAAGGTTTATGAGAAAGATTGAGACTAGGAGCTCAAAACCCATTAAATTTTCAGAGTTGCCCTCAAAGGGAAGTCATAAAGGTGGGTCTACTTAGAGAACATCCCCTGCAAGGAGAGTTCAATCAACACCACCTGATACTTCAAAAAAGAGACCTTTTCCCTTTCATTCCAGAAGGAGAGGCAGATCTCTAACCAAAGATCTAGAAGAGGATTCAAATCTAGGAGCAAATACAACCCATATAGTTGTTAATCTTTAGAGTCCAACTCCTACAATGGCTAGACAGTTTGCCTTTGCACCATTCAACCAAGGAAGTCCCTTGGCATTTGCTCAACATCATGATGTGCCTTTGGTGGCACTAAAGAGTATACTTGATTTCATAGGTGAAGGGTAGATAACTACTTTTGAACACATAAGAGATGTGACCACCATCTGTAGCATACACAACATAACTCAAGAGGATGTGGCCACAAAATTATTAGCAGCCTCTCTAAAAGGTAAGGCTCTAGAATGGTTTAGAACTCTAACTGTTGGTTCCATTACTTCCTGGGATGAATTAGGGGATGCATTAAGTAAGCATTTTGAGGATAAATCAGATAACTCATCTCTAGTTGAGCAGTTAACAACCATTAAGAGAGACCCTCAAGAGAAAATGATAGATTACAATAGTAGATTTCTCAAAGTTCATGGAATAGAATTCCAGTCTCTGTGAGACCATCAGCTGACCATGCTTTCCTTTACTACTTGCAAAGTCTAAATGGTCAAATTTCTATCATGATCCAATCTATGGGTGGTACTTCTTTACCCCAAGCCTTTGACATAGCTATCAGGGCTGAAAATTGTTTAATCCAAGAAGACATGATTTCTAGAAGGCCTCCAATGCCCATCTTCCCTAGCCTTTAGCCAATTACACATGCACAAGTACCCCCATTTACCCCTATTTCTACCATACTAGCACCTCAGGCTAGTACTAGTGACCAAGAGCTAAAGGCAGGTTTCTCTCAGGAGTTATAAGAAATAAAGAGTAGTCAACAAACTAGTATACAAGAAATGACAAATTTGTTGCAGACCTTGACTAAAGAGGTCACAAATTTAAAGAAGCAAGATCAAGGAATCAAACCATCCTTTTAGCCACAAGGCCAAGGTCCTAATCAACAATATCAGAATCAAGGAAAGCCTTAACAACAAAATAGGCCATCATACCAAGGAGGCTATCAAGGACAAAGACAAATTTTTAATTAGAGACCATTCCAACCATATAACCCTGCACCCCTTAATTCCGCAAATCTAGTGAGGGATATGGTCCCTAGTCAAAATAATGTGGCTATGGATAATGAATGGTGTTTTCCTTGTAATCAGCCTCATAATCGGGCTACATGTTTAAATGGATGGATGAACCAAGCTCTGATGGTTCAAAATGCCTCACAAGCTCAATCAGAGGTTTTATCCAGTGGGTCAGTTCCTCAACAAGAATCACAAGAGAATGAGACTACTCTTTTCAATTGAAAGCAACTAGACTTCAATGGAGTTAATGATGAGGTTGCTTTTGTTTCTTATACAAGAGCAAAGAGAAGAGCTCAAGACATGGAGAGAGCAGATTACAATGCCAAAGCCACTATATCTGTAGAGCCACTGCAGCAAGCTAATCCCATCACACCTAAGGAGGCTCCTATCATTACAAGAAAAGAAGGCCAATAGTCTAAATAAGTGGAGCCCATCATAGTAAAGGCACAACCAAGAGTACACACTATGACACCTTTTAATATTGTAGACAACATGAAGAAGGTGAATGTCACCATGTCCATGTGGGACTCTTTGGCTATCCTAGGGCAGTCTGAAATTTTGAAGGCCATGACTGAAGTAACAACTCCTCAACATACAAAAGAAGCCGCAAAGCCAATATTGGTTAACACTAATCAACAAAAGGAGGCTCCAAGTAGCAACTCCAAGACCAATGCCACATAAGGTAGGAATTCAAAGGCACCTCCCTTTTATGTATCTTTAATCATTGGAAAATCTTTAGTGCATAATTATATGGTAGATAGTGGAGATACTAGCACTATAATGCCCAAGAAAGTAGCTGACCAATTAGGACTAAAATATGAACCCTTCCAAAAGAAGGTTACCCAACTTGATGGATCCTTAGTCAATACTATAGGTGTGGCCAGGGATACTAGTCTGATCCTTTATGCTAGTCCTAATTTCTCCATCCTCTTTGATATATATATCATAGATCTCCCTACCCTATTTGCTATATGTCTTTCAAGGGAGTTTATAGCCAAGATAGGAGGCTACCTATCTTCTGACTTGTCTCATATGTTATTTCATACAAGATATGGTACCAAGGTTACCATTAAATCAAAACCATTAGCAGCACACTATATAGAACCTTACGTGTCCAATACTATCAATGCAAACTACCCCATATTTGATGACAGTGACTTCCAAACCATTAGTGAAGCAGACACTAAGATAGAAAGTATCCCTGATATTCTTCTAGATGAAAGAGATTTAGAGGCCCAAGAAAATTTAATCTAGGATTTTGGTTTGGGAAGTTATTTGATACAAGAAAGTGGAGCCATACAACCAAGCCTTCTCAAAAAAGACACTGATTCAGAGGATCAGAATAATCAGGTTTGGGAACTATTCTTTGATGGAGCTAGAAGTAGACATGGTTCTAGTGGTGGTGCTATGCTAGTGTCTCCAAAAGGAGAAAGGTATTATACTACCTTTAGATTCAGTTTCTCCTACACTAGTAATACTGCAGAGTATGAAAGTCTAGTCAATGGACTAGAGTGAGCTAGAAAAAGAGGGCTTAAGGTCTTAAAAGTTTATGGTGACAGTGAGTTAGTTGTCATCCAAGTTAGAGGGATAAGTGAAACCAAGAATGACACTTGGAGAGCATACAAACATAGAGATTGGGATGCAATTGAAGATTTTTGTGCTTTCAATATTGTTGCCATCCCTAGGAAACTAAATCAAAATGTAGATAGGTTAGCTACAGTTGGATCTTAGTATGATATTCCAAATAGCATTTCAAAAGAGGTAGATCAACAACATATCAAAGTGATTGTTAGATCTTCTATTCCTGATAATGATTTCAATTGGCAAGTGTTTGACAATGATGAACAAATTCTGCGATTCTTGTTTGAAGAGGATGTCTTTTCAGAACACAATCAAGATAGGCTATCACAAAACTATGGTGATCAAGTGATACAACTTAAGTCTAATAAGATGCCTAGAGGTCTTGCCATCTTAGAGACTATCTTCAACAAGGATGATGAAGTCAAGAAAAATAAAGCTAGCTTAGTAGTCCAACAAGAACATTGTGTTGAACTAGAGTTGGAACTAGGTAAGAGCTTACAATTTGGAAAAGTGAATACTGATTTGGAAAAGAAAGATTACACACAACTTTTCAAATAATTTAGTGATGTTTTTGCATGGAAATATGAAGACCTTAAAGGTTTTGACCCTGCCCTTTCTTAGCACACTATTGAATTAGAACCAAATGCCAAACTAGTAAGGCAAAAGCAAAGGTTTGTTAATCCCAAGCTTGAGCCACTCGTGCATAAGGAAGTGCTCAAATTGATAGAAAGTGGTATCATCTACCCCATCAAGCATACTAGTTGGGTTTCCAACCTTGTTCCTATCAGGAAGAAGAATGGGGAGTTGAGGTTATGTGTTGACTTCAGGGATCTTAATAGGGCTTCCTTAAAAGACCACCATCCACTGCTCTTTATGGAACAAATCTTACAATATGTCTCTAGATCTGAGAGATTTTCATTGTTGGTTGGCTATTTAGGATACAATCAAATCCCAGTTAATGATGAGGATCAATATAAGACTGCATTTACAACCAAGTGGGGAACCATGGCTTATCAAAAGATGCCCTTTGGTTTGTCAAATGTAGGTGCTACATTTCAAAAGACAATGGATATGGCCTTTAAGAGCCTAATGTACAAGTTTGTGTTGGTCTACTTGGATGATATAACTATCTATTCAAAGCATGCAGTAGACCATATCAAACATCTGAGGAAGATTTTTGAAAGGTGTAGAGAGTTTGGGATATCTCTTAATCCCAAGAAATGTGTGTTTGTAGTTCATGAAGGAAAATTGTTGGGATGTGTAGTATCCAAAGAAGGGATCATAGTAGATCCTAAGAGAATTGTAGCTATCTTAGAGCTACCATTTCCACATCATAAGAAAAGTCTCCAATCTTTCATAGGAAAGATTAACTTTGTTAGGAGGTTCTTGCCTAACATTGCAGATTTACTCAAGCCCTTGACAACCATGTTAAAGAAGAGTTCAACTTTCAGCTGGACTAAAGAAGGAAAAGCCAATTTCCAAGCTATCAAAGAGGCCTTAACAGAGGCTCCTACTCTCTTAAACCCAAATTTCAATAAGGATTTTATCCTTTATGCTTATGGAGGTCAGGATGCCATATCTGCAATGTTGACTCAAGAAAATTTAGGAGGATTGGAGCAACCCATTGCTTTCTTTAGCAAAGGTTTAGAGGAGTATGAATAGAGATACTCTTTTGTAGAGAAACATGTACTTTCTATGGCAAAGAGCCTTAAAAAGTTCAGATATTTGTTGACCCATAGCAAGGTACACTTGAAAGTTACTCATCCAAGTGTCAAAGAATTTTTGCTTTCCAAAGACGTAAATGAGAAAAGAGCTAGTTGGATCACCAAGGTGATGGAATATGACATAGATATTCAAACTACCAAGTTGGTTAGAGGAAGAGGTCTTTGTGAGCATTTGGTAGAGGATGAAAGTTCAAAGAAATGAGAGAAAATGGATGCATCTATGGTGGTGCATTCTATAGAAGAACAAGCCAAGGCAATAAGTTGGTTGCCTAATATGATCAATTACTTGAAGACAGGACAATGTCCTGCAAGCCTAGACTCAACAAAAAGAAAGTATTATAGATTAAATCTATTCCTTTTGTGTTGATAGATGAAGTTCTTTTCAGAAAGGATCACAGTGGTGTCCTTTTAAGATGCATAGATTCAGAAAAGATAGCTGATGTCCTATTTGAGTTTCATGATGGACCTTTTGGAGGTCACTTTTCTCCTAGGACTACTACTTTTAAAATCATGAGGGCCAGGTACTATTGGCCATTTATCTTTAAGGATAGTCATGAGTATGTGAGAAAATGCATCACGTGTGCCATGTTTGCAGGGAAAGAAAGGCTTGCAACCTTGCCCCTACAGCCAGTTAGAACAGAGCAACCTTTCATGAAATGGGGTATAGACTTCATTGGCATGATCAATCCTCCATCTAGTGTAGGCCATAAATGGATAATCACTGCAACAGATTACTTCACCAGATGGACAGAAGTAGTTTCCTTAAAAGAATCAAATGAGAGTGCCGTATTAAGTTTTTATGATGATATAATTCATAGGTTTGGCACTCCTGATTCCATCATCTTAGATAATGCATTGGCATTCACAGGCCTCAAAGTCTCAGAGTGAGCAGTCAAGAATGGCATCTATCTAAATACTAGTTCAAATTACTACCCCCAAGGCAATGGCTTAGCTGAATCAACAAACAAGAATTTGATTAAGATAATCAAAAAGACCCTGCAAGACAATCAGAGGGATTGGCATACTAAAATGAGGTCTTCCTTATGGCTAGACAAAATTACTCCAAAGAAGATCATTGGGAATTCTCCTCATGTGTTAGTGTATGGAAAAGAGGCCAAGTTGTCTATCTCAGTTGAATTACCAGCTCTGGACTTGGCTACTCAATATGCCCTATTTGAAGAAGGAGATCCCTTGCAGATCAGATATGCTCAGTTGATGGAGTTGGAAGAACTCAGAGATAAATCAATGCAGGATATGGAATTCCATCAGATCCAAATAAAGAAAATTTTTGATAAGAGGGCTAGGGTCAAAAATTTCAAAGTTGGGGATGTAGTTCTCAAATGGGATGAGTTCAAATCAAGGCCTGGCAGACATACAAAATTTGATT
Organism: Chamaecyparis obtusa; assembly: GCA_027943335.1. NCBI lineage: Eukaryota > Viridiplantae > Streptophyta > Pinopsida > Cupressales > Cupressaceae > Chamaecyparis > Chamaecyparis obtusa. Next base: position 2,015,838 of record BSBK01003032.1, read on the forward strand.
CATTCTGGAGAGGACCATTTGTTATAAAAGAGTGGAAGGGGTCTAATGCTTTTTAGCTATCAACTCTTGGAGGAGATGCCTTGCCTATATCAGTCAATGGTTTCCATTTGAAGCCCTGCTTTGAGGTTAATCCCTCTCTGTAAATTCTTGTAAATATGTGTTTCTTGTTTTCTTTCCCTATTTTTCTAGGTTAGTTTCCTACTTTTCAAGAAGTTCCTATGCACAGGTTCATCCTTCTATTTCAGTTTTGTCTCTCTGTCAAAATTTTGTGCTTAGTATGACTCCATGCCCAATGAGTTAATGTTAAGGCCACTAATCCATGCCTAGCAGGCTGACATCTAGCAAAAATCACCAAAATTTTACCTTAATTTTCCTATGCATGCAATTTGGCTAAATATCTATCCCAAGGTCTCTATTTTTATCCTACCAAGCATCCCTAAAAATTTCATGAAGTTGTGCCTTGTCCTTTGGCCTTTGAATATTATTTTATCCCCTGGTCTGCAGTTAAAAATTCATAAAACTACTCGTTACCCAAAAAACCCTAAGGCCCTATTCTAATTTGCAATTTACTTTATTAGCCACTTAAGTCCCTTCATTTCACATGTGCATTTTAAAATCCTTCAGTTGCCAAATCTCTGATTCCCAGTGGTTAACCTCTTAACACTTAGCGATTTGGTGAGTGGTTACCATTTCAGTTGGCGATCTCAGTTCAACGGCCAAATCAAGATTCTAGATCTGATGATTGTCACATGATCTCATGGCCCCAAAAGATTCCATGAGATCTTGTGATGATCTTCGATCTTCCTGCCTGCAGAGTTCATTTGTCAGTGGGTCCTACCACATAGTCCAAGCTGTGCATTTGTGATTAGTCAGGGTTGGTGATGTGGTACCATGTTAGCACGGGCCCAGTAGGTTGTCAGTTGATAATGATCTAATGGCTGGCACATGATCTAAAGGATCTTTTCTGACACATGAGATCATACGACAGCCATTGATGTTGCTTTATTACCGTGGCTCTGATAGTGGGTCCTCTTTTTTGATGTGCTCGCTCCTCATTGGCTGGGGTTTTGAATAGGTGGAAATTTGTCAATGGGGTTGGCTTCCTCAAAGGATTAAGTTTTGAGTAGGATCGACGATCATCATTATACTACCAAGGTAAGATGCATGCTATTTAAGTTAGTGGTATAACGATAATCATCTGATGAAGATAAAGAAGGCCGTGGGTCCGCATTGTAAGATGGACTGATGTGTAAAGCTTGTGATTGGCTGGTTGGTATGCTACATGGCAGTTGTTAGTGGGTCCGTGGGGTTAGGGATTTCTAAAGAGCTTAACATCCGGTTTGATCTAGCGGTTGTCATTATACTAGGAATCCAAGATGCTTGACTTTTAGCATCATGGTATAGCAACAACCGTCTGATGCTCTTTCTACAAGTCATGGGTCCAAGTCTATCAGACGTACTGATTTGCTTGCATTTCATTGGTTACTGACTTCTAGGTGGTAGTTGACCTATCAGAGGGGGAAGTTTAGGCTATTTTTTTGAGTGCATCATAGTTGTTCATCTGCTAGGAGGGGTTTCTCATCGATGGTGATGTTTTAAATTTGCCGCTATCTATTATATTTAAAAAATTCAAATGATTTCTACTGGTTTCGCTAGGGTTTTGCATTCTTCCAGCCATGCATGACATTGGGTAGCTCAGGAATTTAATTCTCAGGACATTTATCGGTGGGGAAGTTGATGGAGATGACTGTTGGATGGTGTTGTAGGGTACTGTGCTGCATTTTCATGCCAGGAGATGCTAGAAAGAGTTGGCACCACCTTTTGAATGGTATTGTTACCCAAGGAAATATGATCAGGTTGTGAGCATTCTATTGGTTGTGGATTATTCCCTTTGATCTTCAACTTGCAAATTTACACTTTGATGGATAATTCAAATAAAATCCTGACTCTATCACCACTCCAAAGTCCACAAGGAAGAGGGCCAACTGAAAAGGATCAAAGGATCCTTCTTCTCTTTGAGCTTCAGTGCTCAGGCGGGTGTACCCTTGACTCACTTCTTCAAAGGAGTCTCAAAATGATGTATACAATGCTCAACACAAATCTATAAAAGGTTTATCAAATGAATGTTTATGTTTGTGGTTGTTAACCATGCATACCTCAAGAGGAAAGACCAGTGCCTTATCCCAGGGCTCAGAATCACCTAACTATATACCTCAACTGACTACCTCAAATCAAACATAATGGAAACTAGAGTAAGTGCTTTGCCTATTACCCCTTTCCCTCAAGCACAAGGACATCAAATTCTATACCTGGCTGTAAACTCACTGAATTCACCTAAAAGGCTTTAATCCTAACTTTGTTAGAAACTTAGAGATGGATTCAAAATACTCTTTGTTTACCATACATTAACACACTTTGTGATATTAACATATATGAGCTCATAGACAAGCACGAAGACATACACAAGATACAAGATTGGGATTCAATCATGTTTTCATTACCAAATCTAGAATCAGCATACAATTAGAATGACACCAAGATGAGAAAAGTCACAAAACCAGACTTCTATCAGTATATACAGTCAAAAACCTGGGACCAAAAGCAATAAAATTTTGGAACCCTTGCAAAGTCAAAAATTCTCTAATTTATACCACTAGCTGCCTTGGGATCCTCAAGATCAGATGCAACAAGCTTTAGATAGCTAGGGCTAAGGTCTCAACCACCCAACCTGCTGGAAATGGTCTAAAAGTTATTATAGGGGTGGGAAACACAAGCAGCCCGGAGAAAAAAAAATTCAAACAGATCTGCAATCATGAGAACCTGTGAGCCAAGATAGAGAACTAGGAGCTGCCATGAAAATCAGTCAAATCGGCCACCTGCAAATAACTCCTTGAGCACAAAACCATACTCCACCAAGTACAAAACCTCCTTTGCAATTAATCACATAGACCCTGGACCACATCGCAACAACCAAACTAATCCAATTAGACCGCTAAAACATTTAAGACCAGTCCTTCCTGTCACAAAAAAATCACTGCAAGTTTGAATTTGAATTCCAACGATCACTTGATGGCTTCGCGGGCTTTATGTTCTTCAACTTGTTTGCCCTTAGTCACGCAACCACGCAGTCACAATTTGACCACCACAAGAAAATGGGCCACACAAAATATGCTTGGTTGCATGATCACATAACCCAGAAATGGGTTATGTGAACATACGACAACCCGCTAACACTATGCCTCGGCCCCGCAAACAATCTACCAAGCCTCAGACCTGGGCCCACCTGCCATGTGTCACACCACCACTCGCCCGGTCACTGCAAACAAAGACCCCACATATCTGGGGAGCTAGTGACCAAAGAACCTCTTCCAGTTCGCAAAATGCTTTGCACCTTTCACTAAAAATCTAGCGACTCCGTGACCATTGTTTGCCAAGTCGCTAGACAAACTAGAAAACTGCCAAATCTTCTTGCGAATGCATGACAAGACCACATTTTACGGCACCACCACCTTTTTACCTAGATCACCACAAAAATCACTACATCACCCACCTCTCTACATCTCCCGGGCCCACTGATGAAATGCTACCACACTGCCACGTGTCAACCGGTCCCATGATCGCATAGCCAAAAACTAGGCTATAGGATTATGCGACAGCCAACCCAAAGCTACCACATGTCACAACCACCAGCGGGCCGAAAGTGAACAAATCATCGGCACCACATCAGACGGTGAGTGCATGATCGCATGGGTAAGGAATATTCCATGTGATCATATGCTGACCATAGATCTTCGATCACTGATACCGGGCCCTGCTGATAAGTCTGACAAGTCACCGCCACATGGACCAATTGGGCATGAGCCTTAACTTTTAGGGGATTAGACAGTTGTCACAAAAGCACATAGCCTTAATGCATCCCTCATGCTTTAATGACAACCATTGATCTTTTGACACGTCAGGACCCTCTGCCCAATCCAAAAACCAGGTCCCACCACACATCACACTTGTGCAGCAAAGCAAAGTAGATCGCAAGACGCCGAATAGAAACTGAGACCCAAATGGCCAGGTGGCAAGCGGTCGCATGATCACATGTCAGAGAAATCTAACATGCGGCCATGTGATAGCCAATAGGGAAGAACCTGGACCCACCATCCACATTGGGTTTGCGCAGTTAAGACATAGAACAAGGAGAGCCGACAGAAAAGAAGAAAGGCAAAGTCAAAAAAACACAGGGTTTTCAGTGAAAGATAAAAAATACACATATTTTCCAACATGACCCAAAGGATAGCAGGGAAATTGAAAACACCGAGGGTTTTTGAAAACACTGTGGGTTTTTTACATTGAGGCAGAACTTTAAAAAAGCTTCCCGCGAACCTTGAAACTCAAAAATCTTACTGGGTTTTGCACATTAGGAGACACAATTTGAACCAAGGCTAGGTGACAACATAAACTACCAGGGGCAGGACATGCATACCATGAAATAGTAAGGATTTTTATCACAATTCAAGACTGAGACTGCAGGCACAGCAGGACAGCAAAATAAAAACATTGCATGGAACAGGCCAACGTCACAAGGTTTTGCAATGACAAAAAATTGGCCTAATGGTGGCTCTGTCTAGGGATGTATGCCTCCTGTAGGCATAGAAAGGACTTAGAATCACTGGTAAAAGTAGACCATCCTATAGGAAAAAATTGCTGAGAGCTAGGAACAAGCAGGGCAAGACCAAGCAACAGGACCCAAAACCAATAGACTAGGGCAAAACAGGGCAGGGGAAAGCAACTTATACATAGAAATTTACAAGATGTACAACCCTAACTACTGTTCATGGAAAATAGAGTACTTCAAATGAAGTACTGCTTCAAGAATTGTCCATGAATTGGAAACTCTTGAATATCACCATTAAAATCCTTGATGATGTAAGAATCTTGGCCCCATTTCTCATGAATTAGATATGGCCCTAACCAAATGGGATCAAATTTACCATGTTTCCCCTTATCCTCCAATCTAGCATTCCAAGCTAACACCAAATCACCAAGTTCAAACTTTCTATCAACAGTCTTTTTATCATATAAATTTTTAACCTGCAACTGCAATTTGGCATTCCTTGCAACTGATTCTCTTCTAGTTTCATCCAACCTAATGAGGTCCTCCATTCTCAATTGCATCTCATCATCAATGTCATCATCATACAACTACACAAACTTGTACATCTCCAACAAATTATTCTGAGGCATCCTAGCATGAATTCCATACACCAGGTCAAATGGTGCACAACCAATTGCTTTCTTCATAGTTACCCTATCAGCCCATAGAGCTAATGGCAGCTTTGAATTCCATGCCCTCTTATTCTTCTCTAGAATTCTCTTCAAGATTTTAATCAAGCTCTTATTAGTAGATTCTACCTGACCATTTCCTTGCGGATGATAAGGTGAGGAATTAGAAATCTGAATTTCCAAACCTTTGCAAAAGTCCTTATATTCGGCAGACCTGAAGCACATAGCATTATCACTCACTATCCTCTCAGGGAACCAAAACCTTGTAACAATATTTTTCATTAGGAAATCAATTACCACCCTACTAGTTGCATTCCTTGTAGGTACAGCTTCTACTCACTTTGTAAAATAATCAGTGGCAATTAAGATCCATGAATGTCCTCCACTTGACTTGTTTCTTATCTCCCGTATGAAATCAAATCCCCACTACTGGAAAGGAGCCTAAACTTCTACTAGTTTTAATGGTACATTACCTGAAAACTTAAGCTTACCAGAGAACCTTTGACAAGCATCACATCTCCTTACCAACTGCTCTACATCCCTAAAGATTGTGGGCCACCAAAATCCTTCTCTCAAGATCTTATGAGTAGTTGTTTTACCCATGTAATGTCCACCAAAAACTCCCTCATGCATCTCCTTCAACAACACATTAGCCTGATTCTCATCTACATATTTCAATAGTATGCAATCCAAATTTTTTCTATACAACTTACATTTCACAATTACATACTTGATGGCCTGTAACTTCAATGTCCTCTTTTGATTATCATTCATACTATCTGGACACCTCATGTTTCTCAAATAGTAAATAATATCCTGATACCAAATACAATCATCCATATCACATGTATAATCAATTTCAGAATGATTTACCTGGTTTGCATCTAGATTGGATTGGGCCATCAGCTTTGCCAATCCCTGTCCTCTAACCAACTTAGTGATTTGGATTTCAACATTGAACTCCTGGATCCTATTGATCCATCTGCATCTTCTTCCAGACACCTCTTGCTATGAGAAAATGTCCTTCACAGTAGTACTTGGCACAAAAGCAATCACAACTACTCCCATCAAGTAACATCTAAAGGCCTTGATTGCCTTCACAAGTGCATAAGCCTATTTTTCATTTATGTCATATTTCAAATCTACAGCCTGCAAAGATTTACTGAAAAATGCAATAGGCTACTCAAAACCATCCTTATTCTTTTGTAACAAAACTGCAACAATAGTGTGAAAGGATGCAAAAGAAAAGATATGCATTGGGGCACTATAATCAGGTGCCTTTAGCACCGGTGCATCTTTGATAGCTTGCTTGATATTCTTGAAAGCCTCATCAGGCTCACCCTCCCAATTGATTACAGATCCCTTCTTCAACATCTTGGAAATAGGTCTAGTAACCTCTGCAAAGTTTGTCACAAACCTCCTTAGAAAATTGAATTCACCAAAGAAGGACTGAATCCCTTTAACATTCTTTGGCCTCTGAATTTTATCAATTGCTGCTACCCTCTCTAGGTCAATTCTCACTCTTTGCTTCCCAACTAAGTGGCCAAGCAACTTACCTTCTGTGACACCAAAAGCACATTTCCTTGGGTTTAATGAAATGCCAAATTCTAAGGCCCTCATAAATATTTTCTCTAAATGAGCACAATGGTCCTCTTCCTTCTTGGAATAGGTAGTTAAATCATCCTAATACACAACAAGGAAATCATTAATGAAATCTGAAAAGGCAACATCCATTGCCCTCTGAAAAGTAGCACCAACATTTGTGAGACCAAAATGCATTCTCACATAATCATATGTTTCCCAAGGTGTTGTAAAGGCTGTCTTGAATTATTCTAATTCCTTAACAATGACCTGATTGTAGCCAGAGAAACCATCCATCATTGACATCAATTATGATCCGGTTACTCTCTACAACATAGCCTCCATATTGGGAAAACAATAATTATCTTTCAATGAGCTGATGTTCAAATTTCTGAAGTCCACACAAAGCCTGATGTCACCATTTTTTTTTCTTACAGGAACAAGGTTTGACACCCAAGAAGAATGCCTTATAGGTTTGATAATGCCAACATCTCTCAAATTCATTAATTCTTCTTGCATCTTGGGTGCCAAAGTAGGATTAATAGGCCTTTGCTTTTGCCAGAAAGGTTTAGCATATTCTCTTAATGGAATAACATGCTGAAATAAATCCTCTTTATAAAACTTTAAGTCATCATATGACCATGCAAAAACATGCCTAAATTTCCTCAATAATTCAACCAAAGGTCTCCTCACCTTTTGAGATATATCTCTACCAATGTATACTTTCTTAGGTGCCTCATGTGATCCAAGATTTATCTCCTCAAGATCAGCATGATCTTCTCCTTTGATATTCTTTTGAACTCTATCTTGGTTGTCAAAGATAGTCTCCAAAACAATAAGTCCCTTGGGCACCTTGTTAGTTCTAAGCTGAATGACCTCGTTGCCTAAGACAACCTCCCTTCCTTCTATTGACTCAACCAAGGCTGAACAATCAAGTTCCTGACCATGATACTGATCTTTGCAATCCATAAACTTTAAAATATCATTATCATCATCAAAAACTTGCCAATTCTCAATATTGTCTGGTATACTAGGCCTAGCCTAAATTTCAACTTTAGAAATACCAATGAATGTAACATCATTAGGATTGATTGCAATATTGGCCAACAAGTCAGCCATCTTGTTGTTGCTCCTATCCCTCCACTCAATATTAAAGGCATCACAATGATCAATCAAATCCCACATTGCATTCCTATATTGTTTCAACCTTCTATTCTTGGAAGCATATACTAACCTGACTTGGGACACCACCAACTCAGAATCACCAATAACACTTATGCATTTTATACCATGCTTTTGTGCCAACCTCAGTCCTAACAACAAGGCCTCACACTCTGCTATATTGTTGGTACAAAAGAAATTCAACATGAAAAAGAACTTGTAGGTGTTTCCATCAGGAGAAATAAGGAAAATACCTACTCTTGCACCATCTTTGCAGTTTGCACCATCAAAGTACATGACCCACAAATCACCCTTCATAGAGTCAGCACCTACCTTAGTAGAAATAGGTGACAAAATATGCCCATTTTCAAATACAAGGATCTCTTCCCTAAAAGAATTTACATCTGTATCTACAAAACATGTAGTTTCATTATGTATGTTTCTCTCAATCATGTGGCATACTCTTGGCTCTTGTTCAATCTTGACAAACTGATCATCAATCTTGAAAGTTGCATAGGACAAATCACACTGTAAACTTCCACCCATGGTAGCACTCCATCTTCTTGATAGCAACATCCCATAATGAGGGGGGATATCCACCACTAAAACACTCATTGTTAGCTCCTTCTCTGGATATGCTGCCAACCTATATGGCATTGCATTGATAGTCCCAATAACTAGTACCTCCCTCTGATCCATTGCACAACATCTACCCTGCACTGTATCAAATTTAAAGCCCAACCTCTCCATGACTTTGAAAGGCATGATAGTATTAGAGGCACCACTATCAATCATACAATTTTTTAATTCCATCCCATTCACAAGAACACTTAAGAAGAATGGGTTGATAATTTCAAGGCTGGCATTGATAGAACTGTCCAAATATATTGGAGGAATTTGAGACACAATTCCCTGAGCAGCAACATCCTTCAAAGCTTTATCCTAAGATCCATTGCATGAAGTATCATTTTTGTGAGTATTACCAACCCATGCAATAGCTTTATCTTTATGTTCAGGGATCCTCAACAATTCTGACAATGGAACCTTAACTGTAATTTGTGACAATATAGATAACATGTCAATAGGGGTAGAAGCAGGAATCTCAATCTGCACTGCCTTAACATCTTTTTGCTTGTCTGACATATTAGGTGTATTGACCACCTTCATTTTTTCAACCTTAGTGATTGTGTTAACTGGCTTCTCAATCTCACTAGAGACCATTTCAATTCCAATTCCCTTAGGTTCACAATGTTTATTTTTTACATTCTTTAATTTCACCATGTGATCAACCTTTGATTTGTTCTCATTAGATTCTCTGGAGTTGGTACTCTTTATAAACATTCCTGCAGCTTTCTTATTTGTATTCCTTGCCATCATGCCTCTAGTTTGCACCTGGGTAATCATTTCTGCAGTAATCCTTTCCATCTCTTCTCTAGGAGGTCTTCTCAAACTTACTGGCTTGGGAGAAGAGTTCATGTTACATGTTTTCTGATCAATGCACTCACCATCAGAAAAAACCTCTTGATGAAAAAGAGCCTAATTATGTCTCTTCACATTCACATCTGCCTCTTCATTAGAATCAGAATCATCTTCATATCTTAGATATGAAAAAACCATGTTGCAACCAACATCATCTTGTTCCTCTTCTTGTTCTATCTCCTCATCACCACAATCTTGATTTGTAGCCATAGATTGTGCAACCACACAATGCTCTGCAGAATGAGGGGACTAGCATGCAACACACCATGGTACATTCTCCATGACATTTATTGAAGCTTTATGTAGAGGGTCAGGGACACCTCTGTCATTGTTTCCTCTTGCAGTAGGGACAATAGGCTTGCCGTCCTTCCATTGGGTGTTGTAGGGGTAATTCTGCAGTCTATCATGCTTACTAAAATTATTGTTGAACTGAAGCCTTCCATTGGTAGGAGCACTGATGTTCCTACTTGCAGGTTCCTTCAAATCCTTCAATGCATTAAGCACCTTATCCAACTTATCTTCTTCCTGCCTCCTAGATCCAACACCCTTATCATTTTCTTTTTTGTATTTCCTATCCCCAAATAACTTTGGGTCATCCCTCTTTCCACCCAACTTTCCTGATATTTTCATGTTGTTCTCAATATTGACAGCAATCCTAAAAGCATCCCTAAGAGTTCTTGGTTCTTTATCCCTCAATAAATATCCCATCTTCCCATCAAATGCATTGAAGTATGTAGTTAGACAGACATTGTCATCCAACCGCATGACTTGGAACAACTTGTGCATACCCTTCTAAAATCTCATGTTGAATTTAGCTGTAGACTCATTCTAATTTTTCCTTATGGTATTGAATTCATTCAACATGAAGATAGCATTAGGCCTATCACCATACTGCTCTTTGAAACATTTCTCAAAAGAGTCTCAAGTATCAATACACTTATCAGGAAGCCTCTTAAACCAATCTCTAGCATCCTCCATTAGAGATTGAACAAACAATTTCATGACAACATCCTCATGCTCTACCTCATAATCATTAAGCATATCAACAAACAACCTAAGATGCTCCTCACAACTTATAGCATTATTTCCAGCAAACTTAGGTACCTTATCTCTAATATCACTTGGAAAAACATTTGGATAGCCAAGAATTCCACCAAAACTTATTTGCCTATATGCTTCTAATTGCATAGGTCTTCTTTGAAAGCTTGAACTAGTGTTTGTGTGCTAAAATGTTGTCACACTTCTATGAATCCTTACATGTAAGAAAACTCAAGAATGAGCCCTCACAAATCGATCCATAACTATCTATGTATGGAGTTGTAAGATTTGTAAAATTGCTCTCAGCTAGAGCTATAAACTCATGACCTTGCTAGTCAACCACACAATGAGAGATTCCAAATGAATGCAATGCTATGCAAATCTATATGAGAAAGAAAATTAATCTTATGAGAATGAAGATGCAATTAAGCTATGAAAATGGAAATGAAAGAGTTACAAACCCTCTAATTAAACTATGTGAGATTAATCTAAAACATGAAAGGAAATGATACCATGATAATGCAACTATGATGCAAGCTAGGATGTGATGTAGATGCAAGATGAATGCCAATGATGCTCCAAATCTTCAAAACTTGATGCAAGAATATCTCCAAAAGCTTCAATGACTTAGAAAACCTGTAGCATAATAATTCAAGTATGTATGGTGTGTGCAAATGAGGAAGAGAGCTGTTCTTTTATAGGAAGTGAAAAACAATGGACCATGGAGATTAAGAGGCAAAAGACTTAATCAATGATGGAGAAAAAAAGAAGCTTGATCCTTGTGCACAAATATCCTCCAATAAGAAAATTAGAAGCATTTACTTTATGTTGAGCATTTACTTTATATCCATGTGAGGCAAAAGTACTTTTATTTTATTTTTTATTTTATTTTTCTTTATAAATAAGAATTAAATGCTTTATTTGTGCAACAAGGATAAGAAGAAAAGTGGGGATTTTTAATTTAAATAAAAGGGGAGGAAATTCCTTTTAATTAAATAAAGGCTTAGGATAAAGTGATTTTATTATTTAATTAAAAGAGATTTTTAATTAATTAAAAGGCAACATATTTTCTTAATTAAATAAGATTTTTATTTTTATTTTTTTAAAAATTAAATAAGGCTCAAACCTTAGGAAATATTGAATTGATTATGATTTGATCAAGGAAATTGATATATTTAAAAAATGTTGATTTTTGAAAATATTGATTCAGGGATTTGATAAATTGCAGAAATGGGGCCCAAAGTCTAGGTGACCATTTTAGGGTGCATACATTTGCCCCTCTTTGACTATTGTGTGATCGATCTGGGAACACATGCAGTCAAAGAAGAATTGAAATGTGAGATCGATCTGGGATCACAAAATAACTCAGATGTGAGGTCGATTCGGGATCACATCCGGACAAACATAAACAAAAGATTCTGGACATGAGGTCAATTCAAGATCGTATCCAAAGTAAGAGATAAGAATCTCAAGCTGAGCTAAATGATAAAGTTGAATCAAAGATTAAAGTTGATAGGTACTTCCCCCTCGGAATCAAAATTGAAATCAGATAGAGGAGAACAACAAATTGATAAACCTGATCAAGTCACAATAAATCATAATCGAAGGATGAAGCATGAAAGGATAACCATCAAACAGTGAAGATATGCCCCAGGTTGACTAGGTTTGACTGGGAAAGATATAGGATAAAGATTAAGTCAAACCTCAGAGAGAGGAAGCGAAAGGGGTGAATGAAAGACTAGAAGTTTGAAAGACATGGAAAGGAAGAAATTCCATCAAAAATTGAAGAATTGTGCCTCAAATGGTTAGTCAACGCGACTCAAATTTCAGTTTCAAGTCTGAAATGGATAGAAAATGATGTGACATGAAAGACCAGAAATGAAAGATATGATCAAGAAGAATTAGAAAATGAGCAAAGTTGACCAACTAGTTCGTAAATGATAAAAATGAGAGCTCTCTCCAGATGAAAGATGCAAAAACTAAACTATGATGAACCTAAGAATGCAAGCTACTATGAAAGTGGCTGACTTGCAAGGTCACAACACCTATAGACATCTAATTATCATCATTGAGCTTTATTGGTAGCGTCGTAAGATCATACAATGCACACTAGCATAACTATGTGAATATGAATATGATCTTTATCAGATAGAAATGTGGAAATCCCACCTAGGCATCAAAGACATGTAGGTCAAGATGACTAATGCAGTGAGATTACCTAAATTTTTATATGGAAAGATTATGCTTGTATCAAGACACATGAAAGTCAGGATAACTAGAAGCATGGACTCGCAAAACAGTCAAGGATAATACCTTGTGAATCCATAGTGTCAAGTAAGACCAGCATAAATGCTCATGATAATTAGGATCAAAAAAATATACCCATAAGCAGCTAAAGAAAGAAAACATGTTCTCATACCCTCAGTCTTCTAGCTATGCATCATCAAAAAATTCTCAGGGAGAGACCACTCATCAAAGAAATTCTCATAGACAACACACAAAGAAAAGTAAAGTCACCATATCTCAAGCGAATTGATTGTTTAAGTTCGTGTGTGTTGGTCATAGAGTCAGACTCTGGTTATCACATCTGCAAATGAGAAATATCACATCATACTTAGAATATTGGGTAAGACATCTGATAAGTGTTAAGAAACACTCGACATAGGGGTAGTGTTGAAAAACACAGTTTGGGGTGGTGTTGAAAAACACCTGCTGTGAAATGCCCCAAGAGACAAATGCACCTAAAGGACCAATGCTAATAGGTATGCCCCTTAGACAAAGACAAAGACCAATTCTAGACCAAGGAAAATAAGGTCAAGGCATGATGGAAAGTGGCTAAGTGTCGAGGACGCATGCTAACAAATAGGGGTGCAAAGGCCTCAAGTAGCGCCTGTTTCCAAGTTTTCACCACTTGGATTTTTTTGCAATTTTTTTTTTTAGATGAGACATCAAAGCGCCTATTGCTAGGTTTTCACTAAGATGCTCTTTTTTTAGGACTTTATATGCTTTTTAGGATTTTTTCAGCATCATATATGAATTTTTTTGGTATTTTTTCAGGATCATAAAATATATACAAAGGATGCCCCCAGACAGAAATGGGCATCAAGGATAGAACTTCTTTAGGTGCAAAATGTTGATGGGCTTAGGGAGCTATTCTCCATCTTCATTCGACAGTAAATATGCACCTGTACCAAAAGCTGCTATAATAATGTATGATCCAAGCCAATTAGGTTCAAACTTGCCCTTTTGTCCTCTATTCTACTGATTCTTAGGATTCTCTTGCAAAACAAGATCACCTATTTGAAACTCTCTAGGGAAAACCTTCTTGTTAAATGCCTTGGACATACACTTCTGATATACTCTCATGTGATCAAAGGATGCCTTACGCTTCTCATCTAGAAGTTCTAGTTCTTGTAACCTCATGGCACGGTAATCCTCATCTGTAATCAAACCTTTGAGTGAGACTCTAAGTGAAGGGATCTCTACTTCTAAAGGTAATACCACTTCAGTGCCATAGGTAAGGACAAAAGGCATGGCTCCTGTAGGTGTGCGAATGCTTGTTCTGGAAGCCCATAGTGCTAGATTGATTTGCAAGTGCCAATCCCTACCATTCTTGTGCACTGTCCTATGAAGAATCTTAAGAATGGTTTTATTAGAGGCTTCTTCTTGTCCATTTCCTTGTGGGAAGTAGATGGAGGACCAATGTTGCTTGATTTTAAAATTTTTTCTTAAATGCTTTAGGTCCTTGTTCTTGAATTGTCCTCCATTATCAGTAATAATCTTAGAAGGCACTCCAAATCGGAAAATAATATGATTTAGGATCAAGAGTGAAACTGTTTTGCTTGAGGCAATAGAAAGAGGGACTGCCTCTACCCATTTTGTGAAATAATCAGTAGCCGTGATGATAAACTTATGTCCACCTGATGAGTTGGGGTGAATTTTCCCAACAAGGTCAAAGGCCCATTGCTGAAATGGCCAATGTGAGATAGAAGGAATTAGCTCCCTACCTGGAGCATGAATTAGGCTGCCATGTTTTTGACATTTCTCACAAGACTTAGAAAAAGCTATTGCATCTACTTGCATTGTGGGCCAGTAATACCCCACCCTAAGCAATCAATGGGCCATGGCAAGACCGTTAGAATGTCCACCACAAATACCCTCATGAATGTCAACTAACGCCTGATCGGATTCCTCCTTTTCCAAGCACCTAAGAAGTGTCCCATTAAAACCCTTCCTATATAGATCACCAGAAATGAGGGTATGGTGAGAGGCATTTTGAATTAGGTTTTTGCATTTAGATCGATTGAAAGTATCAGGGATGATGCCATCATAGAGATATGAATAGATAGCACCATATCGGGAGGACTCATGTGTGACAAGGGTACAAATGACTTGGCTTTCAGGTGAATCAAAAATAGGGTAATGTAGTTCTTCCACCAGGAACTCAAATCGGGACTTATGCTACTCCAATTGCAAAAGTGAAGCTAATGTAGCCATAGCATCTGCAACTTTGTTGTCTGTCCTAGGGATTTGCTGAAATGTCACAAAAGTGAAATAGCGTCTCAAAGAATTGACCATCTTCTTATAGGGTATTAACTTGTCATCTTTGGCTTGATACTCTTCATTGACTTGATTGATTATTAATTGTGAATCCCCAAAAACATGCAACTCAGTTATATTCCATTCTATAGCTAGTTTCAATCCATTGGTTAATGCTTCATATTCTACGATATTGTTTGTACATGGAAAAAGTAGTTTGTATGACTTTGGTATAGTGTATCCATGTGGAGAAACAAACAATATTCCCGCACCTGGCCCATTTTGCATATTGGAGCCATCAAAGAACATTTTCCAGGTGCGAGCTGTGATATGTAGTATATGTTCATCTGGGAATTCCACTTGTATAGGCATGCTATCCTTAACTGGAAAATCAGCAAGTTGGTCTGCAATAGCCTGCCCCTTTATGGCCTTCCTTTCAATGTACTCTATGTCAAATTTTGATAATACCATCATCCACTTAGCGAGCTTACCTGTGAGAGTAGCCTTACTAAGTAAGTACTTTAGAGGATCAATTTTAGCAATCAAGTGTGTAGTATGAGCTAGCATGTAATGCCACAACTTTTGAGAAGCAAACGCCACAACTAAGCAAGACTTTTCAATATTGTTATAATTGACTTCATAGGATACAAGAGTACGACTTATATAGTATACGGCCCTTTCTTTCCCATTTTCATCTAACTGAGCCAACAATACCCCCAAGGAAGTGTTTGTAGCTGAAATGTATAGAATCAAAGGCTTCCCTAGAATAGGAGGCATCAAAATTGGAGGATTAGCCAAGTACTATTTAAATTGATCAAGGCTCTTTTGACAATCCTCATTCCAAACACAAGAAGCACCCTTATGCAATGTCTTATTAAAGGGTTGTGCTCTATCTGCAAGCTGAGAAATAAACCTCCTGATTGATTGAAGATGTCCCTGAAGATTTCTCATCTGACTAATGTTTCTTGGAGGTGGCATATCAAAAATTTCTTGGACCTTTTCGGGATCAACCTCTATACCTTTTGCTGATATTATAAATCCTAAAAGTTTTCCTAAGGTGACACCAAATGCGCACTTCTTTGGATTCAATCTGAGTTGAAATTGTTCCATGTGATCTAAAATTACTTCCAAATTGGTAAGGTGTGTATCCCTTTTTCTTGATTTTGCTAGGGTATCATCCACATAATCTTCCATGTTCTTGTGCATCATATCGTGAAAAATAGTGGTCATAGCTCTTTGGTATGTAGCCCCTGCATTCTTTAACCCAAATGTCATGACATTCCAAAAATAGGTTCCCCATGCACATGTGAACAGTATTTTCTCTTGGTCTTCGGGAGCTATTTTAATTTGATTATATCCTGAGAAACCATCCATTAGAGAATATATTTCATAGCCGGCTGTCATGTCCACTATCATGTCAATGTTTGGAAGTGGAAAGTCATCCTTAGGGCATGCCTTGTTTAAATCTCTAAAATCTGTACAAACTCGAATGGATCCATCATGCTTGGAAACTGGTACTATGTTTGAAATCCATTCTACATAATCGATGGCTCTGATAAATCCAGCTCTCAAAAGTTTTTCTAATTCTACTTTGACGAGGAGAACTACATGTGGATGCATTTTTCTTAATCTTTGTTTCATTGGTTTGACCCTTGGAGCTATGGATAAGTGATGCATTATTAGATTAGTGTCAAGCCCTGGCATGTCTGAATAAGTCCATGCAAAATTGATTTTCTTCTTTTGTAGGAATTGTATATATGCCTTGGTTTCCTCTTCTGATAAAGATTGAGCAAGATGAACTATTTGAGGAGCTTCTTCTGTGTTCAAATTAACTGGTTTTGTTGGCTCAATCAACACTGATGATCTATCTTGAAAATAATTGGGCAAGTTATTAAGTACCCCATCCTTGGGTGCCTCAAAGAGGTTTTCACCCTCAGATACGTCATTTCTTTTTACTATTTTTGGTTCTGATACCGCCACAAAGTGGTTTTCTCCATCAGAACACCTATTCTTTTTCTTTTTCTCTTTTATTTTAAGATTGAGGTACTTAATATCAGGCTCAATCATGCTCGTAGTTGGCTCACTGGTGGAAGACACTACTGGCTCAATAGCATTAAGGTAACATGCGATCTCATAGTCATTCTGAAAGGTCAACAGTTATGGCTCTTGTGAGATTTGAGACCAATCAATCAAATGGCAATTGACAAGGGGTAGGTCAATGACTGGTTCAACATTGTGGATGTGATGGGTATCATTTTTGGTGACCATATATTCAGAATTTATCAAGTTCCCTTCTAAAGTACCTGAATCAGGGTTTGTCCTACCTAATGAACTATCATCCACTAAGGCAATTTGAGGAGTCCAGTCCTCTAGCCCTACACTTGGCTCATCAACTATGTCAGGTTGGGTGTTATAAGCTTGAATAACATCGATATCCAAGTCTATTGTTGCATCTGAAAGTGAGTCCCATTCGAACTCATGTGAATCTATCTTTGAATCAATATTGGGGCCTCGTGATGTAGAAGCTTCAAGGTTGGGGAGGATCTCCCCTTCTTGAGCAATTTGTTGAACCACAAAAGTATCCAAATTGGTACCACCTGTTGTAGCTAAGGTGGTGACACTTTCCATGGTTAACCTAGAATTCATGTAGTCACTATCCGTTGTAGCCGGGATAGGAGGACTATTAATTGTCAAATTTTGAGAATCTCCCCAAAGGAGATCAGTTGATGGCACCCAATCTTCTATCATATCTTGCTGATTAGTTAAATCAGGTGTGTATTCAAAATCATAATCATTGTCCATCACAGCTAGGACAATAGTATCTTTTAGTTTCTCACTTTCAAAGCCTAAACCCTTTGTTGATTTATCCCTTCGTGCAAAAAGTGCATGATCTAAAGGTTCAACCCTAGCATCCAATCTATGACTAAGGGGACCATGTCCCAGATATCCCATGTTTTTCACTAACGTGTACCCTCTCCCATAAGCTTTAGGTGAAGGAGCAAAATTTTCATTGTGTTGATATTTTTCCTCATGATAAATCCAATCTCTGACGGCAACTTCCTCTTTCTCTTCCTGAATAGGAACTGAAGACTCAACAAACTTTCCAAATAGTGTCATGGCTGATGAAGAGGGCTTCATATCTGGTGAAGGCTTCCCATAAGACCTAGGAGAGATTGGAAACTTTGTAAAAGAATCAATCTTGTAATCTCCCATGCCAAGGTCTAAGGTCTTAAATTTACCCTTACATTGATCAAGTGAGACATTAGAACTATCAGCTTCCCTATTCAAAGGTACATGTGATCCTGTGGAAATGTTATTCACTGATAAAGTGCTATCCCTAGGTATGCAAATTTCTACACCATTATGAGGAAACTTGACACACTGGTGATATATTGATGGAACCGCTTGCATCTCATGAATCCATGGCCTACCTAGAAAAATGTTGTAGGCTAAAGGTCCAACATCAACAATCTGAAATAAAATATCCTTTTCCACTGGACCAATACGAATTGGTAAAACTGCTAATCCTTTAGAACTCCTTTCTGCTTCATCATACACTTTGATTGTGATCTTTTTCCTTGTGTCAATAACCTCTTCGAAATATCCTAAAGCCTTCAACAAATTGATAGTACAAATGTTTAACCCCGCACCCCCATCTGTCAACACGAGCCTAACATGGGTTTTATGAATCATGACTTCTATGTGTAAGGCCAAGTTATGTGGGTGACTTATGGATTTGTCATCTTCTTCTAAAAAAGTGAGGAAATGAGGGCTAGCCAAATGGTTGACCATGTTTTAGAATTGATCCACATCTAAGTTGTTGGGGACACTAGCTGCTCGCAAAGCATCCTCGAGGACACGCTTATGTCTTGGGGATAATTCCAAGAGTTCAAATATAGAAATCTGAGCTGGCGTACATTGAAGTTGATCAACAAGGTTGTAATTGAGCTCAGGACCAACAACAGATTTAGAAGGAGCTTGCTTAGAGGAAGACTGCCTAGGCTTGCTGGAATTAGGACCTCTAATGACAACAGGAATTTGACCAGCTTGACTTCTAGTAATGGCGTGAAGAGACTGAGACTCCCTATGTGAGTTAGGTCCTCTTAACACAACTATGGGTCCTTCATTAGGCATTTTTCTTGAGTTATTCTCACAATCATTCTTTTTCCTCATCATATTGATATTTTCCTCAACCACCTCAAGCATATTGATCACATTATCAGCTTTAGGATATGTGAAGTTGACTGTTGCCTTGCCATTCTTGTTGTTGTTGGTGGTGGAACCTTTCTCATACTTTGGCAAGGGTTCTTTAAAAGCTTTGTGATCAGAATTTGAGGTTAAACCATCTACTTGCAAGTCACCACTCTCAATGAGGTCTTGGACAAGGTGTTTAAGCTTAAAGCAATTTTCAATGTCATGTCTGATTCCATTGTGGTAAATACAATAGGCCTTTTCATTCCACTAGTATGGTTTAGTCTCTGGAATGTGGAACTTGGAAGGGTCTTGAGGTTGCACCAGATTATGAGCAAGGAGTGTCTTAAAGATATCCACATAAGAATCCCCAAGTTTTGTAAATTGCCTTTTCTCTATTTTTGACCTTCCTTGATACTTTGGCTTACTACCTTATTGTTCTGAGGAGACTTGTAACTTCATGGCTTGAACCACTTTGGAAAGATTAAGGACTTCATTCTTAGGTTGGGACGAGTCAACAATGCCATCATTGACCACTTGTTTATTCTTATTCCAATAATTTTTCTTGTCCTTATTTCCATTATTACTATTGTTGTTTTGGCTGTTATTATTTGTTGATTTTGCCAAAATTCCTTGTTCTTTTAAGACATCTTCAATACAACAAGCAACTTCAACCATGGTGTCAAATGAGTTGAAAGGGATCTTTCTAACTTCATACCTCAGTTCGGGGACCAAATTGCTCACAATAATATCAATTCGCTCCTCCTCTGGAATAGTTCTTGGATATTTTGCGCATAAGCACCTCCATCTTTGCAAAAATGCAACAAATGACTCTCCTTGATTTTGCTTAAGTTTACACAAATCAAGCATTGTGACAGATCGTGTGAAATTATAGGCAAAATGTTGTACAAACCTTTCCACAAGCTCTTTGAATGTTTTGACTGGGGGAGTGAGATTGGTGAACCACTCCATTGCTTGTCCCTTTAGGCTTCTAGGGAATAATCTCATTAAATATGAATCCTCATGGTGGAAAGAGAAACTCATGATGTAGAATTGCCTAATGTGATCATGGGGATCACCAATGCCATCATATTTGTCATATGTGGGAAACTCCACTTTCTTAGGAAAATCAATCATTACAACACTCTTGTCAATAGGATTGGGACAAATAGAATCCAAGTTGAATGTACTTTTGGGAGCCTTCATGTTGTCCATATCTCTTTGCAATTGTTTGATCACTTCATGGGTGGATGGTTCTTGTTTCTTCACCTTCGTGTCCACATCAAAATCAAAGGGAACTTTGGCACCTTTGTTAATTAGACTTTCCAAGAATTGGTCTTTGTTTTGTTCCACATATTTTTCAACATAGGCTAGGAAATATGGCTCTTGTTGTATAGCCATAAAGTCCATGGTGTCCAAATTAACATATCTCCCTCCTTGTTGTGAACTATGGTGTACTCGTTGGGAGGGTTGTCTAGAAAGTCTAGGAGGTGGACTTCTCCTATGATGATCATATCTTGCAATTCTTCTTCCCCTTGGACTCGGGGATCTTGAGGGCGTCCTAGACCTTCTCCTATTCTTTGGACTTTGTGATGGGGTTGATGGGGAAGAGTTGGTCCCACTATTAGTTCCCCTTCCATTGAATTGACTTTGTAATTGTTGCGCATAGAGCCTATCCTCTTCTTCTTGTAAGGATTTTTTCTTTAATTCCAACAATGCATTTTCTTCTTCTAACCGCCTAAAATTCTCTTTTCCAGCGGCTTGTTCATCTTTGTAAGCTTGCTTAGCTATCTCAATAGCTCTCAACCTTGCATCTATATGTCTAGGATCATCCTTAGGAGATGAAGGCCCTGATTTGTTAAATAAGTTGGCTGCATTGACATGATATTCTGTCTCATCCTCAAAATGTTGAGATCCTGTTTCTAAAGGACTATGCCTACAATGTCTTGCTTGTCTTTGTTGAGCATCCAAATATCTTGTGTCAATTAAAGGTGACCCTGGTGGACTATTGACTTGTCTGAATCCATTGGGTATGTGGCTATCATCTCTAAAACTTGAAAACATATCTTGAAGATTTTGGTTGATAGCCTCTCTTGAATGTTTGATATTAGAAAAACTCATGTTGGTGCCTGATGAATAGTGTGTTTTAGGTGTTCCTTCCTCACAAGGATTAGTCTCAACCTCTTGTTGAATTATAGGGGATTAATCAAAGAGGGGTTCCTTGACCCTACATTGTTGACGTGTGTTAACTGGTGGTAACTGGCTAAAGACAACAGGGGGTCACTTTCCTTGATAGAATTGGTACCTTGTTGTAACTGACATGAAAGAAAAAAATATTCTTAATGATAAGGTGACCTTGCAAAGTGTCAACACCAAACTAGGATAATCAAAGTTCTCTATTGTCCAAAATGAAATGAAAAGATAGAAAAAGGGGCTTTACCAACACTGTCAAAGAGGTGCTTCCAACAAAGGGTGAATACCCTAGCACTTTTGAATCAGAAGGTTGGACTAGGCCAAAATATAATTGAAATTGATTAAATGAAAGTGATTTGGACAATAAGAGCACTAAAATTCTCCAAGAATGTAGCTAACAATTCTAGAGATAAGCTTTCTCACCAAGAATAACCTTCTAACTTGACAACTATTTCCAAAGTGGCCTTGTAAACCAATTGATGCTATTCCTAGAGGGAAAAAACCAAAGATTTAAAGTCAAAACAAGTCTCTAATGATAGGATAGAAAATTGAGCAAGTTGTAAAAAGTTGGTGTTTCAACTCAGGAACTCAGTTTGTTTTAAAAGATCAAGTAAGTACATCAATAGATTTTCATCATTGAACAGGCACATAAGATAGCAATCAGGGAGTTCAAGAAAATAGTCTTCAAACAATGAGCAAGGGGCAAAGCAACCTTGTGCATGAACAAGTATAGTGACTTAGTATTTCTACTCCTTAAAGGTTCTACTTGTGTATGTTCTTGACAATGTTTTAGCAGGCACTTAGAACACAACAACACCTTATCAAACTATCTACAAGGATATACATGGCTTTTCTAAAGATTCCTTGATATACTCAAGGTACGTGAGGCCCAAATACGTAGATGAGAAGAATTCAAAATCACACAACCGGGGGGAGACGGTAACCCAAATCTCCTCCACTTCTCAAATGTATAAAGTTCTTTGAGGCTTAGCCAAGAGTGATATCAAACTCAAATCTCAAGAGAGGTGTCTTTGGATTCACCTCCCAATATTTATACTCCACCAGAACACAGGAGTTAAGGTCGTCCCTTGAGGTGGTGTGTCCCCAAGCAGGCCTTCTAGAAATAAAAACTAAGTAATTCACTATCAAAAGTATTTAGAGCACTAAAGGTGGAACACTTAACTCTTCAAGTAAATGCGAAGTGAGTCCAAAAGTGGAACATTTAACCCTTTAAGATAATGTGAAGCGAGTCCAAAAGTGGAACATTTAACCCTTCAAGAGAATGTGAAGTGAGTCCAAAAAAGTGGAACACTTAAGCCTTCACACAAACTCAAAGTGAGTCTAAAAGTGGAATATTTAACTCTTCACATGAACTCAAAGTGAGTCCAAAAGTGGAACATTTAACTCCTCACATCAACTCAAAGTGAGTCCACACCTTAGAAAACAAGTGAGTTCCAAAAAGCACCAAAGGGTTGCCTAGTGGAGCAATTAACGCTTCTTTCCTATAGACCCCTCCCCTTTAATGTGGCGCTGATCTTGCAACCACGGGGCAGAAATGGGGAGCCGGTGGATTAGCGAGTCCAATAACCCAAGATAGCAATCTACATCAATCACAAGTAATCTAAAGTTTCTTATCAATACTACTCACAAATGACAAAGGGTTGAATCAATGAAATATTTAACTTTCCAAGTAAACATAGAGTGAGTCCACAAAGTGGTGCATTTAACTCTCTATGTAAACAAGGAATAAATCCATGCCCTCAATCACTCAATGAGATATTTGATATTGAAACCAAGAATTACTTAAGGTTTAAACACAAGCATTCACTTACACAAACTTGAAAAAACAAATCTATGTTCTTTCATTTCCCATTAAGAGCATCAATTAAAATGTGTTCTATGAAAGCATGTAACAACTCAAGCCAAACACATGAGAGGTTCAATTTTAATCGCAAGATCTAAATGTTGTAGAGTTGTAAAAAAATACCTCAAGTCCAACGCAACGTGCTTAGTAGATTTCACCCTTTTTTTGTTTGTTTTAAGCATTTTTCATGAAAGCAAGTCATGCACCTTCAAATGAACAAGACAAGAAAATTAGCAAACAAGATATGCAATGTATATCCAACTTATGCAAACCCTAGGGTGGTTAGATCTGAAAATAAATTGTTAGGAGCAATGATAACCAGCAAATAATCCAAATGATAACTCATATCATGCATTGAACAATGAAAAATAAGTGCATACCCATCACAAAATTTTATTTTTTTTGCATTTGACCTAGTCAACAAGATCTAATTTTTACCACATGAATTCGGACCCTAAACCCAAAATGCAAAAAAGAGACCTCTATCAAAAAATATAGAGCTTTCCAAAAATGTAAAAATTTTAGAAAAATCTTTTCATTTGTGCCCTAGAGACCTATTTTACCAAAATAGACTAGTTTTTATAAATTGACCAAATGAGCTATGATATGATTCTTAAATTAAAAACACAATGAATAGACCCCCTGTAGAATTCTAAGGCCTTTCCAGAAATATAAAAATTTCCAAAAAATATGCTGATTTACGCCAAAAATCAAATTTTTATGAAAAATAAAGAAAAAATCATAAAAAATACAAATTACGTCCAAAAATTTTGGAAATTTGTTTAGAGCTTTCTTGATATGTCGCCAACCTACAAAAATGTTTTCAGACCAAAAACCCAAGCCGTTTGGGAGATATGATCAAATCTTTCAAATCTAAAATTTTTTTTTATCTCCAAATAAATCTGCACAAGGGTTAGCTCAAAAAAAATCAAAACCAGCATGTAAAAAGTGGGTTGCCCCATGGTGGGTGCCAAAAATATGTGCTAAAATGTTGTCACACTTCTATGAATTCTTACATGTAAGAAAACTTAAGAATGAGCCCTCACAAATCGATCCATAGCTCTCTATGCATGGAGTTGCAAGATTTGTAAAATTGCTCTCAGCTAGAGCTATAAATTCATGACCTTGCTAGTCAACCACACAATGAGAGATTCCAAATGAATGCAATGCTATAAAAATCTATATGAGAATAAAAATTAATCTTATGAGAATGAAGATGCAATTAAGCTATGAAAATGGAAATGAAAGAGTTACAAACCCTCTAATTAAACTATGTGAGATTAATCTAAAATATGAAAGGAAATGATACCATGATAATGCAACTATGATGCAAGCTAGAATGTGATGTAGATGCAAGATGAATGCCAATGATGCTCCAAATCTTCAAAACTTGATGCAAGAATATCTTCAAAAGCTTCAATGACTTAGAAAACCTGTAGCATAATAATTCAAGTATGTATGGTGTGTGCAAATGAGGAAGAGAGCTGTTCTTTTATAGGAAGTGAAAAACAATGGACCATGGAGATTAAGAGGCAAAAGACTTAATCAATGATGGAGAAAAAAAAAAGCTTGATCTTTGTGCACAAATATCCTCCAATAACAAAATTAGAAGCATTTACTTTATGTTGAGCATTTACTTTATGTCCATGTGAGGCAAAAGTACTTTTATTTTATTTTTCTTTATAAATAAGAATTAAATACTTTATTTGTGCAACAAGGATAAGAAGAAAAGTGGGGATTTTTTATTTAAATAAAAGGGGAGGAAATTCCTTTTAATTAAATAAAGGCTTAGGATAAAGTGATTTTATTATTTAATTAAAAGAGATTTTTAATTAATTAAAAGGGTGCATATTTTCTTAATTAAATAAGATTTTTATTTTTATTTTTTTTAAATTAAATAAGGCTCAAACCTTAGGAAATATTAGATTGATTATGATTTGATCAAGGAAATTGATATATTTTAAAAATGTTGATTTTTGAAAATATTGATTCAGGGATTTGATAAATTGTAGAAATGGGGCCCAAAGTCTAGGTGACCATTTTAGGGTGCATACAGTGTTAACCCTAGGATCAACATTAGCATCTACATTTATCTATGCATTTGACTGCTGCCTAGGATCTGCACCTATCCTAGTAGATGAAAAAGGAAAAGAACTAGTAGCATTACTAAGTGGAATAGCAATAGTCATAGATGGCATACCTAGTTCAATAGCAGATGGGCCAAGAGCATTAGTTGAAGAAGCCTGCAAAAATTGGATCTTCCTTTTCTTTTCTGCAATGGCAGCGTCAACCTCAGCTCTCTCTAGTTCTCTTGCAAGGTCCTCATCTTCTTTTCTCCTTCTCTCCATTTCAATGTCCTTATTTGAATCAGGTGGTTGGATCCCTGGTATTGTCACTGGTTTGCTTGCTTGGTCACCCACCATCTTTTGCTTTCCTTTCTCATTTATAATAATAGTAGGTCTGGTAATCCTATGCCCATCCTTATCTTTAGGCAAAGGGACATAACTTTGCACTTGTCTAACCACAAGGCCCTCATTTTCAAATTTATGATCCTGCAGTAAGCGTTCCTGCTCACTCCTCAAGGCATCAAGATCACCAAACACATCATGCTGTAGTGTTTTAGGAGCAGAAGCAAGCATCTTGTTTCTCTCCTTCATTTCATTTATTTTTCTAATAAGGGACTGCCTCTCTATCAAAGCATTTACCTTTTCAGCCTCTCTCTCCTCTTGTAACCTTTTATGTATAGCATCCTGCTCTGCCAACTGCAACCTTAGTGTATTCAAATCATCAGGATCTACCATAATGTCATTAGAATCAGATGACACATCCATATCAGGAAGATTTTGATATGGCAAATGAACCTACCTATGTCTCATGGGTTCTCCTCTAAATTGATCTTCATCAAGATCCAAGTCAACTTCTAAACCCACATCTCTATTTTCTTCATTTTGACCTGTAGGCAAAGGACCTTTATCCTGAAATGCAGCCTCAGGGGTATCATAAAATATTTCTTCAGAGTGACCACCTTCTGATCTAGATACTCTATTTTGTGAACCATCCTCACTTGAGGATACATGTGGTCTTCTAGCTCTAGCATTTCTCTGTTCTCTCATGGGAGCACTGGCAGACTCACCATTCCTTCTAATCCATCTTTTGTTTCCCTGTCTAGGTAATTTCTCCAGAGTGACCTTTGGATTCTTTCTAACATATGACCTAGTATTTCTCCTCTTATCCATGCTTCTTCAATATGTTGCACTGGTTCAGACCTTTGAGCCGCCACCCACATAGCTGGGAAATCTTCACAACACTCAGGAAAACAAGAATAGAATATAACCTTTCTCTCTAGATTCTCCCCAGTAGAAACACTGACTCTTACAAATGCATATTTTCATGGTTGTCCCCAACGGATTCGCCATTTTTTTGGTTGTGGATTATTCCCTTTGATCTTCAACTTGCAGATTTACACTTTGATGGATAATTCAAATAAAATCCCGACTCTATCACCACTCCAAAGTCCACAAGGAAGAGGGCCAACTGACAAGGATCAAAGGATCCTTCTTCTCTTTGAGCTTCAGTGCTCAGGTGGGTGTACCCTTGACTCACTTCTTCAAAGGACTCTCAAAATAATGTATACAATACTCAACACAAATCTATAAAAGGTTTATCAAGTGAATGTTTATGTTTGTGGTTGTTAACCATGCATACCTCAAGAGGAAAGACCAGTGCCTTATCCCAGGGCTCAGAATCACCTAACTATATACCTCAAATCAAACATAATGGAAACTAGAGTAAGTGCTTTGCCTATTACCCCTTTCCCTCAAGCACAAGGACATCAAATTCTATACCTGGCTATAAACTCACTGAATTCACCTAAAAGGCTTTAATCATAACTTTGTTAGAAACTTAGAAATGAATTCAAAATACTCTTTTTTTACCATACATTAACACACTTTGTGATATTAACATATATGAGCTCAGAGACAAGCACGAAGACATACACAATATACAAGATTGGGATTCAATCATGTTTTCATTAGCAAATCTAGAATCAACATACAATTAGAATGACACCAAGATGAGAAAAGTCACAAAACCAGACTTCTATCAGTATATGCAGTAAAAAAATAGGGACCAAAAGAAATAAGA
The DNA here is from genome assembly GCA_027943335.1 of Chamaecyparis obtusa. NCBI lineage: Eukaryota > Viridiplantae > Streptophyta > Pinopsida > Cupressales > Cupressaceae > Chamaecyparis > Chamaecyparis obtusa. Next base: position 2,043,304 of record BSBK01003032.1, read on the forward strand.
TTTTGGAACCCCTGCAAAGTCAAAAATTCTCTAACTTATACCACTAGCTACCTTGGGATCCTCAAGATCGGATGCAACAAGCTTCAGACAGCTAGGGCTAAGGTCTCAACCACCCAACCTGCTAGAAACGGTCTAAAAGTTATTACAGGGGTGGGAAACACAAGCAGCCTAGAGAAAACAAAATTCAAACAGATCTGTAATCATGAGAACCTGCGAGCCAGGACAGAGAACTAGGAGCTGCCATGAAAATCAGTCAAATCAGCCACCTGCAAATAGCTCCTCGAGCGCAAAACCATACTCCACCAAGTACAAAAACTCCTTTGCAATTAACCGCATAGACCCTAGACCACATCGCAACAACCAAACCAATCCAATCAGATCGCTAAAACATTTAAGATGAGTCCTTCCTATCGTAAAAAACTCACTGCAAGTTTGAATTTGAATTCCAACGGTCACTTCATGGCTTCGCGGGCTTTATGTTCTTCAACCTATTTGCCCTTAGTCACGCAACCGCACAGTCACAATTTGAGCACCATAGGAAAATGGGCCACACAAAATATGTTTGGTGGCATGATTGCATAACCCAAAAATGGGTTATGTGAACATGCGACAACCCGCTAACACTATGCCTTGTCCCCGCAAACAATCTGCCAAGCCTCAGACCTGGGCCCACTTGCCATGTGTCACACCACCACTCACCCGGTCACCGCAAACATGGACCCCACATATCTGGTGAACTGGCGACCAAAGAACCTCTGCCAGTTCGCGAAATGCTTTGCACCTTTCGCTAAAAATCTAGCGACTCTGCGACCACTATTCGCCAAGTCACTAGACAAACTAGAAAACTGCCAAATCTTCTTGCGAATGCATGACAAGACCACATTTTATCAGCACTGCCACCTTTTTACCCAGACCGCCACAGCAACCACTACATCACCCACCTCTCTACATCTCCCGGGCCCACTGATGAAATGCTACCACACTACCACGTGTCAATCGGTCGCATGATCACATAGCCAAAAACTGGGCTATGCGATAGCCAACCCAAAGCCACCACATGTCACAACCGCCAGCGGGCCCAATGCGAACAAACCATCAGCACCACATCGGACGGTGGGTGCATGATCGCATGGGTAAGGAATATTCCATGTGATCATACGTCGACTGTATATCTTCGATCACTGATACCGGGCCCTAGTGATAAGTCTGACAAGTCACCGCCACATGGACCAATCGGGCATGAGCCTTACCTTTTAGGGGATCGGATGGTTGTCACAAAAGTGCATAGCCTTAATGCATACCTCACACTTTAATGACAACTATTGATCCTCTGACATGTCAGGACCCTCTGCCCAATCTGAAAACCAGGTCCCACCACACATCGCACTTGCACAGCAAGGAAAAGCAGATCGCAAGCCACTGAATAGAAACTGGGACATGCGGCCATGCGACAGCCAATAGGGAAGAAGCTGGACCCACCATCCACATTGGGTTTGTGCAGTTAAGACATAGAACAAGGAGAGCCGGCAGAAAAGAAGAAAGGCAAAGTCGAAAACACACAGGGTTTTCGGTGAAAGATCAAAAACACACAAATTTTCCAACATGACCCAAAGGATAGCAGGGAAACTAAAAACACCGAGGGTTTTTGAAAACACTGTGGGTTTTTGACACTGAGGCAAAATTTTAAAAAAGCTTCCCGCGGACCTTGAAAGTCAAAAATCTTACTGGGTTTTGCACATTAGGAGACACAGTTTGAACCAGGGCCAAGTGACAACATAAACTACCAGGGGCAGGACATCCATACCATGAAACACTAAGGATTTTCATCGCAAGTCAAGACTGAGACTGTAGGCACGACAGGACATCAAAACAAAAACATTGCATGGAACAGGCCAACGTCACAAGGTTTTGCAATGACAAAAAATTGGCCTAACACATTCATGGCAGGCTTTGTTGCATGTGGGTGGATGAGTCAAGGTTGTTGTGTCTGCAGGAGGGCTCAGTATAGGATCAACACGTAAAGAAAAGATATAATTTGATCACCGATGTTCTCAGAGATTTTGATGATAATAATCAGTGTACCTAAGGTTTGATATTGTATTGCTATACCTATGTAACCCTAGTTAGGTTAGTTTTGACTCCTGCCTACGTGTGATTGAGTTGTATATAGTTCTTTTTGGAGCCTTAGTGCTCAAAGTTGGACAATTGTAAAAGAGAAATTCACCTTTCTTGAGAGTTATCTGTGGCATTTTCTCTTCACTCTGGCTTCTACAGTTGTAAATATTTCATTGATGATTTAGATATTGTAGAGGTATTTTGTGACAATTCTTCATGTCCCTATGCTTCCTTTCCTGAATTATCTCTTATTGAATCTAAGTATATGTATGCTTTGAGTGATATCTCAGGGTTCCTGATCCCTCTCTCTTTCTACAATTTTGTGTATTATTGTGGGTGATCTAATTTGAATGCTCTTGTGGGTATACCTCAACCCCCTGACAATCTATCTTATTCCTATGCCGAGTTGCAAAGGTGAATGTTTGTCTGTAGGTTGTAGATTGTGTCTAAATTCTTAGGAATGCTATTATTTGTGAAATTATTTCTTTCCCTGAATAGCCTCTTTCTATTGCACACCCTTCTATGAAATATTTATGTAGGCCTATTTAGTGAGTTGTGATCTCCTAGACCTGAGTTGTTCATTACTTTCATCCTCTATACTGAGATTCAAACCCTTCATTTCGATGTATCACCTAGTAGGTAGTTTTCTTTCAAGTTATTTCCCTTTCAGCATTCCTTCTATCCCTTTTCCCTCAAAGTTTTTTCCTTTCATATCTAGAGGCAAATTAGGGTGATTATCCAAGAGGAACTAGCCTAGAACTTGGAGGTCTCATCTTAGTTATTATAGGTCCCACACCTGGAGATGATTCCCATGTTATACTAGGTTATCAAGACTATGAGAGCTTGAAACAAGGGTGAAAACTTAGTGTATAATAGCAACATGTGTGAATTATCATACAATGCACCCCTATGTAATCTGATTTGTTTCTTTTTCTCTCACCAAATTCATCAATCACAATGAATCTACAACTCATAAGTGGATTGAGAGAAATGGAAATTTTTTGCACATAATTTGTGTTCAAAGATCAAGGTATATCTATAAATGTAGTGTTGATTGTCACAATGTTCTTTACAATAGCCTTCAGTTTACCATGGGGACTCGATTTAAATCGAAGGGAAAATCAACAACTATATGAGTAGAAATGTATTGGATAATTTATACTATATTTATTTATTATGGTCAATGCTCATATCACTGGTGGCATTCAAAAAGAGCCATATGCCTAGTCATCCAATCATATGCATGGCTAATAGTCATCATATGACATGAAGCATTGGAGTCTAGTCAAGGATACTTATTTTCTATTTTGTGAGTCATTGGAAATTTGTGAGTCTTGACCCAATTATTTGCCTCCATTTATGTTATATATATTACCATCTCAAGATAAAATTGGTACAAAATCAAAAGTCGAAACTAAAAAATATGCAGTTTTCTCACATGTAGCTATAATTTATTGAAGCTATCATTTATAGAGACACTAAATCAATAGAAAAAATTTATCTATAATTCATAAGGCTAAAATTAAGGTTGTGATATAGAATATGAAGGTTCAACATTCTTGTTTATATATCTATACAAAGAGATAGAAGAGGAGGTTGTTAAATCTCCCTCCCTTGACCTTGTGTGCAAAAGTGGTAGGTATATGGAGTAGTCCCTGACTCCATCCTTAAATGTTAGTCCAATCCCATATTGGTTATAGTTTCTTACTATCTATCATTCGTTACATGAAGGATTTCACAACAATCCTTATTATTCTCCATGATCAAGAATAGATTTTTCCATTGCTTGTTGATTAATATCTAGATTGTTATAATTGTTTCCTACTTCTCATTGATTACTATCTATATTAATACAACTATATCCATTTTAACCAATGTAGAAAAAATATACTAGGTGAACCATATAAACTATGACATCTACATAAAAATACATAAGAAAAATCAGTTACTTTCTAGGCACATCCTTATTGAAGAGTATAATTTATAGTTTGTATTTATGTGAAGCAATTGTTATGTCCATAGAGACTATATAGCCTCACCTTGATGACCGAGTTATTAGTTTGAATACATGAAATGAAGGCCATGCTAGAAACCTATAACATTAAAATAATTTTTACATAGTTAGAATCCTACATAAGAAACATGAATAATCTATACTAATAAGCCACTTGTCCATCTAGCAATATTCTTAACATCATAACTATTTTTTTTGCCTATGGAAAACTCTATATTATAACTCTTGCATATGTAGACCAATTGATCCACAATTTTTGTGATAACACCTAGTGGAATTGGACTATAAACACCACCTTCATTTAGCTTTTGTAAGCATTCATAGTTGATAATTGATTTAAATGACAATCACTTTAACACACTTTGGGCCTCTTGTTATTACTACATGGAATTATAATAACTTTAGAATTCTTTAACTCTTGATTTTATATAATATTTATGACTTCACAAATTTGTAGTTCATTGGTAGACATGCAAATCATCAAGCTACATCACACATGAAACTTGTTGCTTACTCTCATTAGTACATCTATGTATCTTTCTAGGACAATGAGAATATTGCTTTACAAGAAATGGTAAAGAATGTGGTCGATGCACAGTCCAATTTGACACAAGAAACTTTTTTTTGATCTCTACATCACACATGAAACTTGTTGCTTATTTTCATTAGTACCTCTATGTATCTTTCTAGCACAATGAGAATATTTCTCTACAAAAAATGGTAAAGAATGTGGTTGATGCACAATGGTTTGACACAAGAAACTTTTTTTAAAGATCAATAGTTCTAAAAATATATGACACTTTTAGCTATTAACAAATCAAAAGAATTTAATATAGATAAATACAACATAGTATTTTAATTATAAATTCAAAATATATTGTTTTATTATATTTATTAGCAAAATAGATACTAATTTAGAATATTTTGAAAAGATAAGACAATAATTGTTTCTAATTTTTAAAATATATTAAAGTCTACAAAAATATATATGATTTTATAATGTTTGTTACATGCATAGATTCTTTCCAAAATAGAATAGAATTGTCAAAAAATTATCTGAATATCTTTTTGTTTTTGACAATTAATGTTTTAGAAGAAGTGCCCATAGTTGGAACAATTGAGAGAGAGAGAGAGAGAGAGAGAGAGGGAGAAGGCTTCAAATCAATAGCCTTATCATTTAGGTAGCTTGTATACATTATTTTAGACCTAAAACTTATGAATAAAACTCCAACCAAATGATGAAAAAGTGAAGCGTATAAGGTGAAAACCATATTTTCAATATTAGAAAGGATCATGAAATAAATTGCATCACACTTTTGTAGGTTTTGAAATCTGAATTTCTTTTATATGCTTCAAGATTGATTAGCATTGTGTCTAGTATAGATTTAACTTAGAAATTATTATACAACCCAAGTATTTGGTAAAAATAACGTATTATAGTTATTACTTGTACATTGGCATGATTGATGTGCAATAGGAAAGCTAAAGAATTGTAAGAGTGACCATGATTTGAGGAGAGGTAATGATGGTGAACAACTTATTGTTTCTTTATTACACACAAAGAAAGAGAAATTAAGTGAATTAAATATAAGACCGATGTGAAAGTGAAAGATTAGTTAGCTACATATTTTAAGGAGAATTATATTGTTAAAATTTGCTAATCTATTGTATATATATGATTTCTTTTTTACCATTAATTTGTTTTGACAATTAATGTCACATAAAATTTTCATATGATAGGTAGAAGTGCCCATAGTTGGAACAAGTTTTAAAATGAAATAAAACAAACAAAAAATAATGCTGGAGACTGGGTCATCCATTCACATTCACTTTAAATAGATCTACTCACCTCAGCCGACCGAAATTTCGAATTTGTGCTGCGTGGACGAGTTCAGCTTTTGAAAGCTTAAGCTCCCGCTTCTGTTTGAGTTTTCGAGGGAAAGCGTTGACAGGGCAGCGGCAAAGCCTGCACAAACTACACGCCAAATAATAAAATATATGTAGCAGGCTCGGATTATCCTTTCGAAGCTTCGGTGAATTATCTTGTAACACGGAAGTCAGTTATTGCCTGGTCATATTCCCCTCGTTTCCAATCTATTTATAAGCCCAATTGTTCCTTGTGTTAAACCACATCTTCTTTTCTTCTGTAATCTTCCGAAATGTATTTCTTAGCGACTGCATCAAAAAGAATGTCGCTCATGTTTCTAGCGACTTTTCTCCTGTTCTCTGCTGTAATGGTCGAGTCCTCGGACGAGGGGGACGAGATATATGCAGCATGTAATGTGGCGAAATACTCCAACGGCTCCCAGTTTGATTGCAACCTGCAGGAGCTCTTAAAATCTCTGACGGAGAACGCAGCATACGCCGGCTTCGGCGCTTCTGTTTATGGGCAGGAGACGCCGAACGAGGTGTCGGGGCGCCTTCAGTGCAGAGGAGATTTGACTCCCACCGACTGTCGCGCCTGCTCAGCGGATGCGGTTGAGGTCGTCCACCGCGACTGCCCAAACGCCATTGGCGCCCGCGTTCAGCTGGAGCATTGCTTCCTTCGCTACGAGAATTACACCTTTCTCTCCGATTTGGATATGAACTTCTGGTACGGCGTTGCAAACGTAAGCAAGCAGACAGATATCCACTTTAATGCAGCTGTTAGGGATGTGTTGGCGGATCTGTCCAGCAGGGCCCCCGCCAGTCCTATCAAGTTCGCCTTGGGCTCATCTGCTGTTGTTTCTTCGAATGTGACCATCTATGGCATGGAGATGTGCTGGCGAGATATGTCCAGGAAAGACTGTGCGGCCTGCCTGTCGAAGGGATATGAACAGCTCTTCAACTTGTCTAGCCAAAGCGTGGGTGCTCAGGTTTTCATGGGCAGCTGCACTCTGCGCTATGAAATCTATCCCTTCGCAGACCAGTACTATTAGACTCTCTACTTGTTATTCAATTTGCTCTTTTTAATTGAGGTGATTCACCATACAAATAATGGCAGGCATACTTGTTTTTCAATGTTATAATATTTTAAATATGGATCGACATCTTCGCAATATATCCAACTTTTCTTTTGCGTGACAATTATATTTTTTGATTGCACAATGGCAGACCACTTCTAAATTTGGCTTACAATTATGTTTTAATTTGATCAGTATTTAGTGTTTGGATTTATGGAAATTTTTTTATAATCTCTAGGTTGTTTTCTTATCTTTAATCCAACATTGTTTATATGAGTTTTTATCCAAGAATCAATGATTTGGTGACTTAGAGCATTTGCAAATGACATTGATAAGAAGGTATTTAAAAAAAATGATCATTAAAGACAATCTTTTAATAAATGATCATGGATGTCCAATCTAAGTGTCAAATAGAGGTGGAGAGTTTATGACAAATTTTTGATAAACTATCCAAAATTAATTTAATGTTTGTTAGTAGTTGAAAGTTAAATTTTAATGTTTGATTTTCAAGAATTACATTGTGGGGAACAATATTTTGTGTGATTGTCTGTTAGCTATGATTACATTAGATGTAAACTATAGTCATAACAATGATATGATCAAATCTAATTTTAATCATACATAAACTAAAAATAAGGAAACTATACTTATATTATTTTTTAAATACACAAAGCAAAAAAATACTAAATTTTCTTAAGTTCAATTTTAATGGAGCGTCACATGGAAATATGGGTACTTAAAGAGAAAGAATGTGTATAAGGGATCAGAGAGGTTGTATTATTACTCTAATTTCTTCACGCATTCCACATGGTTCAAATAACATTGCAGAAGCTTCAATAGCTCTATTGGGAATAGAAACTACCTTAAAGATGGGTATTTCTAGGATTCACAAGGAAGGTGAATCTAGCATAGTTGTGAATGCATGTAAAGAGAGAAAAAATATTAATAGAGATCTGAAATACATTCTCCAAAAATTGTGGGTAGTGCTAGATAAATTTTAAACATTCTTAATCTCTCATACATTCCAAGAAGGTAATAAGTTAACAAACTACCTAGCAAATATGAGTTGCAATTTTTTTGAGGTTTCGATTCAAAATATCATGGATCAAAGAAAGCCCTATCCCCAGTTGTTGAATATCATAAGGTAAGAAGTAATACCATTTGTTTAATGGATTCAATTTCGAGTTGTTGGGGACAGCTTAAATTTTCTCATTGGTTGAGATGGGGGTCATAATTTTCCACATCAACAGTTCAAGGTTGATAATAGGTGTGCAAGACAATTAAATTTGTGCTCCCTATTAGATTTGAGTTCGCTCACGACTTGCGCTCAATGTATTAATTGTAGATTAAAATTGTTCAAATTATGTTGAATGGAATTGTCAGAGCTATGGTCAATCCTTATCACTATTGGCATAGGATATAATTTATCCAAAAACCTCGATAATGACACCTGCTCGCATGATGTGACATGTGACCAAGCTATTTCAAACATGACAATTTTGACGTTTATCTACATAATATTTCTTGGAAGTGGTTGTCGTTATATTAATAAAGGTAGACATTTACAAATAGAACTTTTTAATTTAAATGTTTTAAATGCTATTTTCCATACTCAGAACATATGACGGCATATGAAAATATTTTTTAATAAATTATTTTAAATTGTAGAATATTTTTATTATAATTCTTTTACTTTGAATATTTTAATGCATTATTTTCTACAAAGGTTTTACATTAGGATAATAATAAAAAAAAATGTTATACACACACACACACACACACACATATATATACATTGATGAAGGGTGCTCCCATTAATACCACAAACGCATAACAGAAATAGAGAAACAACAACAATATGCAAGAATAGAAAATTTGCTTCTTATTATCTCCACAAATGTGGAATTACAAACTTTCAGAATTACAATATGCAAAGCCACATGGGCATTCCCTTACAATATTCTGTAGGACAAAGCCTCAAACTATTACACAGATCTACTACCCAGAACTATTCTAAACTGCCTAAGACAATAATACAGCCTTCCTTATATAGGCAATTTCCACCGCCTGGGAAGGTTCCAGAATTTTAGCCAATAAGGCCGACCAAACTTAGAATTATTTTATTTTACATTTTATTACATCATAGTCGGCTCAAGATAACCTTTGAAACCCAAACAAAAATTTTGAAAAAAATTATTTTCTGCCATTTCAGGTGGTCCAACTTTCGAAGACCATAAGTCATCACCAGTTGACCCGATCGACTATTATAACCCCATTTCAAAAATGCCACAAAGTGCTCTATAGGCTCAACCCGCGCAAGCACTTGTCACCCAAATTTTTAACCTCATTTGGGGCATCTAAAGCCTTCAAAACTGAGTTCAAAGTTTCTGTACCCTACTACCAATACCGAAAATCTTCAATATCTTCCAATATACACTTGATCTGGCAATGAAACTTTACTGGCAGACTTATATGACCAAAATGAACCTCCAAGAAAGAAATCAAATCATTCTGAGCACATACGAAAATTACCAAAAAAAAAAAAATAGTAACTTTCCATAAATAGCAGCTCTGCACAAAATAGCCCTTATTGAAAATAAAAATAGAAATATTTTTTTGCGTGATGCAAGATTGCTCTTACACCCAGGATGCTCCTGCATCAGGCACCGAGGGTAATTTGAGAAGTGACCCTGTCACGTCTCAGGTGTGCAGAGGAAAACCAAGACGGCTAACCTCCTTCTTTGTCAGCCATGATGAATCTTCAACAGGTCATCCTTTCCACTTGACCAGATATTCTTCATATGTCCTGTTCCTTGTGCTTCTGCCAACACGACTGTCCAGTATATCTTTGATCTCCTTAGTGTCTGAACTAGTTGCTGGAATACTCCACTGTGCTGCTGTGATCTCATCTTCAACACCTCATTCATGATACTCTGTCAGATCTGAAATGTTAAACATTAGTGAAATATTTAGCTCAGTAGGCAATTCTACCTCATATGCATTTCCTGAATCATGTTTCTTCAGTATCCTACATGGTCCAAACTTCTTCATTTTCAGCTTGTTATATGTACCAACTGGAAACCGTTCCTTCCGCAAATGAACCATGACTTCATCACCAACCTAAAATTTCTTATACCTCCTTTTCTCATCTGCCTTAGCCTTATACTGTGCATTCATCTTGGTAATATGCTTCCTCACCTCCCCATGGATGTTCTTCAAGTGTTCTGCAAAATCCTCAGCTTCAGCACTACTTATTTCTCTTCTATCTATCTTCCTCAATTCAGATGCATTTCTTGGACTACTTTCATATACAATCTGGAATGGTGATTTACCAGTGCTCCTATTGACAGAATTATTGTACGCAAATTCTTCTTGTGGTAAAATCAAATCCCATCCTATTGGCTTATCTCCAACCAAACATCTCAGCAGATTTTCCAAACTTCTATTCACCACCTCTGTCTGTCCATCAGTCTGTGGATGATGTGATGAACTGAACTTCAAATTTGTCTTCAACTTCTTCCACAATGTCTGCCAAAAATATCCAGCAAACTTAGTATCTCGATCTGAAACTATGGTCTTTGCCAAACCATGTAGTCTCACCACTTCTCTGAAAAACAATTCCGCTACATGAACAACATCATTAGTCTTCTTGCAGGGAATGAAATGTGCCATCTTTGAAAATCTGTCAACCACCACAGAAATTGAATCATGTCCCCGCTGTGTCCTCGGTAAACCAAGAACAAAGTCCATACTGATATCCTCCCAAGGCTTCTCTGGTATAGGTAATGGCTGATACAACCCTGTATTCTATTTCACTCCTTTCACCATCTGACATACTCTGCAACTCTGTAGAAACTTCTTCACATCTTGTTGCAATTGTGGCCAATAATAATTCTCACCAACCAAAGCAAGGGTTTTATCACGACCAAAATATCCAGTCAATCCTCCGCTATGCTTCTCCTTGATGAGATTCTCCCTCATAGAACTTCGTGGAATGCACAACTGACTCCCTCTGAATAGCATATCATCCTGGATGATGAAATCCAACCATTTCATCCTGTCTAGAGTAACAGGTTCTGTACAAGCTTTCCAAGCTTCACCAAAATCAAGATCCTCTGGATACAAATTCTTGAGTTCCTTGAACCCAACCACTTCAATCTGCATTTCTGTCAGCAATAGTTGCCTTCTGCTAAGAGCATCTGCAACCCTATTAGACTTTTCACTCTCGTGTTTCAAAACAAATGTATAACTCTGCAAAAACTCAACCCATTTCAAATGCCTTTGATTCAATTTTCCTTGACTATTCAAATATTGCAAAGCTTGATGATCAGTATACAAAACAAACTCATTAGGAAGTAGATAATGTCTCCACTTCTTTAATGCCTGAACTATAGCATAAAATTTCTGATCATAAATAGAATATTTCCTCTTGGCATCATTTAACTTCTCACTGAAATAAGCAATTGGTTTACCTTCTTGGCTCATAATAGCTCCTATTGCAGTACCACTAGCATCACAATCTACTTGAAACACCTTATTAAAATCTAGAAGTGCTAAAATAGATTATTCTGTAACTTTTTGTTTCAACAATTGAAAACTCTTTTCTGCCCCATTAGTCCACTTAAACTCTTTTCTATCCCCTCTCATTGTTTCAGTCAAGGGTCCACAAATACTGCTAAATTTTTTGATAAACTTTCTGTAAAAGCTAGCTAGACCATGAAAAGATCTTACCTCAGTAGCACTCCTTGGGGTAGGCCATTCAAGGATAGCCTGTACCTTCTCTGGGTCCATTTTTAGACCTTCTGCTGAAACTACAAATCTCAAATACACTAACTCTTTCTTCACAAAACTGCACTTCTTGAAATTAATTAACAATTTCTCTTCTCTCAACTTCTCAAATACCATACGAATATGCATCATATGCTCATCCAATGTCTTACTAAAGATCAAAATATCATCTAGATAAATAATGACAAACTTACCCATAAATTCTTTCAGAACTTCATTCATGAGCCGCATGAAAGTGTTCGGTGCATTGGTTAGCCCAAAAGGTATGACTAACCACTCATATAGTCTTTCCTTTGTCTTGAAGGCAGTCTTCCATTCATCTCCTTCTCTGATCTGAATCTGATGATATCCACTCTTTAGATCTATCTTTGAGAAATACACAGCTCCACTCAAACAATCCATAATATCATCCATTCGTGGCAATAGAAACCTATACTTGATTGTGATCTTGTTTATTGCTCTGGAATCTGTACACATCATCCACTCTCCATTCTTCTTTGGTGCTAATACCGCTGGTACAGCACAGGGACTCAGACTCTCTCGAATCAACCCCTTCTGCAATAATTTATGTACTTGTTTGTTCAACTTTTCACTTTCTACTGGTGTCATTCTATGTGCTGCCTTGTTTGGCAAACTGGCTCCTGGAGTCAAATCTATCTGATGACTGATCTTCTTTACCGGTGGTAATCCATCAAGTACATTATCAGATACAATATCCTGAAACTCATTCAACAAATCTGCAACCTCTATAGGTACATCCTCTACTTCTTCTTTATCAACTTTTGGAATTAAAGCAAAACACACATGCTCATGCCTCATACCATCTAAAAATTTTCTTCCATCAACAAATATTATTCTTGCATTACAACATACCTTTTCTTCAGTCTCCTTTAATGGTTTTAGCTTATGTCGCACTCCATCCTTTGTTAGGGGATAGGTATTCGCACGACCATCATGTACAGCACATCTGTCAAACTGCCATGGTCTACCCAACAATATATGACATGCATCCATAGATATGATATCACACAATACCTCATCTTGGTATCCGCCAATCTTGAACTTCACCAGGCATTGTTCATTGACCATGACCTTGTGGTCATCCTGTACCCAGGCAATCCGATATGGATGTGGGTGTTTCTGTCTCTTGAGCTTCAACTTTGTCACCATCTCTTCTGACACCAAATTGTCAGTGCTTCCACTATCAATGATCACATCACAACATTTACCTTCACACTTGCACCTGGTGTGAAATAGGCTCGTCCTTTGCTCAGGTTCATTCTCACCACTCAACAGGACTCTTTTGTTGATCAATGTTTCTCCTCTTTCAGCATCTTTAGAATTTGATGATCTGGCATGTTCATCTACATGCGCAACTCTGGCCTGGCCTTCATTTCTCCTGTCTATTCTGCCTTGGCGTTGAGGACATTCAAATACCTTATGACCTTCTTCTCCACAGTGAAAATATGTTCCACGGAAGCCTCCTCTTCCAGATCCTTGTCCTCTTCCTCTTCCTCTCTTATCTCTATTACTCTGATCCTAAAAATGATTGGAATTATTTCCTCTCTGATTCTGACTGCTACTGGCCTCATCCTTCTTTTTTGAATCTTCATTTCGGCCACCATATAACCGTCCGCCAGATATTCCACCATGACCTCTTCGATTTTATCTGCTCTCAAACTTCTTGTTCAGCTTTTCCTTTACTTTTAGGGCAAACTGGTATGTCTCCTCAATATTGTTCATTCGAACCAGATTCAACTCCTCCTAAATGCTTGGCCTTAACCCATTAAGGTATCAGGTAACTTTCTCTTTATCAGCTTCTACATGGCCTGTTCTGATGAGGAGTCGATAGAACTCCTCTGTATACTCCTGAACAGATCTTCCTGCTTGCTTCAAACTTTGCATTTTCTTTAGTAGGTCAAGCTCATAATCAACAAAAATGAACTGTCACTTCAATTTATCCACCATCTGATCCCATCTTGTGATTTTATCTTTCCCTCTTCTATTTCACTCCAATTGAATTTCTTGCCACCAAATCTTCGCATGACCTTTCAGTTTGGCCTTCACAAATTTGACCCTATCAGGATCCTCAACATCTTCATACTCAAAATACTCCTCACATTCATTGATCTAGTCAATCAATTCCTCTAGGTTAAGATTTCCAAAAAATGTAGGAACCTCAATCTTAGGTCTTTTTCCCAATCTTGGAAATCGCCCGAAAAAGTCTTTCTTCCTCCTGGTTCACAATTTCAGCTTCTCCTTCTTGATATTCTTCTTCGGCTTCATCCTCGCTTTCATCTCTGACATTAAGATTCATTTCTCTGTGAATCTCTTCTTGCAATGCTCGCACTTGTCTCTGCAGCTCTCTAACCTCAGGTGTTACAACACCAGCTCTTCCGCCACGTTCCCTTCGTGGAGGCATTTTCGCGATGTGCGCTGAAACCCTAGCCATGGCCCTGGTGCAAACTGCCTCACAGTCAGCGATCTGTTTACACACTCAAGAACTCCTACTCTGATACCACTTGATGAAGGGTGCCCCCCTTAATACCACAAACACATAACAGAAATAGAGAAACAACAACAATATGCAAGAACAAAAAATTGGGTTCTTATTATCTCCACAAATGTGGAATTACAAACTTTCAGAATTACAATATGCAAAGCCACATGGGCATTCCCTTACAATATTCTCTAGGACAAAGCCTCAAACTATTACGCAGATCTACTATCCAGAACTATTCTGAACTGCCTAAGATAATAATACAGCCTTCCTTATATAGGCAATTTCCACCGCCTGGGAAGGTTCCAAAATTTTAGCCAATAAGGCCGACCAAACATAGAATTATTTTATTTTACATTTTATTACATCATATTCGGCTCAAGATAACCTTTGAAACCTGAATAGAAATTTTGAAGAAAATTATTTTTTGCCATTTGAGGTGGTCCAACTTCCGAAGACCATAAGTCATCACCAGTTGACCCGATCGGCTATTATAACCCCATTTCAAAAATGCCATGAAGCGCTCTACAACCTTGACCCACACAAGCACCCGTCACCCAAATTTTTGACCTCATTCAGGGCCTCTAAAGCTTTCAAAATTGAGTTCAAAGTTTTTGTACCCTGCTGCCAATACCAAAAATCTTCAATATCTTCCAATATACACTTGATCTGGCAATGAAACTTTACTGGCAGACTTATATGACCAAAATGAACCTCCAAGAAAGAAATCAGATCATTCTGAGCACATAAAAAAATTACCAAAAAAAAAAAAATAGTAACTTTCCATAAATAGCAGCTCTGCACAAAATAGCCCTTATTGAAAATAAAAATAGAAATATTTTTTTGGGTTATGCAAGATTGCTCTTACACCCAGGATGCTCCTGCATCAGGCACCCAAGGTAATTTGAGAAGTGACCCTGTCACGTCTCAAGTGTGCAGAGGAAAATCAAGATGGCTAACATCCTCCTTTGTCAGACATGATGAATCTTCAACAGGTCATCCTTTCCACTTGACCAGATATTCTTCATATGTCATGTTCCTTGTACTTCTGCCAACACGACTGTCTAGTATATCTTCGATCTCCTTAGTGTCTGAATTAGTTGCTGAAATATTCCACTGTGCTGTTGTGATCTCATCTTCAACACCTCCTTCATGATACTCTGTCAGATCTGAAATGTTAAACACTGATGAAATATTTAGCTCAGTAGGCAATTCTACCTCATATGCATTTCCTGAATCATGTTTCTTCAGTATCCTACATGGTCCGAACTTCTTCATTTTCAGCTTGTTATATGTACCAACTGGAAACCGCTCCTTCCACAAATGAACCATGACTTCATGACCAACCTGAAATTCTTTATACCTCCTTTTCTCATCTGCCTTAACTTTATACTGTGCGTTCATCTTGGTAATATGCTTCCTCACCTCCCCATGGATGTTTTTCAAGTGTTCTGCAAAATCCTCAGCTTCAACACTACTTATTTCTCTTCTATCTATCTTCCTCAATTCAGATGTATTTCTTGGACTACTTCCATATACAATCTAGAATGGTTATTTACCAGTGCTCCTGTTGATAGAATTATTGTATGCAAATTCTGCTTGTGGTAAAATCAAATCCCATCCTGTTGGCTTATCTCCAACCAAACATCTCAGCAGATTTTCCAAACTTCTATTCACCACCTCTGTCTGTCCATCAGTCTGTGGATGATGTGATGAACTGAATTTTAAATCTATCTTCAACTTCTTCCACAATGTCCGCCAAAAATATCCAGCAAACTTAGTATCTTGATCTGAAACTATGGTGTTTGGAAAACTATGTAGTCTCACCACTTCTCTGAAAAATAATTCCGCTACATGAACAACATCATTAGTCTTCTTGCAGGGAATGAAATGTGCCATCTTTGAAAATCTGTCAACCACCACAAAAATTGAATCATGTCCCCGCTGTGTCCTTGGTAAACTAAGAACAAAGTCCATACTGATATCCTCCCAAGGCTTCTCTGGTATAGGTAATGGCTGATACAACCCTGTATTCTATTTCACTCCTTTCACCATTTGACATACTCTGCAACTCTGTACAAACTTCTTCATATCTTGCTGCAATTGTAGCCAATAATAATTCTCACCAACCAAAGCAAGGGTTTTATCACGACCAAAATATCCAGCCAATCCTCCGCTATGCTTCTCCTTGATGAGATTCTCCCTCATAGAACTTCGTGGAATGCACAACTGACTCCTTCTGAATAGCATATCATCCTGGATGATGAAATCCAACCATTTCATCCTGTCTAGAGTAACAGGTTCTGTACAAGCTTTCCATGCTTCACCAAAATCAAGATCCTCTGGATACAAATTCTTGAGTTCTTTGAACCCAACCACTTCAATCTGCATTTCTATCAGCAATAGTTTCCTTCTGCTAAGAGCATCTGCAACCCTATTAGACTTTCCACTCCTATGTTTCAAAACAAATGTATAACTCTGCAAAAACTCAACCCATTTCAAATGCCTTTGATTCAATTTTCCTTGACTATTCAAATATTGCAAAGCTTGATGATCAGTATACAAAACAAACTCTTTAGGAAGTAGATAATGTCTCCACTTCTTTAATGCCTGAACTATAGCATAAAATTCCTGATCATAAACAAAATATTTCCTCTTGGCATCATTTAACTTCTCACTGAAATAAGTAACAGGTTTACCTTCTTGGCTCATAACAGCTCCTATTGTAGTACCACTAGCATCACAATCTACTTGAAACACCTTATTAAAATCTGGAAATGCTAAAACAGGTTGTTTTGTAACTTTTTGTTTCAACAATTGAAAACTCTTTTCTGCCCCATTAGTCCACTTAAACTCTTTTCTATCCCCTCTCATTATTTCAGTCAAGGGTCCACAAATACTGTTAAAATTTTTGATAAACTTTCTATAAAAGCTAGCTAGACCATGAAAAGAGCTTACCTCAGTAGCACTCCTTGGGGTAGGCCATTCAAGGATAGCCTGTACCTTCTTTGGGTCTATTTTTAGACTTTCTACTGAAACTACAAATCCCAAATACACTAACTCTTTCTTCACAAAACTGCACTTCTTCAAATTAATCAACAATTTCTATTCTCTCAACTTCTCAAATACCATACGAATATGCATCATATGCTCATCTAATGTCTTACTAAAGATCAAAATATCATCTAGGTAAACAATGATAAACTTACCCAGAAATTATTTCAGAACTTCGTTCATGAGCCGCATGAAAGTGCTCGGTGCATTGGTTAGCCCAAAAGGCATGACTAACCACTCATATAGTCTTTCCTTTGTCTTGAAGGCAGTCTTCCATTCATCTCCTTCTCTGATCTGAATTTGATGATATCCACTCTTCAGATCTATCTTTGAGAAATACACAGCTCCACTCAAACAATCCATAATATCATCCATTTGTGGCAATGGAAACCTATACTTGATTGTGATCTTGTTTATTGCTCTGGAATCTGTACACATCCTTCACTCTCCATTCTTCTTTGGTGCTAATACTACTGGTACAGCACAGGGACTCAGACTCTCTCGAATCAACCCTTTCTGCAATAACTCATGTACTTGTCTGTTCAACTCTTCACTTTCTGCTGGTGTCATTCTATGTGCTGCCTTGTTTGGCAAACTGGCTCCTGGAATCAAATCCATCTGATGACTGATCTTCCTTACCCGTGGTACTCCATCAGGTACATTATCAGATACAATATCCTGAAACTCATTCAACAAATCTGCAACCTCTACAGGTACATCCTCTACTTCTTCTTTACCAACTTTTGGAATTAAAGCAAAACACACATGCTCATGCCTCATACCATCTAAAAATTTTCTTCCATCAACAAATGTTATTCTTGCATTACCACATACCTTTTCTTTAGTCTCCTTCAATGGTTTTAGCTTATGTCACACTCCATCCTTTGTCAGGGAATAGGTGTTCGCACGACCATTATGTACAACCCATCTGTCAAACTGCCATGGTCTACCCAACAACATATGACATGCATCCATAGATATGATATCACACAATACCTCATCTTGGTATCCGCCAATCTTGAACTTCACCAGGCATTGTTCATTGACCATGACCTTGTGGTCATCCTGTACCTAGTCAATCCCATATGGATGTGAGTGTTTCTATCTCTTGATCTTCAACTTTGTCACCATCTCTTCTGACACCAAATTGTCAGTGCTTCCACTATCAATGATCACATCACAACATTTACCTTCACACTTGCACCTGGTACGAAATAGACTCCTCTTTTTCTCAGGTTCATTCTCACCACTCAATAGGATTCTTCTGTTAATCAATGTTTCTCCTCTTTCAGTATTTTCAGAATTTGATGATCTGGCATCTTCATCTACATGTGCAACTCTGGCCTGGCCTTCATTTCTCCTGTCTGTTCTGCCTTGGTGCTGAGGACATTCAAATGCCCTATGACCTTCTTCTCCACAGTGAAAACATGTTCTACGGAAGCCTCCTCTTACAGATCCTTGTCCTCTTCCTCTTCCTCTCTGATCTCTATTACTCTGATCCTGAAAATGATTGGAATTATTTCCTCTCTGATTCTGACTGCTACTGGCCTCATTTTTTTTTTTCGGATCTTCATTTCGGCCACCATATGACCGTCTGCCAGATCTTCCACCATGACCTCTTCCATTTTGTCTGCTCTCAAACTTCTTGTTTAGCTTTTCCTCTACTTTTAGGGCAAACTGGTATGCCTCCTCAATATTGTTCATTCGAACCAGATTCAACTCCTCTTGAATGCTTGGCCTTAACCCATTAAGGTATCAGGCAACTTTCTCCTTATCAGCTTCTGCATGGCCTGTTCTGATGAGGAGTCGATAGAACTCCTTTGTATACTCCTGAACAGATCTTCCTGCTTACTTCAAACTTTGCATTTTCTTTAGTAGGTAAAGCTCAAAATCCCATCTTGTGATTTTATCTTTCCCTCTTCTATTTCACTCTAATTAAATTTCTTGCCACCAGATCTTCGCATGACCTTTCGGTCTGGCCTTCGCAAATTTGACCCTATTAGGATCCTCAACATCTTCATACTCAAAATACTCCTTACATTCATTGATCCAGTCGATCAATTCGTCTGGGTTAAGATTTCTAGAAAATGTAGGAACCTCAATTTTAGGTCTTTTCCCAATCTTAGAAATCACCCGAAAAAGTTTTTCTTCCTCCTAGTTCACAATTTCAGCTTCTCCTTCTTGATATTCTTCTTCGGCTTCATCCTCGCTTTCATCTCTGACATTAATATTCATTCATCTGTAAATCTCTTCTTGCAATGCTCGCACTTGTTTCTGTAGCTCTCTAACCTCAGGTGTTACCACACCAGCTCTTCCACCACGTTCCCTTCGTGGAGGCATTTTCGTGATGCGCGCTGAAACCCTAGCCACGGCCCTGGTGCAAACTGCCTCACAGTCGATGATTTGTTTACACACTCAAGAACTCCTGCTCTGATACCACTTGATGAAGGGTGCTTCCCTTAATACCACAAACACATAACAGAAATAGAGAAACAACAACAATATGCAAGAACAAAAAATTGGGTTCTTATTATCTCCATAAATGTGGAATTACAAACTTTCAAAATTACAATATGCAAAGCCACATGGGCATTCCCTTACAATATTTTGTAGGACAAAGCCTCGAACTATTATGCAGATCTACTACCCAGAACTATTCTGAACTGCCTAAGACAATAATACAGCCTTCCTTATATAGGCAATTTTCACCGCCTGGCAAGGTTCCAGAATTTTAGCCAATAAGGCCGACCAAACTTAGAATTCTTTTATTTTACATTTTATTACATCATAATCGGCTCAAGATAACCATTGAAACCTAAACAGAAATTTTGAAGAAAATTATTTTTCGCCATTTCAGGTGGTCCAACTTCCGAAGACCATAAGTCATCACCAGTTGACCTGATCGACTATTATAACCCCATTTCAGAAATGCCATGAAGCGCTCTACAGGCTTGACCCACGCAAGCGCACGTCACCCAACTTTTTGACCTCATCCGGGGCCTCTAAAGCTTTCAAAACTGAGTTCAAAGTTTCTGTAACCTACTGCCAATACCGAAAATCTTCAATATCTTCCAATATACACTTGAGCTAGCAATGAAACTTTACTGGCAGACTTATATGACCAAAATGAACCTCCAAGAAAGAAATTAGATCATTCTGAGCACATACGAAAATTACCAAAAAAAAAAAAGTAACTTTCGATAAATAGCAGCTCTGCACAAAATAGCCCTTATTGAAAATAAAAATAGAAATATTTTTTTGGGTGATGCAAGATTGCTCTTACACCCAGGATGCTCCTGCATCAGGCACCCAGGGTAATTTGAGAAGTGACCCTGTCACGTCTCAAGTGTGTAGAGGAAAACCAAGACGGCTAACCTCCTCCTTTGTCAGCCATGATGAATCTTCAACAGGTCATCCTTTCCACTTGACCATATATTCTTCATATGTCCTGTTCCTTGTGCTTTTGCCAACATGACTGTACAGTATATTTTTGATCTCCTTATTGTCTAAGCTAGTTGCTGGAATACTCCACTATACTACTGTGATCTCATCTTCAACACCTCCTTCATGATACTCTGTCAGATCTGAAATGTTAAACACTGGTGAAATATTTAGCTCAGTAGGTAATTCTACCTCATATGCATTTCTTGAATCATGTTTCTTCAGTATCCTACATGGTCTGAACTTTTTCATTTTCAGCTTGTTATATGTACCAACTGGAAACCGCTCCTTTCGTAAATGAACCATGACTTCATCGCCAACCTAAAATTCCTTATACCTCATTTTCTCATCTGCCTTAGCCTTATACTGTGCATTCATCTTGGTAATATGCTTCCTCACCTCCCCATG
Source organism: Chamaecyparis obtusa (assembly GCA_027943335.1). Classification (NCBI taxonomy): domain Eukaryota; kingdom Viridiplantae; phylum Streptophyta; class Pinopsida; order Cupressales; family Cupressaceae; genus Chamaecyparis; species Chamaecyparis obtusa. The sequence goes on from BSBK01003032.1 coordinate 2,064,566, forward strand.
GATGTTCTTCAAGTGTTCTGCAAAATCCTCAGCTTCAGCACTACTTATTTCTCTTCTATCTATCTTCCTCAATTCAGATGCATTTCTTGGACTATTTCCATATACAATCTGGAATGGTGATTTACCAGTGCTCCTATTGACAAAATTTTTGTATGCAAATTCTGCTTGTGGTAAAATCAAATCCCATCTTGTTGGCTTATCTCCAACCAAATATCTCAGCAGATTTTCCAAACTTCTATTCACCACCTCTGTCTGTCCATCAGTCTGTGGATGATGTGATGAACTGAACTTGAAATTTGTCTTCAAATTCTTCCACAATGTCCGCCAAAAATATCCAGCAAACTTAGTATCTCGATCTGAAACTATGGTATTTGACAAACCATGTAGTCTCACCACTTCTCTGAAAAACAATTCCGCTACATGAACAACATCATTAGTCTTCTTGTAGGGAATGAAATGTGTCATCTTTGAAAATCTGTCAACCACCACAAAAATTGAATCATGTCCCCACTGTGTCCTCGATAAACCAAGAACAAAGTCCATACTGATATCCTCCCAAGGCTTCTCTGGTATAGGTAATGGCTGATACAACCCTGTATTCTATTTCACTCCTTTCACCATCTGACATACTCTGCAACTCTGTAGAAACTTCTTCACATCTTGCTGCAATTGTGGCCAATAATAATTTTCACCAATCAAAGCAAGGGTTTTATCATGACCAAAATGTCCAGCCAATCCTCCGCTATGCTTTTCCTTGATGAGATTCTCCCTCATAGAACTTCGTGGAATGCACAACTGACTCCCTCTAAATTGCATATCATCCTGGATGATGAAATCCAACCATTTCATCCTGTCTAGAGTAACAGGTTCTGTACAAGCTTTTCAAGGTTCACCAAAATCAAGATCCTCTGGATACAAATTCTTGAGTTCCTTGAACCGAACCACTTCAATCTGCATTTCTGTCAGCAATAGTTGTCTTCTGCTAAGAGCATCTGTAACCTTATTAGACTTTCCACTCCTGTGTTTCAAAACAAATGTATAACTCTGCAAAAACTCAACCCATTTCAAATATCTTTGATTCAATTTTCCTTGACTATTCAAATATTGCAAAGCTTGATGAGCAGTATACAAAACAAACTCCTTAGGAAGTAGATAATGTCTCCACTTCTTTAATGTCTGAACTATAACATATAATTTTTGATCATAAACAAAATATTTCCTCTTGGCATCATTTAACTTCTCACTGAAATAAGCAACAGGTTTACCTTCTTGGCTCATAACAGCTCCTATTGCAGTACCACTAGCATCACAATCTACTTGAAACACCTTATTAAAATCTGGAAGTGCTAAAACAAGTTGTTTTGTAACTTTTTGTTTCAACAATTGAAAATTCTTTTCTACCCCATTAGTCCACTTAAACTCTTTTCTATCCCCTCTCATTGTTTCAGTCAAGGGTCCACAAATACTGCTAAATTTTTTGATAAACTTTCTGTAAAAGATAGCTAGACCATGAAAAGATCTTACCTCAGTAGCACTCCTTGGGGTAGGCCATTCAAGGATAGCCTGTACCTTCTCTGGGTCTATTTTTAGACCTTCTGCTGAAACTACAAATCTCAAATACACTAACTCTTTCTTCACAAAACTGCACTTCTTCAAATTAATCAACAATTTCTCTTCTCTCAACTTCTCAAATACCATACGAATATGCATCATATGCTCATCCAATATCTTAATAAAGATCAAAATATCATCTAGGTAAACAATGACAAAGTTACCCAAAAATTCTTTCAGAACTTCATTCATGAGCCGCATGAAAGTGCTCAGTGCATTGGTTAGCCCAAAAGGCATGACTAACCACTCATATAGTCCTTCCTTTGTCTTGAAGGTAGTCTTCCATTCATCTCCTTCTCTAATCTGAATCTGATGATATCCACTATTCAGATCTATCTTTGAGAAATACACAGCTCCACTCAAACAATCCATAATATCATCCATTCATGGCAATGGAAACCTATATTTGATTGTGATCTTGTTTATTGCTCTGAAATCTATACACATCCTCCACTCTCCATTCTTCTTTGGTGCTAATACCGCTGGTACGGCACAGGGACTCAGACTCTCTCGAATCAACCTCTTCTGCAATAACTCATGTACTTGTCTGTTCAACTTTTCACTTTCTACTGGTGTCATTCTATGTGCTGCCTTGTTTGGAAAACTGGCTCCTGGAATCAAATCCATCTGATGACTGATCTTCCTTACCGGTGGTAATCCATCAGGTACATTATCAGATACAATATCCTGAAACTCATTCAACAAATCTGCAACCTCTACATGTACATCCTCTATTTCTTCTTACCAACTTTTAGAATTAAAACAAAACACACATGCTCATGCCTCATACCATCTAAAAATTTTCTTCCATCAACAAATGTTATTCTTGCATTACCACATACCTTTTCTTCAGTCTTTTTCATTGGTTTTAGCTTATGTCGCACTCCATCCTTTGTCAGGGAATAGGTATTCACACGACCATCATGTACAACACATCTGTCAAACTGTCATGGTCTACTCGACAACATATGACATGCATCCATAGATATGATATCACACAATACCTCATCTTGGTATCCGCCAATCTTGAACTTCACCAAGAATTGTTTATTGACCATGACCTTGTGGTCATCCTGTACCCAAGCAATCCGATATGGATGTGGGTGTTTCTGTCTCTTGAGCTTCAACTTTGTCACCATCTCTTCTGACACCAAATTGTTAGTGCTTCCACTATCAATGATTACATCACAACATTTACCTTCACACTTGCACCTGGTGCGAAATAGGCTCCTCCTTTGCTCAGGTTCATTCTCACCACTCAACAGGACTCTTCTGTTAATCAATGTTTCTCCTCTTTCAGCATCTTCAGAATTTGATGATCTGG